>JAZGTH010000006.1:1017500-1050000 GCA_036877525.1 Chromobotia macracanthus
AAACCATGAAGAGAAGTGAGGAGACGAGAGTATGAACAAAGGAGAAAACAAGAGAAGGACAGAGGAGAGGTAAAAGAGGGGAAAAGGAGGTGGGGAGGAGACGTGAAGGAGAGCTTTCATATTTACTGCACAATTCACCCAGATCTCCACAGACTCTGTAATGTCAGCCAATCCCAGCAGCCCGGTGTGTATGTGCAGCGCGTCCAAACGTCTCCGAACACCCATAACAATGATTCTGTTCTGCATTCTTTTCTTTCTTTCATTCTTTTAGTATAATACATGTTTCCAGTGTAGATTACATTATCAGCTTAAGTGAACAAGTGCATCATTTGAGAATTTTGTAGTATTATGAGCAGGTGTGAGTGTATGTTCCACTTTAACACAGAGGAGTTGACATGTTAACAGTGTGTGACTTCTAAACCTCACTGTACAGTATGTGATTACATGCCTGTGTATTTAAGTTGCACACACACTGTGCACTCTGACCAAGTGTAATATTTAAACATTCAATTTACCCCAGTAACTGCATTTACCAAAGTCAATATCCACATCTCTCTCTCTCGCACACATGCACAATAACAGATCAAATATTCATTAGACATCTCTCAGAGCTCTCAGTCCTACATGCAGGAAAATACAATGACCTCATTCAGTCAAGTCTCTGTACCCCGGTAAAACTGAAATCATACAGTCACCAGGTAAAACAGCTCTAACATCAGAAAACAAGAGTGACATAATAAACAAGGTGTTGGACCTTATCAATGTATGCATTTCTGTTTGTGCGTCTGTGTACGATTTAAGACAATATCATGTTAATAAATGTGTGTGACAGCACATTGTGTAGACACATCACAGACATGTTATTCCATATTCCATTCCTTAAATCCTGCTATACTTTTGCTCCTGGTCTCAAATTGATTAAAGTATTCCAAATGTAAACATTTTCAGTGGTCATCAAGCCTCCTCAGTTTTCAACCCCAATATAAAAAACAGCACAGTGACAAAGTGTCTGGTGTCTAGATTAATGTGGTGAGCCTTATTATTGCTGTGACATTCAGTTTTGAATGAGCTAATAGTGTTTCCATAAACAGTATAAGTGCCATTGATCTCTCAGTACAGACACAGTGAACAAACACTTTGATGTGAATGGAATGCTGAAGTCACCTATAGATTCATGTTTGACTGAATGTCTCATGAGCACCTTCATGAATAATATCATGTCAAGTGGAGCAGTTTCATGAACAAGAGGGCTATGACACCACAGGTCCACATCAAGTTCCCATCCTGTGGACCTTCTGCTTCTGAACATAGTTCAAAACCTGCATCCAGAGATTTCCAGATCTATTCATTCTCCAGTGCTGCAGACATAATCATATTTGGAGTGTTTTTAAATGTTTACATGGTCATTTCCTCTTTGGTTCGTGGGTTTAAGCAGCACTTGGATCCACTGAACAGTGACCTGAAAACATTCCTCCTCCCCTTCTTTGTCGTGCTCTTCCCTGCCGACTGCTCGGAGAGGCAGATGGACTTCCGGAGTGTCCCGATACGCCGCTCGTGTTCTCGGATCTTGCACTGCAGGTGGTTTTGGATGGCAAATCCCAGGGACTCCATATCCAATGCGGCTCCATAAACTTCCCATGTCATTCCCTGCTCATCCCAGGCTATATCCTGGGGTACAACACTTCCTTCTTTCTCTCCTTCCATCTCTGTAGTTTTTACAGAGTTCTTCTTTTCTTTGTTCATCTGTTCATCATTACACACTGCATCATATTCACTGACTATGACTGGGGGCGGAGCTGAACTTACAGACTGAGGCATCTGGCTACAAAGCTCGATCTCGATTTGACAGACATGTTGAACAGGTTTCTGGCTATTGGGGGACTTGTAAGGGGGTGGACCCAGAAATCTAGGCTTGGTTCCCATTGGTGTGGAGCCCAGTGAGGCTACAGTTGGCACATCAGAGTTTCTGTTGGGGCTGAGCCCATTGTGTAGGTCAACTTTAGACCTGAGGTCAAACTCAGGGTTCAGCTGAACACAAGACTGAGGGCTGTGAATTGGACTCATATCTGTGTACTTGCTGCCAACCTCCACAAACACCTGGACCTCAGCATCAATGTACACTGGCCACAGATCTGTCTGTAGAGCCTCATCGTGAGTTTCAACCACAGAGTAATCTTCAACTGTTATCATCTCTGCATCATTCAGTTTCCTGGATATCAGAGTCTTGACCTCAGTTGTCGTTTTGTCTTTCTTAATATCAACGTCCTTCTTCCACTCTGCCTTCTCATCTTTGATTCTCTTTTCTGTCTCTCTCTCCTCTCTTCTCTGACTCCCCCTCTCTCTCTTTTCTGCTTGTCTTTCCGTGTCTTTTTTTCTCTCTTGGGTGGTAATGTTTGCATGGCTCTTGTCTTTGGGGTCCTTCAGGTGTTCTGTAGAGGGGTTTGTTACTCGGTGTGATGGCTGCGTCTCGTTTTTGGGAGGAGGGCTGTTTTTACACCCTGTAGAGTTAAACATGATGATGTCACTTCCTGTGAGACTGTGCTCCACCTGTGTTCCCTGAAGAGCAACGTCTCCTGTCTTTCCAACATCATCTACTTTCTTCTCTGTTAGCTCATTCATTTTCTTTATCCCATGCACACTCACCGTTATTGCTGCATTTGGTTTGCTCTCTGCTAATCTGTTGATGACTCTGTCTTTTGGAGAGCTTACTCTGCTGTTCAGCTCAGTTTTGTCCACTTTGAGAGATGCAGTAGGAGATGGTTTCAGTTTGGGGTTGGAGGAAGCTGTGGGGATGTGAGTGAGAGATTTTTGGTTGAGGTTCTTGGGTAAGTCTGTAGAGGAAATTTGGGAAACAGAAGCTGTTTTGTGAAGAACCTTGGGATACTCAGTGCGAGATGTTGAGGCTGTCTTCTGGATGTTTTTGGGAGATGTTTTGGCTGGAATGTTGGCACTCATGTCTGCTTTTAAATTATGGCACATGTTTGGGGGCCTTGACTTTGGCCTGCTGGGTCCAACAGACAGTTTGGTCTGGCTGGATAAATTTAAGACATCCAATGCAGTTGTGCTTGATAAAGAAGTCAAAGCCTGTTCTTTTGATGATAATTCAGTCATAGCAGGTGTATTGGTTGTAGCAGCAGTGCCCTGCCTGCTTGTAGCTGAATGCATTTTGGGTATTCTTGATGTTGCTGTGGATGCAGACAGGCTTGTGTGTGAGATGGATATGTCCGGAGTGGAAGGGGGAACTGATGCTGTGTGCTTTAGTGTTTTTAAGTGGACAGAGGATTCACTTGAGATGCAGCTCTTCTCCTGTTCTTGAGCTTCAGCTTCAATCCCATAATTCTCTCCAAGTCTTTCCCCGGATCCTGGAGAGACATTTCCCATTCTGTGCTGGAATGAGGCCTTGACCTCATGGTTTTCAGAGTGAGAAAAGTCAGTCGGATGGGATGCCATCTAACAGGAAGCTGATAACAGTCAACACTGAGGACTCCAGTAGGATGGAAACTTTGATTTTGTGATGTCACAGGGGGTGTGTAACAGCTGTCAAAAAAAGAAAAAGAAAATACTGTTAAATCAATATGTAATGTCAATGCTATTTATCTGTTCTGCAAAATCCAACATACAATATCAAAACTTCTCATGTGAAAAATAACAGTCACTAACAGTAAACCATATACAGATACACACCAATATACAGTGTTTACAGATACACACCATATACAGATACACACCAATATACAGTGTTTACAGATACACACCAATATACAGTGTTTACAGATACACACCATATACAGATACACACCAATATACAGTGTTTACAGATACACACCAATATACAGATACACACCAATATACAGTGTTTACAGATACACACCATATACAGATACACACCAATATACAGTGTTTACAGATACACACCATATACAGATACACACCATATACAGATACACACCAATATACAGTGTTTACAGATACACACCATATACAGATACACACCATATACAGATACACACCAATATACAGTGTTTACAGATACACACCATATACAGATACACACCAATATACAGATACACACCAATATACAGTGTTTACAGATACACACCATATACAGATACACACCAATATACAGATACACACCAATATACAGTGTTTACAGATACACACCATATACAGATACACACCATATACAGATACACACCAATATACAGATACACACCAATATACAGTGTTTACAGATACACACCATATACAGATACACACCAATATACAGTGTTTACAGATACACACCATATACAGATACACACCAATATACAGTGTTTACAGATACACACCATATACAGATACACACCATATACAGTGTTTACAGATACACACCATATACAGATACACACCATATACAGATACACACCAATATACAGATACACACCAATATACAGTGTTTACAGATACACACCATATACAGATACACACCAATATACAGTGTTTACAGATACACACCATATACAGATACACACCAATATACAGTGTTTACAGATACACACCATATACAGATACACACCAATATACAGTGTTTACAGATACACACCATATACAGATACACACCATATACAGATACACACCAATATACAGTGTTTACAGATATCTGTATGGTATCATTAGCAGCCACACACACTAAATACAAAATAATAAATGAAACTACAAATAATAATATGCAAAACAATGTTTAAAAAGTCCTTATGTCCAACAACTGCATTTTGTGCTTTACATTTTTTTGCTGCATTATTTTAAGATTAAACGTGGTCATGGTCTCTCAGTGTTTTAAATCTGCGGCTGTATCTGTATGTGCAGTTATGATGAACACCCACAACAGATGAGATGTAACTAAACAACAGCAGCTTTTCATCAGTGAAGATTGACCTGCAGACAGACACACAGAAAACACAGACACAATCATACTCACTCTTTCAAATGCAGAGGAACAATCCAGACCCTGCTGGTCTGTATCTATGCTGTGTCGGCTGCAGGTCTGTCCTCGCACCTCGTCTGTGGGTTTTCACACTGTGGACTGAATAAATGATGAAGCGTCAGAGACGCGCGCACTCGCGCAGGCACGCGCCTCAGATTTGCAGTGCATCTCCCTCTTCATCTGGAGTCTGAAAGCTGTAATATATCTGTGCCATTTAAACACATCAATGCATAAAACTGCACAGCAGTCACTTTCTGGTACAGAACAATTACACGTGGTATGGCAGGACAAGCAGAATTACTGGGGCAGATGCAATTGAACTGAACATCTTGATATGGACTTTGTGGATATCAAAGGGTTACATGCTTTTAATGTGAATGCTTTTATAATGCAATGTCAAAGCAGCAGTAAGAAATGTTTTAGTTCTTCACATTTAAAACTCAACTTTACAAATGCATCAATACCCAGTAAACTATCCTCAGCTGATTCTGATTTGAGCTTTGTTCAGATCTCATTACATTTACATTATTTGTCACATTAAAGTTGTTGATGGTGCAGTGGCAGGGGTTCGGTTGCCTGGTAACCAGTAATGACTGTCACAAACACCTGAGCTGAGTGACAAAGATTATTCTTTAACCCGGAGTGAAAACAAACGCTTTAGATTTCTGCAGATGATTGTCTGTCTGTCATGAAGAGAAACTCGATTTTATTCCCTGACTTCACACGACATGATGTCGCATGAGTATGACAATCACAGCAAGTCTGTCACAACAGACCTCATTCTTCAACAATTCTCTCTCCTCTGTCCTGTCAATCAAATGTAAAATGTAAGCTCATGATTCACCAATTATCTGTTACAGAATGTAGAAGCAAAACTCTGGAAATCCAAAGTCCTTGATTATGTTTCATTTTAAGCAGTTATTTAAGACTGTATACATGTATCTTAGATGTATCTCAAGTCTCAAAACCAGCTGAACCATAAGAATGAAGCAATTGTATAGAGCTAGAAACATTCATTTAGACAGTATAGCTCAGATAATTTGGTCTTTGGGTTATTATTTTTGAGAAACGTCTAAGTTTATACTAACATCTCAACATTTGATTGTACATTTTGGGATCAGATTAAAGCATCTGTTTGATCTCCATTTAATCTTATGGCTGTCTGCAATAAAGACATAATAATGTTGAGATCTATAGGAGAAACAACTGAGAAATGAATGTATTTTTCTTTTTTCTATAGAAGAACACACACACATTCTATGACTGTTGCTCTCCACACAAAAACACCTGACTCTGAGACCCTCCTGGTCCAATCACAATCAGATCTTGAGGTGGCTGTCAGTTCCACCTGTGGGTTCATTGTCTGAGTGTTGAGTCTGGGTCCTCTTTAGCACTGTGAGCTCAGCCCTGTGTTCACACACGCTCTGTCTCTGTCTGTCTCATGGCCTCCGAGCGTTCGCCCGCTGAGACTCGCTCCTCACACCTGAGTCCTGACGCTGGGATCGGCACGGACACTTCAGCCAACATGTGGGAAGAAAGCTTTGATACGGAGAAGTAAGTGTTACCTGCTGACATTAAGCTTAACAAGCTATTTGACCTCAGACTTCATTTCCACGATGTTTCCATTGTGTTTCATGTTATTACTGGAAAATAATTTTTAATAATCATCACTGTAGGTTGCAGTACTTCAGCAGGACTGCTGTTCCCACTCTAATAACTCTGATAACACTAAAAACAACCTCAAAGAGAATTTTTAACATCAGTCAGATAAAGAATGACTTCACAGCTACAGATCACATCTGAAACCTCCTCTCACAGGCTCCTCTCACATCTCATGCCTGCACTTCCATTTGCTTCTAACATTCATTAGCATCAATATTCAGAAACTAGATTTTTACATTTATTAGTGGTGATGCTTACAAACAACACATTTACTGTCTTAATAACAGGAAATAAAATATTGTTTATTGAAATGAAACTTGTATTTTGTTAATATATACCAAGTCAGTTTCGTTTTTTTAAATCTAAAGAATCTTTAATGAATCTTTATGAATCTTTAATGATGTGCGACTAGAAAATGGCTCAGAGTTGAATTCATCCGTCATGTTACCAGTGAGCTGCATACTTTACTCAAAAACACTCTCTCTCTCTCTCTCTCTCTCAGTCATGGAGTGAGCACTAAGAGAGATTACTCACCGGTGTCCTGGAGTGAATACTTTGAAATGATGGATGATGTGGTTATTGGGTCGGCAGAAACTAAAGATATATCCTTCACACACTGGCACACACACACATGCTTTTGTCTGGGGAAGCTGCACATAGAGAGCTCACTCTCTCAGGCAGGTGTGTGTTTTCTGTGGCCGTGACAGTTTTACTCCTTGACTTCTGTGTGTGTACGTGTTCCGTGTGTATAAAAGCGGGCAGGACGGTCCACTGCTGGTGCTGCTGCATGGAGGAGGCCATTCAGCTCTGTCCTGGGCAGTTTTTACCGTACGTACAGTACAGGCTCTCTCTCACACTGCATCACTTCTGCTGTCTTCTAAAGTAACATGCTGACCAAAATCCATCCATGTCTAATTTAATGTTTACACACACTATATGAACTAATGATATGAATGCCTCTTTCTCAACAGGCAGCAATGACCAGCCGGGTCACGTGTCGGGTTCTGGCTATGGATCTGAGGGGTCATGGTGAGGTCAAAATTCAGACATGGGGGAACTGGGTTCAAAATCTTTTAGCTGAGCGTTTAACTTGAAGTAATTAATATTATCAAACACAGGTGCTACTCAGGTCAGACACGCAGATGATCTCTCCACACAAACCATGTCTAGGTAACACACAGATATCATTAACAGGCAGTAGTATTAATGTTGTATTAGTTCTAACCAATCCCCTCCCAATCCCACAGAGACGTAGCCAATGTAGTGCGAGCTACATATGGAGAGATCCCGCCCTCTATAATCCTGGTGGGTCACAACATGGGCGGCGCTATAGCGGTGCATGCAGCCAGTGGAGGTCTCCTGCCCTCTGTGGTTGGGCTGGTTGCCATCGATGTGGTGGAGGGTGACTAACTGCTTTTGTTATATCAGTTACTTCATTAAAATATTCATCATATTTACATCATACTTACTTCATTATAGCTAGAAATATTAATATAATGAATATAGGATCTGATTCAAAAAAACATTATTTTTTACTTTAGTTTGAATGTTTGATAGCTAATACGGTTGACACAGTTTTATTGTGTTACCTATTGTAATTGTGACACTATAGTTATTACAACGTTTTATCCATCCATATAGTATATTATAAAGGTGAGTGACACAACAACGTTTTACATTTCTGAGCAAAATATCACTGTAAGTTTCAAATTTCAAGTTTAAAGCTGCAATCTGTGAATTATTTTTGGTTAAAAATGAACAAAATCAGTTATTGAGCAAGTACATAACAGATCAGTGTTCAAAATGGTCTTCTTACCGTATCCCATTTCTCAATGGTAAGTTTATAATAATGAGATATCATTTCAGCTGTAAACAGAAAGAAGTTCTGGCTACTAAATCACGTGTGGGTGCTGGAATTGCACAGCGTTTGTGGATTTTTTACAGCAGCTGTTGAACTTTAACTTCTCGTCCACATTAAGAAAATAACTTAATGTTTTATGTTTCAAATACAAGTGGCCATAGAGAGGCAAAAGTTACACACGCAGCTTTAACTCAATAGTGCATCAGACTTGCTTTGAAATGTCACATTTAAAATGAATGACCTGTGCAGAACTACAAAACAATTGAACTCAGAATAAGATGTGTGTGAAGCTCTATTGATCATATTGTTTCTGTTTTATTTAGGCAGCGCGATGGATGTGTTGCACAGCATGCAGAACTTTCTCAGAGGACGACCCAGATCCTTCAAATCTATTGATCATGCCATAGAATGGAGGTCAAAGCCCAAATCTGTCTTATTAGTAGAAAGTGTCTCATTATCTCCATATTCAAAACAACATTGTTCACTACAGTCATGTTTAAGGTTCTACAAATGTTAAAGGTTCTTTATGTCATTTCTCTTTACAGTGTGAAAAGTGGACAGATCAGAAACCTGGAATCTGCTAAAGTCTCCATGGTGGGACAAGTGAGACGGTAAACATCTGGTGAACATGATGTTCTTTACCCAGAATCCCCTTTAGCTCCTGAAATAAACCTCTAAATCTCTCACACACACAGGTGTGAGGTGGATGAAGGTGACTTGGCCGAGCAGATGAGTCCAGTAACTGAGAGTGTGGCAGAGGGACATGAAGAGTTTTATGATCTTAACTACGTCACCAGCAAGGCTGAGAGCACCACATCAGCAGAGGTGAGACCATCTGAGCTGCAGGTGAGACCTCACAGACACTTAAACTCTTCCTGTGCATGAATTATTAGTACTAATTATAGATTGAAAGTCTTTCTATATTATTGGAACTTTACAGAGTATTTAGTTTTCTTAAAATCAGAGCCTCACGTAACATGTAACCCAAATTTAACCTTTGACCCAACACTGCATTGGACCGAACAAACAGTGCGCAATAACTCACCATAATCAATGTGCACATGTGTGTGTGATTACTGCAGCCCTCAAGTGTGTACAGCTGGAGAATTGATCTGTCTAAGGCAGAGAAATACTGGGACGGCTGGTTCAGAGGAATATCAAATCTCTTCCTCTCCTGCAACATCCCCAAACTCTTACTGCTGGCAGGCAAGAGACAGCCATTCAACCCACCCACTAAAAAGAACACAGCCGATCAGTTTACTAATGTACACAAACACAGCCGATAAATTTACTGATCTACACCAACACAGCCGATCAGTTTACTGATCTACATGAACACAGTTGATCAGTTTACTGATCTACACCAACACAGCCGATCAGTTTACTAATGTACACAAACACAGCCGATCAATTTACTGATCTACACCAACACAGCCGATCAGTTTACTGATCTACAGGAACACAGCCGATCAGTTTACTGATCTACATGAACACAGTTGATCAGTTTACTGATCTACACCAACACAGCCGATCAGTTTACTGATGTTACTGACTACAGGAACACAGCGATCAGTTTACTGATCTACAGGAACACAGCCGATCAATTTACTGATCTCCACATGAACACAGTTGATCAGTTTACTGATCTACACAACACAGCCGATCAGTTTACTGATCTACACCACACCGATCAGTTTACTGATCTACAGGAACACAGCCGATCAGTTTACTGATCTACACCAACACAGCCGATCAGTTTACTGATCTACACCAACACAGCCGATCAGTTTACTGATCTACACCAACACAGCCGATCAGTTTACTGATCTACACCAACACAGCCGATCAGTTTACTGATCTACATGAACACAGTCGATCAGTTTACTGATCTACACCAAAGCCGATCAGTTTACTGATTAAAACAGCCGATCAGTTTACTGATTCGATTCAACACAGCCGATCAGTTTACTGATCTACACCAACACAGCCGATCAATTTACTGATCTACTACAAACACAGCCGATCAGTTTACTGATCTACACCAACACAGCCGATCATACTATCTACTGATCAGTTTACTGATCTACACCAACACAGCCGATCAGTTTACTGATCTACAACACAGCCGATCAGTTTACTGATCTACACCAACACAGCGATCAATTTACTGATCTACAGAACACAGCCGATCAGTTTACTGATCTACACCAACACAGCCGATCAGTTTACTGATCTACACCAACACAGCCGATCAGTTTACTGATCTACACCAACACAGCCGATCAATTTACTGATCTACACCAACACAGCCGATCAGTTTACTGATCTACACCAACACAGCCGATCAATTTACTGATCTACACCAACACAGCCGATCAGTTTACTGATCTACACCAACACAGATCATTTACTGATCTACACCAACACAGCCGATCAGTTTACTGATCTACACCAACACAGCCGATCAATTTACTGATCTACACCAACACAGCCGATCAATTTACTGATCTACAGGAACACAGCCGATCAGTTTACTGATCTACACCAACACAGCCGATCAATTTACTGATCTACACCAACACAGCCGATCAGTTTACTGATCTACACCAACACAGCCGATCAGTTTACTGATCTACAGGAACACAGCCGATCAATTTACTGATCTACACCAACACAGCCGATCATTTCGTCTACCATGCCGATCAATTTACTGACTACACAACACAGCCGATCAGTTTACTGATCTACACCAACACAGTCGATCAATTTACTGATCTACACAAACACAGCTGATCAATTTACTGATCTACACAAACACAGCCGATCAGTTTACTGATCTACACCAACACAGCCGATCAGTTTACTGATCTACACGCAACACAGCCGATCAGTTTACTGATCTACACCAACACAGCCGATCAATTTACTGATCTACACAAACACAGCCGATCAGTTTACTGATCTACACCAACACAGCCGATCAGTTTACTGATCTACAGGAACACAGCCGATCAGTTTACTGATCTACAGGAACACAGCCGATCAGTTTACTGATCTACACCAACACAGTCGATCAATTTACTGATCTACACCAACACAGCCGATCAGTTTACTGATCTACACCAACACAGCCGATCAATTTACTGATCTACACAAACACAGCCGATCATTTACTGATCTACACCAACACAGTCGATCAATTTACTGATCTACACAAACACAGCTGATCAATTTACTGATCTACACAAACACAGCCGATCAGTTTACTGATCTACACCAACACAGCCGATCAGTTTACTGATCTACACCAACACAGCCGATCAGTTTACTGATCTACACCAACACAGCCGATCAATTTACTGATCTACACCAACACAGCCCAAACAATCTGAACAGTCAACATCAGTCACATAAAAAACTTGACCAAATAAACACAAACAGGCTAAATGTTAATGTAAATAAGGAGATACTGAATAAACCAGTTACTGGTTTGTTTATTAAGTTGTTTATTAAGTAAACAACGTACTGAACTGTGACCAGATGTAGAAAACACATCCATTATCAGGGAAGACATTTTTATTTCACACATCCGCTGAGCAGATGCATCAGACTGAGTCTATAACTCTGTCAGCAGTCATCAGTTTGAAGCTGATATGTGTGTGTGCAGGACTCGACCATAAACTATAGATTATAAACTATAGATCATAAACTATAGATCATAAACTATAGATCATAAACTACAGATCATAAACTATAGATCATAAACTATAGATCATAAATACAGATCATACACGATCAGATATGTGACTGTCTGATTAATGTGTTCAGGCATTGATCGACTCGACAGAGATCTGACCATCGGACAAATGCAGGGTGAGTTTCATATGAGACGTGCTACTGGCGTCCTGTTATTATTATAGTTATATTGTTGGGTACATTCATGACAAATACCACACATGCTGAATGGATTTAAAATACAGAAAATCATTTAAAATGATTACATCGGACGACTGTCACCTGCCAGTCAAACTGATATCTGCTCCTGTACTGTCGTCAAAACTCATCACTGAACGAGCTCACAATCATCTTAAACGACTGTGATTGGTCGGCTCGCACAGCGCTAACGTCAGCGCTGAATAAAGTAACAGGTTCCTCGTGACCAGCGTTTGCTCAGTTTCGTGACAGTTTTGAGCTTTTATGTTAAGCAAAGACTTAGAAATAACATAATCATTCAGTGAAATGAAGTTTTACTCACTTGTTGTAACGCTGTGGCTTCTGCAGGGAAATTCATGATGCAGGTTCTGCCCCCTTGTGGCCACGCAGTGCATGAGGACATCCCAGATAAAGTATGACAGTCCCCTTCATCTCCATCCACTGCCATGCTGTTTATCATTTACATGAGCAGGAATAATGAACCCTAAAGCTTTGCAATGCAGTGCTCCTCCTCATGAACATTTGTTTGCTCAGGTGGCTGATGCTCTGGCCAGTTTTATGATCAGACACAAATTTGCTGAAGCTCGCAGTGAAACTAAAAGGTCAGTTATTAACCAGCAGAAAAACTGAAGAGGTCATAGGTTTCACTGCTGAAAAACAACTATAAACAGCCTAAGCTGCTGGCTGGTCTTAGTTGGTTTGAGCTGAAAATGGCGGGTTTAATTTGGGCCACCCAGCTTGGCAAAGTTGGTTTTGGCTGGTAGGTCAGCTGGTCTTCCAGCCTGACCAACTAAGACCAGCTTCACCAGGGAATTCAGATTGTTTTTTAACACTCGTGACAGAACACTTCATTTAAACTTGTTTTTGTAATATTTCTAATGGTTTCCTAACTGTTTCTTATGCACAGTTTTAAATTAACCTATACTTTTCTGTAGGTTATTTAACCCAACGGTTGGTCCATCTGTATTTGACCCAAAATGGGTTGAAAAACAGAATTATTTTAGAGTGTATGATAATCATCAATTGCCCAAATTTTATCATTAAACAAATAATTGCATGTATTTAAAAATAAACCTTTAAAGGTGCAATAAACATGAGCGTTAACTCTGTCTCTCCACAGTTCCTCATATCCGTTCATGCGGTGAGTCGAGGATGAGTGACGTCATGAATTATTTCTCTATTTGTCATCTTTCTCTCACATCACTGATTCTTTACTGTAGATTCACTGATCATCATCTTTCTGTTCTAAATCTGATCTTCTGTTTCCCCTCAGATGAAGAACACAGAAACACACAAGCATGTTTCCTTTCTGAAATCTCACTGTAAACAGTAATCTGTCTCCATTCAACTCTGCATCCTGACTGTACATTTAATGCTGTGAAAGTGTAATAATTGACTCACTGTTAGAAATTCAGCTCTACTGGCAAAAAGATGTAAAGATGGTGAAACTGAAACTATATTAGACTGGAAGGCTAAACTGTATTATAACACCAAGTATTTTACTGTTTTTGTAGACATGATACTCACATAGTGTGAAAATGTAAAAGACAAAGTTTGCCCAAAAAAACATACATTAAAATTTATTCAGAGCAGTTTGAGTGAAACACGTGCAAACTTTTAACCATGAAAGGGCAGAGGCCCCGGGAACAAACTCTACTGTATGTGTGTGTTTTTCAGAGGAGAGTAGAGTACAGTGTGTGTTTATTTGTGTAGTGTCAAATATTGAGGTGAACAAACACGTGAGTGTATGTGTGTGAATATACAACCTTCTGACTGAATCCCCATAATCAAACTTAACCTCTAAATACATAAAGTGCATGACAATAAACTTGGCAATTAAGGAGAAAATGAATGTGTCTCGTATAGACAAAATTATTCTTCTATTTACAATATACAATTAACCCAAACAAGGAAGAACATGTTACAGATTTTAAGGGTCAGTTCATTCAAACAAATAACTGTGATTATTTTCTCACCCTCGTGCCCTTCTAAACAAATGCTGTTTTATCTGTGGAAAGCCAAGCAGAATTTTTGAAGACACTTAATTCAGCTTTTAACTACAGAATAGAGTGCAACACACGCATACACACACACACACACACACTTTTTAATTTTGTTTTTAAACATTTTTTTATTTTATTTTGGAGCTTGAGAGACGTAGTCACTATGAAATGCCCATATTATGAAAAAAAATGCATAAACATTCTCATTAAATAAATGTTTTGTGTTCCAAGGAAATAAAACAGCTGAGTTAGAAATTACATGAAGGTGAGGAAATAATGATCTTATTTTCAAACACAGGTGGACAGGACATGCAGGGCCAACATCACATGACCTGGTCCACAAAATCCAAAGAGTACTTTCTAGAAAGCTCCAAACCCCCCAACTCCCCCAAACCAACACACACAAAACATCATGTCCATCAACACTCCACAGGTCTGCAGTCTGTGGTGAGGGCCAAATCCAAAACTTCAGAAGTGTTCCTCCAATACTGCAGGTCTTTTAATACTGCAAACATCAGATGCAACTCTATAGAAAAATAAACCACCTTTAATTCTGATTCAAAATAGTTTTATATTTTTTTCTCTGGACTGGCATCAGAGACAACAGTGAGACAGGCAGCAGGAACTGGCGACGGGAGGAGAGACAGAATGACTGTGTGATTGTCGAGCGGAGCAGAATGGACTGTCTGCCAATACTGATCAAGTGCTTTAGCTCAGTGCATACTCTAGTGTGCACTGTAGTGTGCTCTAGGGTGCACACCTTGAGGCTCTGGGCAATCTTAAGAGAGGGAACAGAGGAAACAGAGGGAACCCTGCTTCTCAGAGAGAGAGAGAATGAGAAAGAGAGAGGAGGGGAAAAATACTGTATCAAGAAATGTTGGCTAAGAATCAGGGGTGTTTTCGATGGGCAGTGTTATTTTGTCTCTAGACAAAATTCCTCTGAGATTAAAGCCCATTCAGCCCGTCTAAGCCCGTTGCTGTGGTCACCCATTCCGGTAGCCATGGACAACCCAAACTCTGATCCATAGTGTGAGTGGGTGTGGCTAGATCAGCACTTCGAGTCATCGGTGGGTGTGTCAATGTCTGAGTGCCCCGCCCCTGTAGTGAGCAGCCCCTCTGAACTGCCACTGGCTACTGGCTGTAGCTCACCTGTGGAGAAAAGAAATTAAGACATTTCTGGGCTAATATTACCCACAACCCCTGTGACAGTTCACAATTCAAAAATTAAGCTTTGTAAAAAGTATGAACTTACAGTATTACAGTAAGTAATAATACATTTTATGTTTTCTTTTTTAGAAATGTATGCAAACACAAACAGTTTGTGACAACAAGGCCAACGGCTACATATATCAGGGGTCTCCAATCCATGTTCCTGGACATCCACAGACCTGCAGAGTTTAGCTCCAGTCTGCTCCAACACACCTGCTTGGATGAACTCTGCAGGTCTGTGGATCTTGGGGAGATTGCAGTCATATATCTCCAGCAAAGTACAAAGTACTAGATGTAGCTAACATCTCATTGCCAGCAATTACTGCTGTATTCTATATTGGGGATTTGAATTTTGGCTTAACACTTGACGCTCAGTTCACATATTTCCAAGGTTTTCATTCACATTTTAACATGAACACACAAAGAACAAAAATGACCACATTAAACGCATAAAAAAACCAAAACTGTTTAACTTTGCTGCTCACATATTCACACACACTTACTTTGTTCGGTAGGCAAAGTGTCCTGAGAAAGAGGTTCTGAGTCCAAGAGGACCTGAGGGAGCCCCACCATCCTGACACCAGGGTCCCGTCCTCCAGACATGTCCCCCACCATGACATCATCACTCATCACCATGGCATTGAGAGCGACACCGCCCACAGCGAGCTCGTAGTCCAGAGGAAACTCATTCAGGCACTCTGCACTGGACTGCACACAGAGTTAAACAACACAGAATCAGACCCCACTCACACAGCAGAGAGTTAAACAACACAGAATCAGACCCCACTCACACAGCAGAGAGTTAAACGACACAGAATCAGACCCCACTACACAGCAGAGAGTTAAACAACACAGAATCAGACCCCACTCACCAGAAACACAGCAGAGAGTTAAACAACACAGAATCAGACCCCACTCACAAGCAGAGAGTTAACACACAGCAGAGAGTTAAACAACACAGAATCAGACCCCACTCACACAGCAGAGAGTTAAACGACACAGAATCAGACCCCCTCCCACTCACACACAGAGATTCCCACACAGCAGAGAGTTAAACGACACAGAATCAGACCCCACTCACACAGCAGAGAGTTAAACGACACAGAATCAGACCCCACTCACACAGCAGAGAGTTAAACGACACAGAATCAGACCCCACTCACACAGCAGAGAGTTAAACGACACAGAATCAGACCCCACTCGCACAGCAGAGAGTTAAACAACACAGAATCAGACCCCACTCACACAGCAGAGAGTTAAACGACACAGAATCAGACCCCACACACACAGTAGAGAGTTAAACGACACAGAATCAGACCCCACACACACAGCAGAGAGTTAAACAACACAGAATCAGACCCCACTCACCACAACACAGCTAGTTAAAACAGAGAGTTAAACGACACAGAATCAGACCCCACTCACACAGCAGAGAGTTAAACAACACAGAATCAGACACCACTCACACAGCAGAGAGTTAAACGACACAGAATCAGACCCCACACACACAGCAGAGAGTTAAACAACACAGAATCAGACCCCACTCACACAGCAGAGAGTTAAACAACACAGAATCAGACCCCACACACACAGCAGAGAGTTAAACGACACAGAATCAGACCCCACACACACAGCAGAGAGTTAAACGACACAGAATCAGACCCACAAATCAACACACACAGCAGAGAGTTAAACAACACAGAATCAGACCCTACACACACAGTAGAGAGTTAAACGACACAGAATCAGACCCCACTCACACAGCAGAGAGTTAAACAACACAGAATCAGACACCACTCACACAGCAGAGAGTTAAACGACACAGAATCAGACCCCACACACACAGCAGAGAGTTAAACAACACAGAATCAGACCCCACTCACACAGCAGAGAGTTAAACGACACAGAATCAGACCCCACTCACACAGCAGAGAGTTAAACAACACAGAATCAGACCCCACTCACACAGCAGAGAGTTAAACAACACAGAATCAGACCCCACTCACACGGCAGAGAGTTAAACAACACAGAATCAGACCCCACACACACAGCAGAGAGTTAAACGACACAGAATCAGACCCCACACACACAGCAGAGAGTTAAACGACACAGAATCAGACCCCACACACACAGCAGAGAGTTAAACAACACAGAATCAGACCCCACACACACAGTAGAGAGTTAAACGACACAGAATCAGACCCCACTCACACAGCAGAGAGTTAAACAACACAGAATCAGACACCACTCACACAGCAGAGAGTTAAACGACACAGAATCAGACCCCACACACACAGCAGAGAGTTAAACAACACAGAATCAGACCCCACTCACACAGCAGAGAGTTAAACGACACAGAATCAGACCCCACTCACACAGCAGAGAGTTAAACAACACAGAATCAGACCCCACTCACACAGCAGAGAGTTAAACGACACAGAATCAGACCCCACTCACACAGCAAGAGTTAAAAGATACGACACAGAATCAGACCCCACTCACACAGCAGAGAGTTAAACAACACAGAATCAGACACCACTCACACAGCAGAGAGTTAAACGACACAGAATCAGACCCCACTCACACAAGCAGAGAGTTAAACGACACAGAATCAGACCCCACTCACACAGCAGAGAGTTAAACAACACAGAATCAGACACCACTCACACAGCAGAGAGTTAAACAACACAGAATCAGACCCCACACACACAGCAGAGAGTTAAACGACACAGAATCAGACCCCACTCACACAGCAGAGAGTTAAACAACACAGAATCAGACCCCACACACACAGCAGAGAGTTAAACGACACAGAATCAGACCCCACACACACAGCAGAGAGTTAAACAACACAGAATCAGCCACCCCTAAACACACAATCAGTAGAGAGTTAAACGACACAGAATCAGACCCCACTCAAACAGCAGAGAGTTAAACAACACAGAATCAGACACCACTCACACAGCAGAGAGTTAAACGACACAGAATCAGACCCCACTCACACAGCAGAGAGTTAAACGACACAGAATCAGACCCCACACACACAGTAGAGAGTTAAACGACACAGAATCAGACCCCACTCACACAGCAGAGAGTTAAACGACACAGAATCAGACCCCACACACACAGCAGAGAGTTAAACAACACAGAATCAGACACCACTCACACAGCAGAGAGTTAAACGACACAGAATCAGACCCCACTCACACGGCAGAGAGTTAAACAACACAGAATCAGACCCCACTCACACAGCAGAGAGTTAAACAACACAGAATCAGACCACCACTCACACGGCAGAGACCTAAACAGAATTAAAGAGGCATGTTTTTTATTTTATCTTGTTCTCTTAATTTTATATACACTACCAGTAAAAAGTTTGGAAACACTTTTTCTTTGTTCATATTTTTGTTTAATTTATGAATAATAGTAAACGTATGAAAACTATGAAATAACACAAATGTAACTTTAGGAATTATGTTATAATTTCCATATTTTCCATCACCCAGTTTCTTGAGAAATCATCCTGAGAAGATTTTAAAGAGTTTTGAAGGAGTTCCTCTATCCTGCGCTCTTATTGGCTGCTTTTTTCTTCATTATTTGGTCCAAATAATCCATTTCAAAAACATTTTTTTTTAATTGTAGTTTTCTAATAACAAAAATTAAATTGAAATTAATGTTTAATCAAATATCTTAAGATTGAAAGATTTGTAATCTGACATTTCAGTCAAGTGTTTCCAAACTTTGAACTGGTAGTGTAATTCTATTATTATAATCTAATATATTAACAATAATATTAATATACAACTGTGGGCAGAGCCATTGATGTGATGATGTAAAAGTAGAAGTGGTTTATAGTGCCCTTGCTCTGGGGCAGGTCAGATGAGAATGAATCTACCTAGTGCCGTCACATATCCAGCCATTTCACATTCATTTTTTTCGAAGAATGATTATATAAATGCTTTCATTACTGATAAGGAGGACGGTTTCAATTATGAAACTTGCAGGATGTATTAATGATACCAAGACCTCTTACATGTCAGATGATGTACTGTACTGTACTGTACTGTACACTTTACAACAGGAGTAAAAAAAGCCACATGCTGACCTCTGACCTGCTGTACAGTAACTAAGTACAGTAAGAGACACCAACCGTAAGGCCGAGAGCTTTGAGAATGTTCATTTTACACATGGGACACGTGCGATGATCCACCAACCAGGGGTCAACACAACCTTTATGAAAGAGATGCCTAAGAGAGGGAGAGATAGAGACACAGAGGGAGAGAGATTGTGTGTTATGCTTTGGAAACATTGTATGTAAACACAATCATGCCAAAAATACTTTAAATTAAAGCCCAATCAAACACGTCTGCACCAGCTGATGTAAATGTCAGTAAAATGATAAACTAATTATCCTCACTAAACTAGTTGGTTGTAATTTACAGTGCAGCCGACTGCTTTTAAAATCGCAGTCTGGTGTGTGTTTACCTGCAGGGTAAAATTCGAACCACGTCATTTGGCTTATAGCCCTCGATACATACAGCACAGTTATCAAAATCACTTTCTGTTTCCTGAAGAGAGAAAAATGCATCAAAAAACACTAGGTGTCATAAAGACACAACCAGAAGTTTTTTTAAAACATTGATATGTGATGATTAAATAATATTTAATGTTTTTCACCTGATCGCCTTTTCTGATGGTTCGCACCTGTAACTGGCTGATGGCTTTTTTGGCGGCGTCCCCGAGTCTCCTCTAACCAATCACAAGACAGAGTATGACTAATGAAAACATCTATTTTTTGAAAACAATTTTATTCAGATCTGTTTCTCATTATTGTTCTTAAAGATGCAGCGCACTAATTAAAGACTACGCTGACCTCAGGCTGCAGTCACTATGCTGTGATGAAAGTTTTTGTGTGTGTGTGTATGTATGTATGCACAAACACATAGTAGTGACGAGATAATGTCTGCTTACATTATCTCAGCTTGATCACGTGACACCAAAGAGCCAACAGAGTTGTTTAAATCTACACCATCATAGCATTTTGGTTTGGGTGGTTTAAAGGGTGTTCCTTTAAACTCTGTGTGTTTGTACCTGGTTGCGGTCTCTGGCGTTGGCGTATCGGAAACGCTGGATGTAGTAAAAGACGAGCCAGGCCAGAGAAATGATCATGAGGATAATGAAAGAGATGGAGACGAAGACCACAGAAGTACGGCTGACATATTTTTGAAGGTTGCGCGTTCCTATGGTGATGTGCATGTGTACAGTGATGTTTCGTTCCAAGAGCAAGACCAGCTCACGACCCTTTGGCTCAGGGATCATGATGGCCACCACATCAACAGTGCCTGAAAGACAGATCAACAGTCAACCAACATCTAAACCCCACCAACGGAGAGATCAACAGTCAACCAACATCTAAACTCCACCAACGGAGAGATCAACAGTCAACCAACATCTAAACTCCACCAACGGAGAGATCAACAGTCAACCAACATCTAAACTCCACCAACGGAGAGATCAACAGTCAACCAACATCTAAACTCCACCAACAGAGAGATCAACAGTCAACCAACATCTAAACTCCACCAACAGAGAGATCAACAGTCAACCAGCATCTAAACTCCACCAACAGAGAGATCAACAGTCAACCAGCATCTAAACTCCACCAACAGAGAGATCAACAGTCAACCAACATCTAAACTCCACCAACAGAGAGATCAACAGTCAACCAACATCTAAACTCCACCAACAGAGAGATCAACAGTCAAAACTAAATCAAGAGATCAACAGTCAACCAGCATCTAAACTCCACCAACAGAGAGATCAACAGTCAACCAGCATCTAAACTCCACCAACAGAGAGATCAACAGTCAACCAACATCTACACCAACAGAATGACAATTTTAATTTATTCAGAATGACAAAAAAGAGAGCAAAGGTTTGGTTAACCTAGTTAAACAGTGGAAGATTAGGGATTAGTCAGGTGTGTTTTTGAGAGTGATCTGGTGACACTTAAATTTGATTTGAGCAGATACAGGTAGCCAGTGGAGTGAGATCAGGAGGGGTGTAATGTGGGCTTTCCTTGATTTAAGACATCCTGCTGCATTCTGGATCATTTGCAGGGGTCTCACTGATTTATGCAATTTTTAAGAGTTTAGATTGACATTTTTATAAATCCACATTTTGTGTCATGATGGAGAGGTGACAGGGCTGGTGTTTTCTCTGAAGGCTGCTGTGACTGAGTTCAGACTGAACATCAGATCTTCCTCTTCAGTATCATTCATGAATTCCAGGAGTAAATGCAGCTGGATGACTGAAGAACAACCACACCTGTGGTTGTTCTTACGAGCACCATCACTCTTAACAGCACCATCACTCTTAACGAGCACCATCACTCTTAACGAGCACCATCACTCTTAACAGCACCATCACTCGTGACTGCACGTCTGCAGCACCATCACTCGTGACTGCACGTCTGCAGCACCATCACTCGTAACAGCACCATCACTCTTAACAGCAGCATCACTCGTGACTGCACGTCTGCAGCACCATCACTCGTAACAGCACCATCACTCTTAACAGCAGCATCACTCTTAACGCAGCACCATCACTTAACTGAGCACCATCACTCTTAACAGCACCATCACTCGTGACTGCACGCCTGCAGCACCATCACCGTGACTGCACGTCTGCAGCACCATCACTCGTAACAGCACCATCACTCTTAACAGCACCATCACTCGTGACTGCACGTCTGCAGCACCATCACTCGTAACAGCACCATCACTCTTAACAGCAGCATCACTCGTGACTGCACGTCTGCAGCACCATCACTCGTGACTGCACGTCTGCAGCACCATCACTCGTAACAGCACCATCACTCTTAACAGCAGCACCATCACTCGTGACTGCACGTCTGCAGCACCATCACTCGTAACAGCACCATCACTCTTAACAGCAGCATCACTCTTAACGAGCACCATCACTCTTAACGAGCACCATCACTCTTAACAGCACCATCACTCGTGACTGCACGTCTGCAGCACCATCACTCGTGACTGCACGTCTGCAGCACCATCACTCGTAACAGCACCATCACTCTTAACAGCAGCATCACTCGTGACTGCACGTCTGCAGCACCATCACTCGTAACAGCACCATCACTCTTAACAGCAGCATCACTCGTGACTGCACGTCTGCAGCACCATCACTCGTGACTGCACGTCTGCAGCACCATCACTCGTGACTGCACGTCTGCAGCACCATCACTCATGCACCTGGATGCGGCATGGTTATGGTCTCGTTGGGGTTGGACGAGCCCACGTTGAAGATGACCGCGGCTGACGCGTTGAGTCCCGCCGCGTGTCTGATCTTCTCTTTAAACGTGCAGTTTCCGCGGCTGATGAGCGCGATCCACGCGTCGCGTCCGCGCGTCGCGAATCTGGTGTTGGGGTCGCACGCGTGTTTGTCCTGCGGCGCGGCGGGCATCGCCAGCACGCCCCGGGCCTCGCGTTTGAGCGACTGTTCCCCGTATCGGCCGCACTCGGTCTTCTCCGTCCGGACCTCCGCCGTGTCCGGATCCACGTACGTGATGTTGACGAACGCCGTGTACCACTCCTCCTTCTCCGCCACCGTGAAGTCCAAACACAGCAGATGCACGAAGCAGAAGGACAGCAGCCCGGTGGACAGCGCCAGACTGCGACACGCCTGCATCACGGACAACGCCATGCTGCTGTTTCTCTTGTTATTGTGAGGAGGATGATGGTGAGGATGAGGAGGATCACTCCATTGTCTCGCTCCCGGCGCGTCGCGGACGCGTTACGCGGCAGTATGAACAGTAAACATCAGGACAGTGTTAACAGCGACCCGAGCGGCGCGTTTAGCAGCACCGGCAGCTGAGCGGCTGTGGACGCGCGCAGAAGACGCGCGGCGGCGGCGGCATGATGGCGAATGTTTACGGCCTTCAGCTGCTGCGACAAAAGCCCGGAGAAACAGCGCCCACCGGCGGCCGAGCGACGAACTGCAGCCCGCTGAAGACTGAACGTCAGATTGCCCTGTTGTGGGCAATTACAGGGGCAATTTAAAGCAAATATATTAAGACATTTGTTTAATGTATATAGTCCATTAACTGTTATAATAACAAAGGGTAATATAACAAACTATTAAACATATCATATGACATATATATGATATAATATGAGATGTGATTTGATACTAGAATAATAATAATAATACAATAATAGTATATGATGTCTTGTGTCACTCTTGATCGTGTTAAAGTCGCCCTCATTGTGGTCACTCATTCTGCATTCACACTTTATAATTCGCTTTCTGTTAAAACACAAACGTGTGACTCCAGATGTGGAGAACTGAAGCTGCAGGTTCAGCTGGGCTGTCACCAGAGGGCCTCACATTCACATTTACATTCATGCATTTGGCAGACGCTGTGGATGAAAGCGACTTACAGCATATTCAAGGTATACAGTTTATCAGTACATAAACTGTATACATTAACTGTATACTGTATGCATAAACTGTATATAAAGTGTATATTGTATACATAAACTGTATATAAACTGTATATTGTATGCATAAACTGTATATAAACTGTATATTGTATACATAAACTGTATATTGTATACATAAACTGTATACTGTATGCATAAACTGTATATAAACTGTATATTGTATACATAAACTGTATATTGTATACATAAACTGTATACTGTATGCATAAACTGTATATAAACTGTATATTGTATACATAAACTGTATATAAACTGTATATTGTATACATAAACTGTATATTGTATACATAAACTGTAAACATAAACTGTATACTGTATACATAAACTGTATATTGTATACATAAACTGTATATTGTATACATAAACTGTAAACATAAACTGTATACTGTATACATAAACTCTATATAAACTATATATTGTGCTCCCCACAACCCTTGCACTTCCACAACCCTTCCACAACCCTTCCACAACCCTTGCACTCCTGTAGCTCAGCACCGACTGAGCTACAGGAACAAACTGATGTACTCGTTGAAGCACATTATTTAATGTGTTAGAGAAAGACAGGATGTGACAGGATGTTCTTGAAGAATAAACCTTGATATTGCACGTCTGTTTCTTTACAAGAGGACAAACATTGTGTTCAGCCGTGTCCTTTCTGAGAGGGACGTTCCGTCAGTCATTTTTAGACACATTGTAATGTCTCTGTCTTTTCAGCAGTGCAGTTATAAAGATCAGATCCTTGTGTACTGAGAGACAGACAGATTATCAAAACATTTCATACAGTGAGAAATCTTCACACCTCTTTAACACAAAGACAGTAAAGATACAGAACCTGCAGAAGCAGTACAGTCACAGAACAGTATTCCTCACACATAATGACAACGCTCATTATACAGTAAATGTTTAATTACAACACCGTTTTTATACTAACAAACTGATGAACATCATCAAAATACCCCACAGATGTCCACTTAGTTATGTGCAATATACATTCTTCATGTTGCAGTAGATTAAATCTGAAATGTGTAACCGGGCTGGTCGGGATGCACCATCAAATCCAGCATTTACAATGATCAGAGTTTACACATATCAGTGAAAGAATGACGTGAATATGGTTATCTCTGCATATCAAACTGTGATGTGATAAAGGCCTGGTTTCACAGACAGGGTTTAGATTAAGTCAGGAGCAGGCCTTGGTTAGATTAGGACATTTCAGTCACTTTTAATTAGCTTTTATAAACATGCGTTAAAGAAAATTACTGGTGAAAACAATGGCACTGATATTTTTCAGTTAACAGCTCAAACACAGTCTGGAACTGGGCTTAAGCCCTGTCTGTGAAACAAGTATTTTACAAAGTATAAAATGACACACTACAGTTTAAACTATGAGCTAGAAGTCCAGCTGATAACTGGATGTCTGAAGGCACACGTGTGCACATGGATGTCAAGTCCTCCAGCAGCTGTAGATGTGGGAGGGACCTGCAGGGACCCAAGATCTTCTGCCTGGAAACACACATCATGCGTGATCTTTTGCTTCATCTAGACTGACCTCAGTAAAGATCTCTTCTGCTGCTCCACATCCTGTAATACACACAAACACAGCTCACAAACTGACACACAAATCTACACAAACACACAGAGCTCCACTCGCTCTGCACTCAACACAAGTCACCCTGCATGCCTGAAACTGCTTTCAGTGTTCTGCATGTCATTTATCCAAACACATAAGAATCAGCTCCATTGTTGGGCTCTTTTGTGTGGTTGTACTGACTGGCTGGAGAGACATTGTTGTTGTTTTCATTATGTGGTGTGTCACACACGTCACCTGTAGTCGGGCTGTCCAGCTCCAATACTCCACTGATCAAATCCAGATCCAGGCTAAACTCGACTTTCTTTATGGGTGGAGTCAGACTGGTGCTTGAGATTGAGCTGTCCTCATCTGGAACTTTCTGCTCCTCTTCAAATAGACAATAAGATGACATCATCATTATAGGTAGAAAACATCTAAAATGAAAATTCTTCCATTATTTACTCACCCATGTCTTTCCAAACATTTTGTTTTCCACAGAGGAATAAAGTCACATGGGTATGGAATGACATGAGGGTGAGTAAAGGATGGAAGAATTTTCATTTTTGATGAATTATCCCTTTAACTAAAAATGGATTTACAGGGGCATTAAAATGCAAATCACAACTCTGTGTTTATAGTCATTGCACAACAGTTTAAAATTCTTATCAAATGAGCAGCATTTTAAGGACAATAGTGACCACAGCTGTCTTGTTAGGCAGCTCATCAGGTTTGGAACACATCCACTCTGTAGGAAAGCAGCAGCAACAAATCTTGTCATATTGACACTCTGTACCGTTTTCCAGAGTAGCTGGTTGGTCAGGAGTCTCTCCTGCACACCCATTGACTGTCGGACTGGACTTCTCCTGGGGCTTGTCTTCCTGTGCATAGTCCAGACACACATCTGAGCCAGAGACATATTTGAATTATTAAATGATTATACAGGAGAATTACTGACCACAGAGAAAGTAAATCAAGTGTGAGTACTGTAAGAAAATCTGATGGTATCCAGCTGGTTTCACTGCCATTTATTATGTTTAATTGTACTTGCCTTTGTCGGTTTGTTCATAGCTTATGACTTGTTGTTCCAGGTCTCTGAGCGGTGCATCATAATCATTGGCAGGGCAGTCGATGCCCGACAGATCAAACGAGTAACTCTACAAGCAGAACTAGAGGTTAGCGTACCGAATCACATTATCAGCATATTAAATATATATGGTAAACATATATGGTGTCTATTGTGTAGATGCCTAGTTAACAAACTGAATTATTGATAAAGATACTGTGATTTGCAAATGTTTTTCCACATGTTTGTTGGCCCTGAAACAACATCACTATCACAGTTCTACATCTAATGCTAATGTGGCTGAGAAGATGTTTCAGATCAGTCACTTAAGAGGGTTACAGTTTGTTTAGCCTGCTCCCTTACAAGCTAGCTGCTTTATGTAGACAATACTCACTAACACATGCAGGACAGAACAGAGCTATCCACACAGAGAAGCAGTGACATGGAAGAAAAACTGAAATGAAGCACAGTCTTACCCTTCCTTTCCTTCTCAGAAAATACAAAATGCCAAGAAGAAGAATGATGAGGATGATGATGATAATCAAAATGACGACGCCTGTCACAACCACACAGAGATGTGATGTTGAGATTTACAATTTAAAGTGAAAAATCTATAACCTAATCTATATATTTTAAAATAAAAGAGAATCTTCATTTAGACTTTGTGTTCCACAGAAGAAAGTCAGGCATATGGGTTTGGACTGTGTATTTAACAAAGGCAGAAACTTTGAGAATCATTTGTTAAAATCAGTTATTTTCTGGATGAGCTGTCCCTTCAGTGTGGAAGTACGGACAGCTGTCATTGTAAATGTAAGTGAAACATGTCAGAGAGAGTAAACAGAGGAATAGCGTGTGTGTCTCTTATCTTGTGTGTGCAGAGAATGAATTCACCTCCTATATAAAGTCCTGAATGATCTGCAGGAGAGACAGAATCATGTTACAGCAAAACTAACAAACACACAAATGCAAGTCTGAAACACACTCCAGATGAGAATCAACTTATGAAGTGTGACGTTTGTTAATAAGCATTTTTCATTATTACAATACATGGCACTGCATTACTGTTTCAAAGGGGACATGAAATGAGATATTCACTTTTTTAACTTTTTTCCATTAGTTAAGATTTTGGCATGTTACCCAGCTCAGAAAAGCTGAAAGGAAAATATGCAGCCAGTTTGTTATGTACTGTCTGAGTCTGAAACTGTTTCAATATGCAGCAGGTTTCCAGCTAGTTGAATAAGACTGCCTGTACACAGATAGAGAAGCTAGCTAACAAAGAAACATTTAATTTCAGCAAGCTGTGAACAGTGAAGTGATCCTGACAGACCACCTGCTCTGTGTTGCACTGAAAACGCTCATTATCATGTAAAGAGACAGGTGGTCGCTGTGAACAAAGCAGCTTTTATAAGAGAAAAGTTCTGTTTCACGACCATTTTAACCAAAATATGTTACAGATTTTTCATGAAGACCCTAAAGAATCATGCCAACATGTGCATCCTAAATGGGCATCTAATGTCCCCTTTAACTTTTGGTAATGTTTCAGAAAGTTTCCATTATCAACAGTAGTGGCCTTAAAACGATGCCTGAATATGTGTTAAGATGAAGCAATGAAACACACAGCCCAGGTGAGGTCAGTGTACCCGGTCAGAGCAGGTTAATTTTCATTAAAAGATCATAAAGATCAACATTTTGTTATTTAGAATAATTCACGTCAGTGAGAAATGTTGGTGGGATCAGCCTACAGTTAAAAGGTCAAAAGTGAGAACTCTCACACGCTTTAAACTGAACGGCCCCTTCACGCTCTTCACACTTTAAATTCATTGTGTTACAGTGAAATAGGACAGACACACAACACATAAACAGACAACAGAAAAGTGTTATATATATATATAACCCCAAAAGTGCAGGGTTGTCATATCTGTGTAACAAAACCAGCTCAAAACTAGCCCAATGACCATAGCCTTAAAACTGCAACTCAAAATATGCCACTCCCGTACCTAAATGACATATTCTACAGTCACTGTTTTGGATTACACACAATTAAAACACTTCAATACATGTATTTCAGTCAGATATAATTTATGAAATATGTCAAACCTTTAATTTTAAAAGCCATTAAAAACCCACAAGAGTATAAATAGAGCCCAATTCTGCAGTAAAACCACAGCCTTGGCAACACTGCATGAGAGGTACTCCATGATAAATGCCACAGTAAATGAAAGACAACTTCCTGTCACCAGAGCTCTGAGCATAAACCAACCAATAAACCAGCACAGATGACTAGCGCATATTCAAATCCACCAATCAGCTTTTAGAATGATGATGTTGCTCAAACCTTTGCTTATCTTGGGATTATGAGCAGGGAATATGGTTTGATGGTTTAATATGTTTGATGTTATTGATTTTGTACTGTTGTCCACCATTGTTCCATCATCGTCCTCTGAAGGAACACTATAGTTGGTTTTTGGGGTTGTGCTGATCCAGAAGGCATCTTTGGATGTGTTATCCTTATAGCCAATGTTGTCTGGTCCATTAGGGTCAGATATGACTGTTGCTGGTTCTGCTGTTGTCATGGTGATGTTAGAGGTGGAAGTGTTGGATGTTGCAGCAGAAGACTGCTCCAAAGATGATAATGATGACATCCCATAATCACACAAGAGAAGAGCAACTAAAAAAATAAGAAAAAACTTTTTTAAAAATATGTTTTATAACATGACGAAGGCATATATTTGTGCAGATCCCCTCACAACTAAAAGTACAAGATTCTTTGCTCTGTGTAAGAGTGCAAAAAATAATTTTTAAAGGTTTTACAATTGTTAAATTCAGCTTTTATACTTTTACAAATAAAGGTTCTTAAAAAGTTCTTCACTGCGATGTCATAGAACAACATTTTTGGTTCCCTAAAGAACCATTCAGTCGAATGTTCTTAAAAGTACCGTTTCTTTCTTACCTTTTTAAAGGTTCTGTGGATGTTAAAGGTTCTTTCTGGAAACAAACTACCAAAAATGGTATTTTTACAAATACATATTTACAAGTTTTACACTTAGAAGTTACCCAGAAGAACAAAGCTTTGGCTCTAAGGTTAATTTTATATAGTTCAGGAGGCCTAATGGAGAAAAATCCTAATGAGGAATAAAAATGAGTTTGTTTATTTATCAGGGCAATCCGCTTGTTTTACTCCAGTCCAAATACCACTCTTATCAAGTTGATTAAAAAAGAAATGTGCTATTAATTTAGTTAAAAATAACCACATATGAATAATTTATACAAAATATGTATATTTATATATGTATATTTATAAATGAACTGTTTTTATCATAAATTTTGGAACGTGAATTACATTAAAAACTATCTGGAAGTGGATTGATATTTTTCTTTGAAGCATTAATATATAGTCCTTTTAAGTTTTAATTATGAGGACCAATACATTATTTTTAAATATGCTCGGAAAGGCTTACTGAGCTTTTTAAAACACGGGCTTCATTTTCAAAAATATATATAAATATATATTTGAACATGTTATGAAAGAGAAAAGCAATTTACCAGAAATATGTGCTAGCACACTGCCGCTGTGCATCTTTACTGACGTGCTCTTCTGGTGCTGCAGTTCTGCTCAGCAGTTTCATCAGAAACTCGCTAACCGCATCTGAGCTCAACAGGATGCAAGCAGACATGCACACATTCACACAGACATGCACACAAACATTCACACAGACATGCACACAAACATTCACACAGACATGCACACAAACATTCACACAAACATGCACACAAACATTCACACAGACATGCACACATTCACACAGACATGCACACATTCACACTGACATTCACACAGACATGCACACATTCACACAGACATGCACACAAACATTCACACAGACATGCACACAAACATTCACACAAACATGCACACATTCACACTGACATGCACACAAACATGCACACATTCACGCTGACATGCACACAAACATGCACACATTCACACTGACATGCACACAAACATGCACACATTCACACTGACATGCACACAAACATGCACACATTCACACTGACATGCACACAAATGCACACATTCACACTGACATGCACACAAACATGCACACATTCACACAGACATGCACACAAACATGCACACATTCACACTGACATGCACACAAACATTCACACAGACATGCACACATTCACACTGACATGCACACAAACATTCACACAGACATGCACACATTCACACTGACATGCACACAAACACACTGACATGCACACAAACATTCACACAGATATGCACACATTCACACTGACATGCACACAAACATTCACACAGACATGCACACATTCACACTGACATGCACACAAACATTCACACAGACATGCACACATTCACACTGACATTCACACAGACATGCACACAAACATGCATGAGGTGCATTCTGAACTACAACTGATGGCATTAAAGCCAGGATAAGAGATTTCTTCAGAAATGACATCAAACCTGTTTTTATTATGCACATACACATCAGATTTACTGTCACAAACCCAAAAAGATTTTCTTTTTGGATTTGTAATTCACACATTTTGAACAGGTTTTAGATTTTAATAAACGTGTGTTCGTTAAACATTGTGAGGAATCCAGACAAGGCCATGTTTTCTTTTACCCGTGCAGTAAATCTAGACCAATGGCGCTCTCTTATGGACAGGAATGTACAGATTTAAAGTTTGTGACAGATTTACAGTTTTCAATGCAGCAGCAGGAGTACAGGTTTCTGCAAAAACACAGAATAAAAGGACTGTTTCCCAATTATTATGGTTTTTGTGTAAATCACTCATTAAATTATTCTTATGTAATTTGCCAAGATACAAGATAGACACGAGAGATTCCTGCTTGCTGTAATACAGTTTCAGGAAATTCAGCACAAGTTTTACTTTCTGTAGAGTAACATTCACACACATTGATTTTTGAACATTTCTCTTTATAAAATCTCTTCCCTCTTCTACAAATTCTCTTTACACATCTTGGCACATTTTCAAAGTTGAATTGTAGAACAAAGTTTCGTAGGAAGGTGAAGTCTGCAGCTCAGTCCATCCACACTCACAGGGGGAGAATGAAGCTCAGGTCATCTGATGGTGCGGTACATCATAAAGTCAACAGTGGTGCATCGTGGGAATTTGCCAATAGAACTTTCCTCCACAGGTGTGTAGACCTTGATTTGTCGCATGTGCGTGTCGCGCCCATTTTGGTGGTTGGCCAACACTGCGATCTGGATCATGAAGGTTCTGATGGGGTTGTTCACCAGGTCCAACAATGGGATGTGAATCCAACCACTCGGTTCTACCATCTCCAGCTGCTGCTGACACACACACACACATAACAGAGGAATAATGACCCATTGTCAGACTCAAATATTCCGACATCTGTAACTCACAGACTGAGACTGAGACATTAACTGAGTGTCTTACCCGAATCTCCTGCAGGTTATGGAAGTTGTTTCCTACCCTGACGGAGATCTTGCTGGGAGTGTAGCTCTCATCAGATTTATAATCAGCATAAATACACAGCATCTTCACAGTGGTCTTCCTCCTTACAGGAGACAACAGGAAGAACATAAGGTCTGATTTCAGAGGGAAATGTTTTCCAGAACTACAGAATTTCCGTTCTACATAATTTCACACAGCTTGCTGGATATATATAGACAGATCTCAGATCAATTAGG
>JAZGTH010000006.1:1055000-1107500 GCA_036877525.1 Chromobotia macracanthus
TTTTTATCTGATTTAGAAATGTCCGTTTGGTGCACTGTCAATCGTAAACCTGCCAAGCAACCTGGAAAAGGAAACCACGCACAGATACTGTGCCAATTCCTTCAAACTTCACCGGTACAAACGTGTTTCTGAGCCACCAACACTCTGACTGTCATTCTGTGTGTTGTGTAGTCTGAAGAGTGTTTGTGTTTGTCAGGCTGCCCATTCCTCGTCCAGGTGAGGTGCTGGGGCTTGTGGGTACCAATGGTATTGGAAAGTCCACTGCACTCAAGATCCTGGCAGGAAAACAGAAGCCGAACCTAGGAAAATTTGATGTAAGTCACACACACACTCACACACACACAGCAGATGTGACTCTGGTTCAGATATCGGTCTCTAACAGATGCCTGGTGTTTCAGGCTCCTCCTGACTGGCAGGAGATCTTGGCGTATTTCCGAGGCTCTGAACTGCAGAACTACTTTACCAAGATCCTGGAAGACGACCTGAAGGCCATCGTTAAACCCCAGTATGTCGATCAGATCCCCAAAACTGTGAAGGTCAGAACAAACAGCAGTTCACTGTTAAGAGCTTTATAGTAGCCAATGGCAGTTAAGATACGATGAGTGCGAGATGATAATCAATGATATAATACTGACCTATAGTAACAGTAGCAGACGCTTTTATCCAAAGTGACCTACAAAAATGAGAAAAATAAAGGGATTTTTCTTCGGCTTATCTTATTTATAATGTAAATATAATTGTACATATATTAAACAGGCAATTTTATCTACTGTCCTAAGTGGGTGTTTATTTGCACAGTATTGGCTCAAAATTTATAACTAAAGTTTTCTGTCATGTAGTGAAAGTAAATATTTGCTGACAGAAGATGCATGTACATCAGACTGGTGCTGCATTTATGCATTTCTGAGGTCTGATTTTGTCCTTGATGGACTGCAATGTCTCTTTGTCCTGAAGGGGTCAGTAGGAGCGATCCTGAGCAGGAAGGATGACACCAAAACAGAGGAGCTGGTGTGTGAACAGCTCGGTCTGTACACTCACATTTCTGCATGTTCAGTTACAGGATTCTGTTAGATTATATCAGCAGTGATGTATGTGGATAATGATGATTTTCTGTGCTCTGATTTTTCAGATCTGTTGCACCTGCGTGACCGTAATGTGGAGGACCTATCAGGAGGGGAGCTGCAGAGATTTGCCTGCGCAGTCGTCTGCATTCAGAGAGCTGATATGTAAGGCCCTGTCCTGTTGTCTTTGTTGAGTGTGAAGCTCTGTAGAGCTGAAGTTTCTGTCTCTGTAGTTTCATGTTCGACGAGCCGTCGAGTTACCTGGATGTGAAACAGAGGCTGAGAGCCGCCATCACCATTCGCTCACTCATCTCTCCAGACAGGTGCCCAAACACTTCTCACACAGCACTGTTACGATGAGAGCACACATCAGTTCAAGGTAGGGTATGTGGTTTCAGAGAGACTAGTATTAGCAAGCTAAAAGCATAAGAAAAGCTTTCAAAGCATAAGATCCTGCCCTCTATTCAGAGTGATCTCCAAAACCACGCCACCTCCAACACATGAACTTATACATAGTTTGACAGGCAGGCAGGACATCCAATCATTGCATTGATTTGACAAACATTTTATGGTCCTGTTTTCCACAGGAGATTTATTCATATAATATATTTACACCACTTTACTTAGTGACTCCTATCATGATGTGAACAGACTTTTAACCAACATAATGAAAAATGTTTCTAGAAAAAATTATATTAATTACACATTAGTGTAATAATACATAATTGATATTATAAATGAGAACTCTGTGTCATGTAAGAAAGGTATGGATCTCAGTGAGAGTGACAGAGCTTGTGTGTGTACAGATACATCATTGTGGTGGAGCATGACCTCAGTGTGCTGGACTATCTGTCAGACTTCATCTGTTGTCTGTATGGAGTTCCTAGTGCGTATGGAGTGGTGACCATGCCCTTCAGCGTTAGAGAAGGTACAGTTCACACACTGACTGTGTCTCAACACCTACAGAGCTACCTACCTAGACAACAGTTTTAGGCATTATAGTAAACTTTCTACATAGTGACCTGCTCAGGTACTATTTTCAGGAATGAAAGGTAGCTGCTACCTGGAAAATTTTTGGGTGTTATAGTGAGCTGCCTACCTAGCAAAAAAAATGTGCACATCATCTTCAAAAACTTTTTGAGACGCAGTCACTGTGACACCCGTTCCTTGTTCCAGGAATCAACATCTTCTTGGACGGTTACGTGCCAACGGAGAACCTACGTTTCAGAGAGACGTCTCTGGTGTTTAAGGTGGCGGAAACAGCTGCTGAGGAGGAGGTGAAGAAACTGTGTCGTTATCAGTATCCCAACATGAAGAAGAGCATGGGAGAGTTCTCACTTAGCATCACTGAAGGAGAGTTCACCGACTCTGAGATCATGGTCATGCTGGGAGAGAACGGTGAGACTCCACAGAGCGTGATGATGATGATGATGGACAGATGTCACACAGCACTGATTGAATGTTAATTATTTCCCACTAAAGAGGATTTGTGCTGTTGCAGGAACTGGCAAGACCACGTTCATCAGAATGCTTGCAGGAGGCCTTAAACCAGATGGAGGAGGTAAGATTCAGCATTAAACACGCACACACCCCAGACTCTCATGTATCAGAACATAATGAAGAGACATTCTTAAAGACAGACATATTGAACAGCTCATTCAGTCACATCCAATCTGTTTAACTGTCCTGCTGTGGAAACTCAATGTGTGTCGTGTTCTCAGGTGAGGTGCCCATCCTGAATGTCAGCTACAAACCACAGAAGATCAGTCCTAAGTTTAAAGTGAGTTTAAGCGCTGACTCTGTAAGATGTTTTAACTATGATAACTATTTTACAAACGTTAAAAGTTTTATCTTTAATTGAATGTATTGTTATTCAGAACAAAGTCCTATTTAAAAATGTATTTTGGCCAAATGTTTCCAAATGTTTTAGTTTAGTTTTGGTCAAACATTTTCACTTTTGATACATCTCTAGTGATTACAATTAAAAGCAAATTGTCATTTCACATTAAGTAGAGTCCTTAAATTCCTGAACTAAATTGTTAAACTGTATATTCACTCATTACTTTGTGTGTGTTTTCAGGGCAGTGTGCGAGCCCTTCTGCATGAGAAAATCAGAGATGCTTACACACACCCTCAGTTTGTCACTGATGTCATGAAGCCCATGCAGATAGAGAGCATCATCGACCAGGACGTGAGTCTGCAGCACACATGCCCTGCTTTCTGACACACATGCAGCACATTGACAACCTGTCTGTCTGTCTGTCTGTCTGTCTGTCTGTCTGTGTGCAGGTCCAGAACCTGTCTGGTGGTGAGCTGCAGCGTGTTGCTCTGGCTCTGTGTTTAGGGAAACCAGCAGATGTTTATCTGATCGATGAACCGTCTGCATATCTGGACTCTGAGCAGCGTCTGATGGCTGCCAGGGTCATCAAACGGTGAAACATCTTCACATCTAACACACGGCACATCTTCTGAAGTTTGTGAACATCTTCATGATTTTTTGTGCTCCGTCTTGTGCAGATTCATTCTTCATGCGAAGAAGACCGCGTTTGTGGTGGAGCACGACTTCATCATGGCCACCTATCTGGCGGACAGAGTCATCGTATTTGACGGAATTCCCTCTAAGAACACTATTGCCAATGCGTATGTGCTTCTGTCGCTCTGATTTCACTTGCTTTTCGTTTGAAAAGTTCCTCCACATTTTCATTTAAATCAGATTGAAATTCTTTGAATATGTTTATGAATGTGACTCTAAAGTTGAGGTGAATTGTTGTCTTCAGTCCTCAGACGTTGTTGGCTGGCATGAATAAATTTTTAGCCCAGCTGGAGATCACGTTCAGAAGAGACCCGAACAACTTCAGACCAAGAATTAACAAACTTAATTCCATAAAGGTAAACGTTGTTTAAAACCCCTTTTCCTTTAGATTTGGTGAATTGAGCAGGATTAATGTTTGGTGTTTTGGCTTTCTTAACCTTGTAAAGTTCCTACTTAATCAACATTGTTGGGCTTTGTAATCATTTATGAAACCATTCTACATTACCTTTGATGCCCAGAAATGGTTTAAGATTGGTTTTAAGGCACAGCCAGTGTTGAGGGCTTGTGTTCAGCCTCTTTCCTGTTCCTCCTTAGGATGTGGAACAGAAGAAGAGTGGAAACTACTTCTTCTTGGATGACTGAAGGTCCAATTTCATAAAATTCCAGAAACATCCCACATCCCACAAGGCAGCCCCTCAATATGACATCAAAACCAGAACTGAGAATTCTGTCTGAATTATCAAGCACTATGTGTGTGCTCTGCGGTCCATTTCAAACACACAGTTCTGTTCTTCTCTTTGTCATTGACGTGACTCAGCAAACAAGATCATCTCTGTTCTAGGTCTTCTTTCTGGTTACAGAGTGGTGTTAAAGAGTTCCAAACATGAACTGTATATTTTCAGTATAATATTTTAATCATGTTACACAATGTGTTACATAATATTAAATGACTGACTTCATAGGGATTGTTTTTTGTGTTCGGGAGTCTTTAAGGTCACATCTAAATTGATCTGATATTAATCCAGCTACACTACCAGCTACACAAAACTCAGCTACACTGTTTTATCAAAGATGTGAAATGGGTGAGACTGTTTTGGAATAAACTGACTTCAAATGAAAAAAGGGATATTTGGCTTTAATTTCTTTTCAGTGTCAAAAATTCATATTTGAGTCAGAAAATAGAAAAGACATTTTAACAACATTCAAACTCCAGAGAGGGACTTTACCAACCTTAAAGGTAAAAAAATGAAAATCTTTCCTAAAATCCTCCTAAAAACAGCGAATGGTCAGATGTCAACACAGTTTACTTTTCTGCATGTTGGAGACAAAAGCAATGTCACTGCTGCAGAACTACAAACAGTCAGAGTCACATAAAGGAAACATATTGTATTAGTAGAGAAACTATTTAAATGTGTTTAGCCTTGTGATCAAAATAGTTTGTCCCTACAACACAACATCTGGGGAAGTGTACTGAAATGTGTCTGGTCGTGTGTTCGTGTTTATAAACGTGAATTCAATCGTGGCGCAGTGAATGATGAATGGTTTTAAAGTTCAGTGTTGGTCTTCTGACCTTCACGATCCATCTGATGCTGCCCTATAATGATTCACACAATATAATCCCAATATATTAAACGTTACATGACGCATGAGTTTTATTGTGATCACTGAAAGATCATACGAACTACTTAAATAACGTAAATGATAAATGTCTATACTATACTATACTATAATTTGTTGACTGGGTCCAGTTGTGTTTCAATGTAGGCTATATGTAACATTGTGACTCCGCCCCTTACCCGGGGCACACCCATTCCACTCTCTCACCTTCATTGACCCTCACCTTCTCATCGTTCTTCTCATCCTTTCATTTGGACCTCATTCATGTTTAATCTCATTGTTCTTCTCATCCTTTCATTTGGACCTCATTCATGTTTAATCTCATTGTTCTTCTCATCCTTTCATTTGGACCTCATTCATGTTTAATCTCATCGTTCTTCTCATCCTTTCATTTGGACCTCAATCATGTTTAATCTCATCGTTCTTCTCATCCTTTCATTTGGACCTCATTCATGTTTAATCTCATCGTTCTTCTCATCCTTTCATTTGGACCTCATTCATGTTTAATCTCATCGTTCTTCTCATCCTTTCATTTGGACCTCATTCATGTTTAATCTCATCGTTCTTCTCATCCTTTCATTTGGACCTCATTCATGTTTAATCTCATCGTTCTTCTCATCCTTTCATTTGGACCTCATTCATGTTTAATGAAACGTCTACACAGACGTTGTGTAAGAACTGAAGTTGTGTGTGTGTGTGTGTGTTAGCAGGTCGGTAATGTTTGATTGTACAGTATTTGCTTTCATACGTTCTTGTTTAGTTTTGTTTTTGATGATAAGATTGATTATGATGATGAACACTCAATCTGACTGATAGGTCTTATGTTCATGTGCACTGCCTGAGTGTTAACCAGCTTTAAAGAATGACTGACACACACACGCCTCTGAATTGTGTGTGTGTGTGTGAGGATGTTGTAGTTCCTGTAGCTACAGCTGTTGCACATCCTGGAGAGAAAGAGAGAGGGACTCTGTTCTTTGTATTGCTTTAATAGTCTCAGTGTGAACAGAAGCATCTTCAGTGTAAGTAAGTTTTCAATTTTCTGCTTACATTATAATGCATATCTGGCGAAAACTAAGGCAGCATTTTTAGAAGTGAACACTATTAGGAGCTGAATCATTATTTCATATCAGCTCAGGATTTATATTTTTATGAACTTTATAGTTTTTGATGGGCAGTTTTATTTCTATACATAGATAATGTCCATAAAGCATGGAGGTCTATGCCATTTTTCATAAAATGTCTAATATTTGGAAATGTAATATGGACCTTAACTTTTTGTGTCAAAAATATATGTATAATTGTTTATTTGTGTTGTTTCAAAATTGTCATACTGCTTTATTGAAGTAAAACTATATTACAAAAGTATTTGTGAGTACACTGACTATTGGTCTATAACTCCAGATTTGTGTGTGTTTGATGTGACTAACAGAAAACACATGATGAAGATGATGATGATGATGAAGGCAGTGCTGGCTGCATGTGTGATGATCTCTGTGTGTGCTGGCCGTGGTGTGTGTTTCTCTCATGGTGCGAGCGTTTCTTCCTGTGTGCATATGAAACCTGGTCACATCAGCTCTGTACCACAACACACACGCACACACTCTGCCATAAGCATACACACCAGCCGATCTGTGTACCTGCCCCAGCACACACTCACAGGTAAACACACACACTATCTGTGTATCTGCCCCAGCACACACTCACAGGTAAACACACACATGATCTGTGTACCTGCCCCAGCACACACTCACAGGTAAACACACACACACACTATCTGTGTATCTGCCCCAGCACACACTCACAGGTAAACACACACAAATCACCATCTGTGTATCTGCCCCAGCAACATCACAGTAAACACACACACTATCTGTGTATCTGCCCCAGCACACACTCACAGGTAAACACACACACTATCTGTGTATCTGCCCCAGCACACACTCACAGGTAAACACACACACTATCTGTGTATCTGCCCCAGCACACACTCACAGGTAAACACACACACTATCTGTGTATCTGCCCCAGCACACACTCACAGGTAAACACACACACTATCTGTGTATCTGCCCCAGCACACACTCACAGGTAAACACACACACTATCTGTGTATCTGCCCCAGCACACACTCACAGGTAAACACACACACTATCTGTGTATCTGCCCCAGCACACACTCACAGGTAAACACACACACTATCTGTGTATCTGCCCCAGCACACACTCACAGAACCTCACAGGTAAACACACACACTATCTGTGTATCTGCCCCAGCAACACTCCGTAAACACACACACTATCTGTGTATCTGCCCCAGCACACACTCACAGGTAAACACACACACTATCTGTGTATCTGCCCCAGCACACACTCACAGGTAAACACATATATATAAATATATAAATATCTATCTGTGAGTCATGCCTCCACATGCACACACACTCTTTATATTTTAGTTTTAGGTTATTCTGTGATTTCTTTTTGCAACTCTCTCTGTCCCCCTCTCTCAGTAACAGTGCAGAGCTCACGGACGTTCATGGGCTTTCTGCTCCAGGCTCGCTCTGTGTTGGAGGACCGTGTGGTTGGGGGGCAGTTCACACTTCACCCCCCCAGCACACACACGTTGTCCTGTCTCAACACTGACGACACTGTCACACATTCAGACAAAATGCAGAAGAGGAACCTGTCATTCAGCTGGCGGGCCCCACCTCAGCCCAGCGGAGACCTGCGCTTTTAGTAAGAGAACTACATATCTGTACCTCACCTGAAACAGAACAATACAGCTCATACAACAGAAATTATATTATGTAAACATTATAATAAAATCTTTCTTCTCTCTGTAGCATTACACTTGTTCAGTCTTATTTTGTGTACTGGGCTCGAATCAGATCCGCAGTGGTGCATGATGGGACATGGAGTTCTCTGATTACTGACAGTGATACAGGACAGCAGTCTGTAAACCTCACAGGTGATTATCACCAAACACACACGTTTAATAACCAATTTACCTTTTGCAGACTGCTAGCTGGTCCCTACAATGTAGGTGTGTGTGACTTTTACTATCCAGGTGGGGACATTTGAATATGCAGATGCATATAATATATTTTCCCTAGAAAAATAGGAACACACACACATCTCAGTTAGCGGTGGAGTTTGCTAGTAAAGACACATAATTTGGGTTAGACATTTGAACAGATTTATAAATCTAATTATTTAATTATTAAATATTTAATTTCAAATATTAAGATTTGTAGTTTTTGTTCTTTTTGTCCAGCTTCTCTATTGGAACAAAGAGGCCAAAATACATCACACACATACACAACCACATCTACACACACTAACACAATCATACCACATAACACACACACCTCTGTACATGCCCAATACAACACACACACTAACACACTCGCACCATATAATGCACACACCTCTGTACACTCACAATTTAACACGCACACTAACACACAATCATTGAATGGCACACAAACATCTCCATCTTTGTATAGACAAACTGTGTCATTCAAACATACTCCTTCAGTCCAGAATACCTCCAGCTCTCCAAACACAGAAAATCCAGTGAACACACACAGAACCACTAATAACACAACACACACACTCCCAGATATACCTTTGCAGACTCCCACCAGTGTAGATACACAAACTTCTATTGCATCTACAGACAGGACAACCCAGTCAAGACACACATACACAACCTCACCACAGATCTACACCCGGAACACACACATTAACACACACAAACACAATGTTCAAAGCTCACTCAGTTCTCACACACATGCATCTATGACCTCATCCACACACACATTTGTTTTCAAGTCTGTTAATCCATCCCTCCATCCCAAACCCTCCCCGGCCCCTCGCAGAGCCCTTTCTGAGCTCTTCCCATCCTGGAAGCCTACAGAAGCTGCTGTCTCCTTGACTCAGAGAAAGTGGGACTCGTTGGATCTGCCTAAAGACCTTCTCAAACCAGTGAAACCTGCCAAAGATCTGTCTGGAGCTCCAGAGAGAGAGGGGGAGACACCAGAGCATGTGCCCAGACAGCATGCATCTGAGCTGGGTCTGCTGCTGGGCCTCTCCGCCGCGCTGGGCATGGCTATAGCGGTGGGTCTCAGGTACCTACAGAGGAAGCACTGTCGCAAACGGACGGCTGTCTCTCTTAACAACTGTAGCCATGACGACAGAGGCATCATCCATGTGCAGGAGTGTGGAGACCTGGTGCAGGTCAGAAAAATCAGACAAAACAGTTTCCTGGTGCTACAAGCTGAGTATAATCTTATAACACCAACAGGAAACTAAACACACACATACATGGTAGAAACATAGACAGAACCAAAAACTAAGAGTACTCTTTAGAGATTTAACTGCCTTTAATTCTGGAATCTATAGTGTAGATGTGCAATACCGTAGCAATCTGTCTTATAACATGAAGTAGAGAAAACTTGCAAAAGGTAAAGATTCTGTACCTTTATGTTATCTTTAGTAACAGTAATTCAGGGATGTATTATTTTTTCTGTTTATACTGTTACGAACTAGAGCTGCTGACAGAATATAAAATAACCTGTATTTCCATGTTACTAAACAACCAAATGTTGTAGAGCTGTTAGTATGTCATGTATTTAATTTAGACAAAAGCAATAAAATTGTGTTTAATAAAGTTTATGAATGATGGCTCATGATATACTCAAAGATTCATGACAGAACTTCCCTTGTGTGATCAGTGAAAACTGCACCGAGAATTCATGACAATATTTATTGTCTCCAGTAACGTAATATCACTCAGGATGTTCTGTGTGATGAAGGAACCATCATGCTGAGATCAAACATCTGACCCTCAACTACTGACCTCTGATTGTGTTTTACAACAGAACTTCAACTATAATTAAGGGTCAATAACAACTGAAATACTCTTTAATTGCCAGGTAACAGTGTAGATGTATTTATATTACATTGATTTCTGCAAATATAACCCAAATTAGCCACATTAACACAAGAAATACTTCGTAATTCTTCCTGCAAGTTAAAAAATCATTGAGAAAATCTGTGCTGTTGCAGTAAGAAAAGATTTCACACTTCATATAAAAATATACATTCAGGTCTGTGTTTATAAAAGGCTCATGGAATCATGTGAAGCTGCAGTCTGCAGTGAGGCAGGTGTGAGGATGAAGGCACTTCATTCAGAGTCGTGTCTCCCTCCGGCCTGTCAGCAGGAGAGCACAACAGCCTCCGTCTGCTTTGGTCTCATTTTTACTGGTTTGGCTTAGCCAAGTGTTCACAACTTCTGATCAAAACTGTGGCTCATATGGGTGTCAGAGTCTGTGGAGGAGGAACATTTAGGGTTAAAAATAATAAACATCTCTCATATTATACAGGCCAAAAAGACCATTTTGTTTACAACAACCTGTATTGGCTTGTCACTGATTGGCTCATCATTAATTGGCTGTTGCCTCCCAGTGAATCAAAGTCATAAATACAGTCTCATAATATTTCAACAGTAGAAGCAATGTTATAGATTTATAATTATCAGAATAATTAATATTAATTAATACAAGTCTTAATTAACAGCATCTAATTACTTGAAATGACTGAAATCAAACCTGTATGACCTGAATTTGGGTCCATGATAAACTACAGTGAAACTGATCTAGAGTCCAAATCTGTTTTCTGTGGAGTTTATACTCACACTGCTGTCAGTTTATGTCAGATATTAATCTGTGAGAGAAAGACATGATGGAAAGATCAGATGTGTTTAAAATCCGCTCCTGGGTCATGTGACCCTGCATGTTGTGTGTCTATTTGCACATGTAATATTATTAGCAGAATTTTTGATTTTTAGCTCTAGATGATGGTAGTTTTGCTGCAGACACAGCAGCAGCTGTTTCCTTAACAACACCTGAACTCATCAGCTTGTTAGTACAGTTAACAGTTCAACACCTGATGTGTGTGTGAGATATTCAGAATGTGTAAAGCTGGTGTGTGTATAGCAGGAGTGTCAGGCTCAGCTCAGGGTCAGTGTCCTGTGTTCAGCTCCAGCACACCTGCCTGGAAGTTTCTAGTAATCCTGGAGACCTTGATTAGCTGGTTCAGGTGTGCTTAATTAAGGCTGGAGGTAAACTGCAGGACACAGACCCTACAGAAGCTGAGTTTGACACTACTGGTCTATAGGGTTGAGAAACACTGAGCTATGTCCTGATTTACACAGAACAGCTGTGTGTGAAAGTGTCTGTGCAGGTGTCATGGTGTGTGTGTGTGTGTTACCTTCTGTCTTCCACTCATCCAGGTTTTGATGGAGGGAAGTAAGATGCTACCCAGCAGAATCTGAGCAGGATGATAAATCAGCAGAGGAACAGAGATCAGAGACAGATGTTCATAACCCTCAAACACAATCTTCAGCATGGGGATACCTGCACACACACACAAATGCAGAATGTTATTAGTATTCTAAACCTCAGTATGACCTACACAGCAAATAACTATTTAACTGTATACAGTACACCGATTAACATATACTGTTGTGTGTTTTTTACCTAGCGTGAGTGATTTGTGTGTGGCACAGAATATGATGGCCACAGAATCAGCTGCCGTGAATCCAGACGATTTTCTAAAAACAGCACAAACAAAAAAAATACTGTAACAGTAACACACACAAACACATGAAAATGTAAGACTGATGAGCAAAAATGTGTGTTTCTCACCGTGTAGACAGAATAAATATCAGGGCCATGAAACTCAACTGAATGGTGAAAACTGAGAGAAGAGAGAGAGAGAGAGAGAGAGAGAGAGAGAGAGAGAGTGCGAGTTAAACTCTTGTTTCAGAGGAGTAAGAATAATGGTGTTTCTGATGATATGAGTCTTTCAAGTGTACTGATGAAGACGATGAGGAGCAGGCTCAGATGGTCCAGCTCTATGTTAGGGTTGGAGAAGGTGTCGCAGAAGGTGGTGTAGATGATCATGAGCAGAACAACGCTGCTCACTGTCCCAAACGGAGGCTTCCTACGATCCAAACACTCTCTGAGGAACCTCCGACATACCTACACACACACACCTGATTTTACTGTCATTTTTATTACAACTAATTATTCAAAATCATACAAAAGGTGCATCTTGCTTGGTTAAACAGAAACAGCATGCGCACACACATACATGCATGTTGGACTTTCATATTTTATGCAGATTTTTCATAGACGTAATGGTGTACAAACTGTATATTATATCCCCCTACACTAACCCCACCCCTAAACCTACCCATCAATAAAGATTATTCTGTATGATTTCCTCATGAGGAACTAAAAATGTCCCAACAAGGTCAAAATTGACTGGTATTACTAAACTTGAGGGAACATTTGGGAAATGTAGTAAATCTTAGGATCACATACAAACTCACCTGTCCGACAATGAGTGGGACGACCACAGTCATGAAGAGCTGAGAAAAGATGGAGGAGAACGGAACAGAAGACGAGGAACCCAACTGCACACACACCCATAAAACAGTGAAAAAAACATTACACACACACACATTATATCATATTATACCATGACATTGCTCACACAATACAACTCTAAACAATGTGTATGATGATAATAATATTAAAGAATTGTTTCCCTCACAAACATCAGCAGCAGGAGAGGAGTGACCACAATCCCCTGTAGACAGAAAAAAGCCCTCAGAGACCCTCACACACTCGTTCTGTCTCACATCAGTAACATCTGTCTTTATTTCTTTCTCTCTGTTATCACACTCACCAGGAAGCTCCCGAATGCAGAATTGAAAATGGCTGCAGCCTGTACAAAAACATTAAAACAATACATTTCATTTCAATGCTTGTCTACTATGTTTTGCTGTGGCGTGTTTGTAAAGCTACTGTGATGTTTTACCTCATTTCCTCCTGCAGCTTTGGTTAGAATGACAGCAGAGGATACAGGAGGAGGCATACACGCCACCGTCTGCAATCTGACACACACGTTAAAGAAACGTTATAAACTCACCATTTAACTCACACCTGTACTCACCGTCATGTCATTTCAAACCTGTGTGACTCTTTTTGCTTCCTTTGGAACACAAAAGAAGATATTTTGGACACTAGTAACCAAACAACAGTGGCACCAATTGACTTCCATTATATGGACACAAAACCACTGAGACATTTCTCAAAGTAGCTTTTGTGTTCCACAGAAAAAGTCATACAGATTTGAAATGACAGAAGGGTGAGTAACTGATGAAGTTTTTTTTTATTTTGGGTGAACTGTCCCTTTAAGACGTCTTTATGTTCTTTCTTTTCACTGTATTGACACACACAGGCGTGTACAACGTTTCTTTACTATCAATACTGACCCCACCCTGCCGTCTTCTCTGTGTCATTACACAACTAGAAATGCGGGTTAATGGTGAACAATAATGACTCAATCTGCAAGCGTTCATGAGGGGACGTGTGGGGTTCCTCCTGCAGCTCCATCCACAGAGACTCCATTCAGCTGAGCGATGGAGGGGCAGAGAGAGTGTTTGTGTATGAGGCCGTACCCCTTCAGAAGCCACACGTTGATCGCCGTGAGAGCCAGAACTCTGAGAAGAAGCCAAGCGGCGACGGGGAAGAACACAAGCGTGAATGTCTGGACGAAGAAATGCAACTTCACGTGCATTAATGCGCTCGCCAACTCCTGAAAAACAGAACGAGATTAGTAACAAAAATGTGAACAGAAATAAATCATTTAAATAAACCTGAACTGGTACCAGCCTCACCTCTGTTTTCAAAGACAGGCCGCTGTTCAGGAAAATAACAGATACTGCAACATAGGTGATGGTGATCTCTGGACGAAGAGGACCTGAGAGAGAACAGGATGAATGAACTTTAAAGCAAACAATAAAAGAATGAGGAATAAGTTCAACTTTGCATCGGCTATAGACATTGTATGTATACAATAAACCCATGTATTACATTATGCATTACAGAAACATACAGTAGATGTATTATAATAAAACCACTGTGTTGTATGCATTCACATTTATATTCCTTTAAACTTTCAGGCGTTGTCACGTTTGTCTTGAGCTCTTCTCTATCCGGACAGCACTGAATCAGATCCGGCTGCAACGTGTCACTACAGCGCTCACAGGAAACTGAATGAACCAGGTTCAGTCAACCCAAACAACACGTTTAACTAACCAATGCACAACCCTGAACATAATGCGTAATCAACAAGATCAAGTGTAGTGAACTGAAATCGCATATAAATGCAGACTGTACTGACACTCAGTGCAGTTATTGATGAAACACACACGAGCACATGAAACGAGTGTGAACGAGTTGTGCTGTAGTGACACTCACACATGAGACTCACAGACTGACTACTCCGCACACCGTTCATTCCGCACAGCTGGCGCTGCTGATTTACTTGTGCGTATCATCATCACCATGAGATCACAGACTGTCTTCTGCCGCGCCCGGCGGGGTGTTTTGCACCATCATCATCATCATCATCATCATTATTATCATTATTATCGTTATTATCATCTGACTGAAGAGTTTGATGAGTTGCTGATGGGCAGTCATATGCTCTCACCTCCCTTCACTCCCACGGACGGCGCGATCTTGGCGCCCGTGATCACGAGCACTATACCGAGGATGAACCATTCTTTACGCGCGCGAGCGATCAGACCCATCGCCCGTCAGACCGACACCGGAGCCGCCCGCGTCCAGCACCGAGAGTCCGCCAGCCGCACCGAGCGCCGATCCACCGCCGAGCCTCCTCCCTCCGCGATCATTTCCGGACACATGCGCGTTACCGTAACGCCCCGTGCGAGCGCGCACCCAGCCCTCCGACTCCAAGTCATTTAATGATTTATTATTAATTACATTATCTGTACTGCAATAAAAAATGTTAGAAATGTTTAATATTTTTTACAAACAAGTAAGAATATTTATTATACTGTTACAAGCGATCTGTGATTGGACAGTAGCTGAGGTAACCATAGCAACCAATGCACCGCCGGAAAAGTGACGCGCTTCGTTCATACGTCACCGGACCCCCGCGTGATGTCAGGCACACGGTTTGTGTGTACACACGTTATACACAAATCACTCTGAAAAGTGAATCAAACAAAAACTGCAACGATGCTAAAATGATAATATAAATAACAGAGAAAGTCAAAACGCGAATGACTGAACATCATAATGATCTAATCATATACAAATACCGAAACAGAAAGAAAGGTGAAATTAAAGCGCAGTCGGTAGACTGACAGTAAATGCACAGTGCTGTACTGCGAGTCTGTTCATAAGAAACACATGCTGGTTTTTGTCTGTTGTTTATGTTAAGCTGCTTTGTATTGTAGTTCATCCCTTAGTCTGTAATAAAGAGTGGTGATGATGATAATGGTCCGATTTATTTGAAGTTTGTTCAGTTATGAAATCAGAAACCTTGCTTTGTTAAGATGATTGCCATTACAACTGTAAGTACATTTGATTTTTCAAAGGCATGCAGTATACACTATAGTCTTCAGTAAGTGATGTGAACTAACTGCGAACATGTAAGTAAATATAAGTACACTAAGCGCACATTAGGATTACAGTGTATGTTTTAACATCACGTAATGCAGCTCTTGTAAGGACTCTCTGTGCTCGTGTTTTTCATGTGTTTGAACGTCAGGTGGCGCTCGTCTTCATTCTTTCATCAGCTTAATTCTGCTGCAGCATTCATCATTTCCTCGTCATCTTTAATTAAAGTCTGTACAGAACTGTAGAATGACACAAAATACAGTTTATCAGCATACTTTGTAATATAAACAATGCACAGGTACAAAGTATAACTAGGTATGTATGTGACTGCTTGTATGGGCTTGAATGTAAATGTGGAATTGTAAAATAATACACATTAAAGGGCAAACCAGGAAGAAAACAATGCACAATAATTCGGTAAGAGACAATTCACGAAAGTGAATACACAATATGAATAAGTTAAAATAATATGGAAAAAGAACAATAACAATGATAACGTGAAAACGCGTAAAGTGTCAACTTTTATAGAATATTCTAGAATACAATATATATTGCCAAGCAGATTTCCGTTTATATATGTCAATAACGCTAAAATTAACAAATGTAAATACATAATCGTATTTTTCAGCGTATAAAACAAAGTAAATCCCGAGAACTGGCGACGCTTCCTGCAGGAAGTTTGTCATAACAGTCGGAGTGGGAGGGGCTGCCTTCCGCGCAGCGTCACTGATGACGCGCTGACGTAAGATGGCGGAAGTTCGTTTCCTGATCTGAAGTGGATCGATCAGTGATTCTGTAATAAACTGTTTCAGGACCTGTCGTCAGAGTCTTTACACACCCAGCGACAGATTCGGGTAAGTGATGGACGACTGATGCCGAAATGTGTCTGTGTCACGGGTCCGCTGCGTTATAATGACGGTCTGTTGACGGGTTGGTTCGTCTGCGACTCTTTGCATGTCGTGTCGATGGATTAAAGTGGTGAGGAGATCCACACGGACATCAGCAGCTGTCTTGAGGAAGTAGATCACTTGTGGTGGCTTTATATGAGTTCACACATGACGGGTTCGGTTTCGGCTGGTCTCGGGTTTGTTTGGTTTTGCTTTAGATCATTTGAATGTTGAACAGGTCTGCCCTGATCCTGCTGCACCATCACACATACGCTGATGTGATGAAGACCGTTTCTACCAAACATCACACATACACTGATGTGATGAAGACCGTTTCTACCAAACATCACATACACTGATGTGATGAAGACCGTTTCTACCAAACATCACATACACTGATGTGATGAAGACCGTTTCTACCAAACATCACACGTACACTGATGTGATGAAGACCGTTTCTACCAAACATCACACATACACTGATGTGATGAAGACCGTTTCTACCAAACATCACATACACTGATGTGATGAAGACCGTTTCTACCAAACATCACACATACACTGATGTGATGAAGACCGTTTCTACCAAACATCACACATACACTGATGTGATGAAGACCGTTTTTATACCAAACATCACACACACGCTGATGTGATGAAGACCGTTTCTACCAAACATCACACATACACTGATGTGATGAAGACCGTTTCTACCAAACATCACACACACGCTGATGTGATGAAGACCGTTTCCCAAACACACACGTCTACCAAACATACCATACACTGATGTGATGAAGACCGTTTCTACCAAACATCACACATACACTGATGTGATGAAGACCGTTTCTACCAAACATCACACATACACTGATGTGATGAAGACCGTTTCTACCAAACATCACACATACACTGATGTGATGAAGACCGTTTCTACCAAACATCACACATACACTGATGTGATGAAGACCGTTTCTACCAAACATCACACACACGCTGATGTGATGAAGACCGTTTCTACCAAACATCACACATACGCTGAAACTTTAACTGTGATTATTATGATAAATCATTGTACAGGTATCTCTGACAGGAAAGAATTTGACTGACTTAGACAAGGTACTATTCTAAAAAACAGACAGAGGTAATCATAGTCTCCCTCCAAAAGTACCAGAGTTCCTGCAGTTATTGTTATATGGCATTATTCATCTCTCATAGAAAAGAGAAATTATACATAGTTTCAAATACAAAAATGTCCCATGATTTATTATATGAATTTACCATGAAAACACCATTGTGTGTGAAAGGGCCATGATAACTAGAGTGTTTTATAGAGAACTGTTACCATAGGAAGTATTTGTGAGTGTACATGATGTTTAATGGTGACGTGATCAGATACTGGAAGTGTTAAATGTGTCAGAAGTCAGACATCAGCTGTGAGCTTTGACACTTTTATGTTGTGTGTGTGTCTGTCAGTGTTGTAGATAAGACACTGTATAATGGAGACGTTGTCGTACAGTAAACGTTATATCAATCACACAATCACTCGGTCAACAGGAGGAATAACGCCAGTCATGGAAAATATTGATTAGGAAACTTGGTATCATGATAAGCATGTTAATGAGACGTGGACTGTGGTAATTATATTTGTAATATAATTAACAGAAAAAGAAGTGAAGCCGCTCACACAGACAGATCCGTGTTTGATCACAGTTCATTCTGTATGTTAAACTGAGCTTTAGTTTAACACTGCAGAACGACACGCATCAGCTCTCACAGAACCAGAAATGTTTTGACTTGTCTTTGGTATTGTGTGATGTGTATTATGAAGGAAACTTACATAACACAGGCCTGGAAGATAAAAAGGTTTGGCTTTTGTGCTTTCACGTGTTTATTTGTGACGTCTCTGCATGTTTGTTTGAATGACTGTCTATAATTTCTGTTTATACATACTAGCAGGGCTTACTTGTGAAAACTGGCCAATTTGATTTTTGTTTTTTCAGCTTTTTGTGAATTAAAACCTTATCTTTCACTTGAACTCGCAGATTTCCCTTGAAGTTCATATAAAACCTTCGTTTGTTTGCTTAACATGTCAGTCAGATAGTCTCTGTTAAAGTGGGAGGGGCTTGATCAAAATAAGCTGCAAAGTGGACCAGACTGTTTGCTGTTAGTCAAATGTCTACCATGAATGCATTCACCCTTCTCTTATTTTCGCAGGGTGTTTGTCATCTAAAGTTTGTTCCATATGTTTTTCTGCAGGTCTCAGCGCAGCCCATGCAATGGCCTGCAGCGCAGCTAAAGCAGGCCCTGCTAATGGCTTCCCTATGAAAGCACAGCTGCAGATCACAGGTATGTAATCTGTCCATTTGCTCACGGCTCTGCCTGTCTTTTACCTGATCTGGAAATCCTTCTCAGCAGCTCGCTGTCTGGGTGATGCTCTTAGATGTCTTGCCTCTAGTCATAAAACTAATGGAGCTTCAGAGCAGCTGTCAGAGTAAATACACAGAGATAAAGATAAGTGTGTCAGATCTGTGTTTCACATGCAGCCTGCAAATAAATGAAAATGACAGAGGTCAGCAAAAACACAACAGTGTTTCTGCATGTGTGGTAAACGTTACAAAAATGTCTTTAAGATTTTGTATCTTAAATGATATTGCTGGTGATTTTGCAGAGTTTGTTTATATCTTGTGCCATTAACATTGTTAGATGATGTTCGTGATGGTTGGATGATTCATTTATTGGCCTCACCATTTCCTTTAATGATAACATTCATTCCTTTAATTTTTTTTAATAGTATGCAAATTTGTACATAATAGTATTGACCGAAGGGATTTACAGGATTTACAGTAAAGTTGAGTATTTAAGTATTTAGTATTTTATTTAATTTCTTTAGTATTTTTTAAAGTTTAGTGTGTGTTGTGTGTTGTGTGTTGTGTGTTGTGTGTTGTGTGTTGTGTGTTGTGTGTTGTGTGTTGTGTGTTGTGTATTGTGTAGTGATCTCAGCCAAACTGAAGGATAATAAGAAGAACTGGTTTGGTCCGAGTCCGTATGTGGAGGTGTGTGTGGACGGCCAGTCCAAGAAGACGGAGAAATGCAACAACACACACTCGCCCAGATGGAAGCAGCCGCTCACTGTGTAAGAGTTTATTTCTAATGTAATGCCAACATACACATGCTGATTCAGCATAGCACACTGTGATGTGACTCAGTTCTCTCTTTAAACTGACTTTTATCTTCTCAACATACCTGAAGCAGCTTGTTAGAGTATGTCATGAATGATAAGATCTAACTGTAGATGTCATGATAAGTGTGATTTTTAAAGCTCTGCTCATAAGTGCTCCTGTAGTGCTTCAGACACTAATGATCTGATGAGACTCTTCAGCTTGTAGAGGAGAGATTATCTGCTGTCACTCAGAGTCTGTTGATGAGATAAAAGAATCCCACAGATTTACACACAACACTCGTACCTACACACAGAATATCACTGTACAGTGGTCTGTCTCTGTATGTTTATTTTATGATGTGTGTTGTGTCTGTCAGGATCGTGACTCCGTTCAGCAAACTAATCTTCCGTGTTTGGAGTTATCAGACACTGAAATCTGATGTTCTGATGGGCGTGGCCATGCTTGATGTCAGCGAGACGCTCAAATCTCACGACATGAAGAGTGAGTCTCTGCCTTATACAGAGTGGACAGCCTCCACACGAGTACAGTCACTAAATATCATTCCACATTTATGTTATAAATGTATTGTTGAATCTGCATTTTCAAATCATTACATGTTTGTGCTTTGTAAGTAACAAGATGAGCAACTTATAAAGTATTTGATAAATCACACAATGTCTGCTTATATTGATTTGAATTTATGCTATGTTAATTATTTTTAATATTGTATTTCAGAATATTTATATTAGGCCTCTGTTCAGAATAGTGATTTATTACCTTACATTAAAACATCTGGGCACTTTTGGCTTGCAGGCAGAAGGTGATGATGTAATAGTCTACTGTAAATCAAAGGATAAAGACATACAGTACACCTCCACACCTCCACCTAATTTCTCTCTGATCTCCTGTGTTGAATTTTAAAGGATGTGGAGTTATTACTGTAGCTGTATAATGTAGCTTTTATTTGATAAGTATGTTTGAACAGTCTGTGATCACGTTTTTGACTGTGTCTAAGAACACACATGACCTGACTGACCTCTGTGATGTAGTTTCCAGAATGACCTACAGTGGTACTGTGTGTAAATCAGTGACGCTGCATCACTCTTCAGTAAATGTGTTTCATTAAGTTTTTATAAAGCTTAATGACAAACATGGAAAAACTTCTGACACAAAAATAAATTGTTGCTAAAAATCTTATATTTGTCATTGTTGTGAGAATGGGAATGTCCACATAACTGTACACACTGTACACGTCCACACGACTGTACACAGTACCCAGAGAAATCTCTCCCAATGAAAGAGAATAAACAAACTCACTCCTGATGTTTGACTCTGGATTGAATGGAATCAGTTCATATTGAGTACAGACTGATTGTGTTTTTGTTGTGTTTCTCTGTGGTGTGTGTTTATCTGTTGTTCCTGTCAGTCTGTGAGGTGGTGCAGTCACTGCAGCTGTACACAGACAGAGATCAGTCTGATCATGTTGGTGATCTGTCCGTCTGTTTAGACGGTCTGCAGGTGGATGCAGAGATGTTCCTCTCCACAGAGACCAACAACCAAAGTCAGTCTCTGTGTTTGACTCTCTACTGTCTTACACACACAGTGTCAGTCTCTGTGTTTGACTCTGTACTGTCTAACACACACAGTGTCAGTCCCTGTGTTTGACTCTATTCTGTCTCACACACACACACACACACACACACACACACACACACACACACACACACACACACACACACACACACACACACACACAGTGTCAGTCTCTGTGTTTAACTCTCTACTGTCTTACACACAGTGTCAGTCTCTGTGTTTGACTCTATTCTGTCTCACACACACACAGTGTCAGTCTCTGTGTTTGACTCTATTCTGTCTCACACACACAGTGTCAGTCTCTGTGTTTGACTCTATTCTGTCTTACACACACAAACACTGTCATTTTCATTGTGTTTGATGTTGTTCTCTCTCACGCACACAGTGTCAGTCTCTGTGTTTGACTCTATTCTGTCTCACACACACACACACAGTGTCAGTCTGTGTTTGACTCTATTCTGTCTCACACACACAGTGTCAGTCTCTGTGTTTGACTCTATTCTGTCTCACACACACACACACAGTGTCAGTCTCTGTGTTTAACTCTCTACTGTCTTACACACAGTGTCAGTCTCTGTGTTTGACTCTATTCTGTCTCACACATACACACAGTGTCAGTCTGTGTTTGACTCTATTCTGTCTCACACACACACACACACACACACACACAGTGTCAGTCTCTGTGTTTGACTCTCTACTGTCTTACACACAGTGTCAGTCTCTGTGTTTGACTCTATTCTGTCTCACACACACACACAGTGTCAGTCTCTGTGTTTGACTCTATTCTGTCTCACACACACAGTGTCAGTCTCTGTGTTTGACTCTCTACTGTCTTACACACAGTGTCAGTCTCTGTGTTTGACTCTATTCTGTCTCACACACACACACACACACACACACACAGTGTCAGTCTCTGTGTTTGACTCTCTACTGTCTTACACACAGTGTCAGTCTCTGTGTTTGACTCTATTCTGTCTCACACACACACACAGTGTCAGTCTCTGTGTTTGACTCTATTCTGTCTCACACACACAGTGTCAGTCTCTGTGTTTGACTCTATTCTGTCTTACACACACACACACTGTCATTTTCATTGTGTTTGATGTTGTTCTCTCTCACGCACACAGTGTCAGTCTCTGTGTTTGACTCTATTCTGTCTCACACACACACAGTGTCAGTCTCTGTGTTTGACTCTATTCTGTCTCACACACACAGTGTCAGTCTCTGTGTTTGACTCTATTCTGTCTTACACACACAAACACTGTCATTTTCATTGTGTTTGATGTTGTTCTCTCTCACGCACACAGTGTCAGTCTCTGTGTTTGACTCTATTCTGTCTCACACACACACACACACAGTGTCAGTCTCTGTGTTTGACTCTATTCTGTCTCACACACACAGTGTCAGTCTCTGTGTTTGACTCTATTCTGTCTCACACACACACACACACACACAGTGTCAGTCTCTGTGTTTGACTCTATTCTGTCTCACACACACACACACACAGTGTCAGTCTCTGTGTTTGACTCTATTCTGTCTTACACACACAAACACTGTCATTTTCATTGTGTTTGATGTTGTTCTCTCTCACGCACACAGTGTCAGTCTCTGTGTTTGACTCTATTCTGTCTCACACACACACACAGTGTCAGTCTGTGTTTGACTCTATTCTGTCTCACACACACAGTGTCAGTCTCTGTGTTTGACTCTATTCTGTCTTACACACACACACACTGTCATTTTCATTGTGTTTGATGTTGTTCTCTCTCACGCACACAGTGTCAGTCTCTGTGTTTGACTCTATTCTGTCTCACACACACACACACAGTGTCAGTCTCTGTGTTTGACTCTATTCTGTCTCACACACACACACACACACAGTGTCAGTCTCTGTGTTTGACTCTCTACTGTCTTACACACAGTGTCAGTCTCTGTGTTTGACTCTATTCTGTCTCACACACACACAGTGTCAGTCTCTGTGTTTGACTCTATTCTGTCTCACACACACAGTGTCAGTCTCTGTGTTTGACTCTATTCTGTCTTACACACACAAACACTGTCATTTTCATTGTGTTTGATGTTGTTCTCTCTCACGCACACAGTGTCAGTCTCTGTGTTTGACTCTATTCTGTCTCACACACACAGTGTCAGTCTCTGTGTTTGACTCTATTCTGTCTTACACACACACACACTGTAATTTTCATTGTGTTTGATGTTGTTCTCTCTCACGCACACAGTGTCAGTCTCTGTGTTTGACTCTATTCTGTCTGGTTGTATTTCAGACACTTTAAATGGGGAATCGGATCACACGGATGACTCCAGTCAGAGGTACACTCGCTTTAATCACTGCAGATGAAGAAACTGTGTGATATCACCTGATTTGTTTCAACATTCACAACAGGGGCTAATTGGACCATGTTTTGTAGCCAAACTATAACCTATAGAACTTTTCTCAGTTGATTTTGTAGCAGTTTCATTGGCCAAGCATGATACGCTGTGATTGGTTGAGGCATGTCACATGACGTTGTCTTTTTTTGTGTGTATAATTTGATCTTTGTTGCCGTTTGTGTGCGGATGTGGTCTGTGTGTTTCTCTCTGCAGGAGCAGAGACTCATCTCCGTCTGTGACAGATGCTTCAGAACAGACTTCCGCTCCTAATGGGCGGGTCAGTGGCATGGACTCGCCGTCAGGGGCAACCAGACGCTCACGACCCCTGAGACCCCCTAGACCTTCTCGACCTCCACCGCTAGCCCCGGGCAGGCCAACGTCTTCACCAGGTGCTGTGCACTGTTATGTTTGCTGTGTGTTGTTCATCTGGTGTGTGTTTGTCATTCATCAGTCATCCTGCTCTGTAACACAGTCAGGGGTCTGGGGCCCTCTAGAGGGTCTCAGCAAACTTCCAAGGGGGCCTCAAGATGACTTCAAATTATTTAAAATAAGACAAACAAGCATTAACAAGCAGGGTTTGTTTATGTTTATAACAAATATACATCTTTCAAGAACATTTTATTGAGCAGTTCAATAATGATGTTTTTGCTTATATTGCAGCATCTTCTACTGGCTCGTTTCCCGACAGCAGCGACTCGTCCCGCTCAGACACTCCGGTGCGTAACCCGTCAGGGGGTGGAGCTTCAGACTTTAGTCCGGCCCCCACACAGCAGCAGCTCAATAGAACAGCCCTCAGCGCAGTCCCCGCCCCCAGCAGGATTCCCAGCATGGTCAACACTGGACCTATGCCACCTGGGTACACCAGTCATGAAAATCAGAAATATATGTGTCAGTAACTGAATATTGATAGCTTATTATTGTGATAGTAATGATTAATTCAGAATTTTGTGTGATCTCATCTGTATTATATATATCAGCAGGATAGAACCTCATGAGAACCTCATGTCAGCTGATCAGTGGTGTTTTATCTGTGTGTGTGTGTAGCTGGGAGCAGCGTGTCGATCAGAACGGTCGTGTGTATTATGTTGATCATGTGGGAAAGAAGACGACATGGGAGAGACCAGAGGCTTTACCACCAGGGTAAAAGTACTGTAATTACACTGAATCCCTGGACACACACCCTCAAAGAATATTTTACATGTGTGTTTAAATGGCCTAAACTGTGGCAGTTTGAATGTTATTGTCATTGTTTTGAAACACTATCTTTGATAACCTTAAGGCTAACATGTTCATACAAAAGGCCAAAAAACGTTTGATTTCACAGGGACTTTAAAAGCTCTTATAAATGATGTGTGGTTTCATTGGTAACTGGAGCATGAGCCCTGCCGTCACTGAGCTGCTTTCTGAACAGAACCTTCAGTGGTTTCAGTGCGCTCTCTCCCTCTCTTTCTCTCTCTCTCTTTCTCTCTCTCTCTCTCTTTCTCTCTCTCTCTTTCTTTCTTTCTTCCCTCTCTCCCTCTCTCTCTCTTTCCCTCTCTCTCTCTTTCCCTCTCTCTCTCTCTCTCTCTCTCTCTCTCCCTCCCTCTCTCCCCTCTCCTCCTCTCTCTCTCCTCTCTCTCTCTCCCTCTCTCTCTCCCCCTCTCTCTCTCTCTTTCCCTCTCTCTCTCTCTCTCTCTCTCTCTCTCTCTCTCTCTCCCTCTCTTTCTCTCTCTCTCTCTCCCCCTCTCTCCTCTCTCTCTCCTCTCTCTCCCCTCCCTCTCCTCTCTCTCTCTCCCTCTCTCTCTCCCTCTCTCTCTCTCCCTCTCCCTCTCTCCCTCTGTCTCTCCCCCTCTGTCTCTCTCTCTCTCTCTCTCTCTCTCTCTCTCTGTAGCTGGGAGCGGCGGGTGGACCCCATGGGCCGGGTTTACTTTGTGGATCACATGACCAGAACCACCACATGGCAGCGCCCAACCATGGAGACGGTGCGCAACTATGAGCAATGGCAACACCAGCGCAGTCAGTTGCAGGGAGCCATGCAGCAGTTCAACCAAAGATTCATCATTGGGGTGACAGAACACACACTATATTATATAATATATCATATATCACCTCATATCATATTCCATCAACACACTACAGACTGAAGATCTGTGTTTATTGTGTGGTTGCAGGATCAGGCTTCAGCCAATCAGAGTAAAGAGTTTGATCCTATGGGGCCGCTGCCGTACGGATGGGGTGAGACTTTCCCTATAAACACAAACTGAGTTTTCTCTGGAACTTTCTGGAATAGCAGACAAACTTTTATTATTCTGGTAACCTCATTATCTGCACCTGCGACTAAAATTAGCATCTTCGGTGTCCCAGTTTCCAGATGAGCTGTTCTGTCTGTGTAAACCTGCTGCTGAATCTGCTATAGAACAAGCTTGCAAAAGTTTAATCACATCTTGCTTTCATTATTTCCTAATGTCATCCTGATCTCTCTCTCTTTCTCTCTCTCTCAGAGAAGAGAACAGACTCTAATGGTCGAGTTTATTTTGTTCATCACCCAACCCGCTCAACGCAGTGGGAGGATCCGCGTACTCAAGGGTCAGAACCCTGTTTTCTTCTTTCAGTGTATAAACAGATTGATTATTGCCCCACAGCAGCTGATCTTTCCATGAGCAGATCCGTTCTCACCGTGTGATTGTGGGTTTCTCTGTGCAGTTTGCTGAATGAGAAGCCTCTGCCTGAGGGCTGGGAGATGAGGTTCACTGTTGATGGCATTCCTTACTTTGTAGATCACACCAGGAGAACCACCACATACATTGACCCGCGGACTGGAAAATCCTCCCTGTGAGTGTAAACCACTCTAACACATACACACAGATATCAGACCAGCCTAACACACACACAGTGTGAGGTTTCTCAGGGTATGACCTCATTAACAGTGAGGTCCTGTATGATCTCTATAATTATTTTTATGAATGATTCAGGACTGAGAGATTAATGTTGCATGTTGATTTGTTTGAGCCCTGAGACTCTGATGAAATCTCTTTCAGACAGACAGTGTGTGTGTAGTTTCATGACACAAACACACTGCGAGTTATCAGACACACAGCAGGAAAAACCTGTTTGCCTGTTGAGAGTTTTCAGTGCGATCTGACAGCACACCCTCACTGTTGAGTCAGGAAGGTGTTTCTTTATCTGTATTAAATGTTCAGAGCTCAGTGAAAAGCTCAGAGGAATGCTAAAGCTGCTGTTGATGTGACCATACCTCACGATCATCCCACATCCACCACAAACATCTCAACTCTCTTGAGGGTCTTGTGCATGTCTCATTGTGTTGGATTGTGTTTGTGCACTGTAAGACTTTACTGTTTACTTTCAGTGAGAACGGCCCTCAGATCACATACGTGCGAGATTTCAAAGCCAAAGTTCAGTACTTGAGATTCTGGTGTCAGGTGAGTGTTGGGTTCAGGTCTGCACGTGTGTCATTGTGAATGAATAAATATCTGAAGTCAGTGCTGAATGTTACTAGTTTGATTTGAGTGTCGGTGACTTTATAAAATGTTACTTCATTGTTATTTTAAACAGATTTTGTTTGTTTTTAATTTCCTGTCATAGCAATTAGCGATGCCCCAGCATATAAAGATGACAGTCAGCCGAAAAACACTGTTTGAAGACTCATTTCAGCAGGTACTGATGCAGTTCTTACTGGAATCTGTAGATCAGACATCTGCACTGTTGGCAGCAGGAATCTCTTGAAACCATCATCTTGTGTCTCTGTAGATCATGAGCTTCAGCGCACAAGATCTCCGCCGGAGGCTGTGGATCATCTTCCCTGGGGAGGAGGGGCTAGATTATGGGGGTGTGGCCAGGCAGGTTCCTTAATGTCCTAAAAAATGAAAGCCCTTATCAAGCATTCTTCACTGCTGCGGGTTTTCAGCCTGTGGTCAATTATTTTGTCTTGCAGTAACAGGTTTGACTTACTGTACATACAGGGAATGGTTTTTCCTGCTGTCTCACGAGGTGTTGAACCCCATGTACTGTCTGTTTGAGTATGCGGGGAAGGACAACTATTGTCTTCAGATAAACCCCGCCTCCTACATCAACCCTGACCACCTCAAATACTTCAAGTTCATTGGCCGTTTCATTGCCATGGTAATTTTTTTCTCTATGTCTGGTCGTTGTTGCATTCACCAATAAAGCATAAGAGTAATTTTATATTGACGATCATTTCATTGTAGTTACTGGGTTTGAACACAAACATAAACATTACAGCAACAGAAATATCTGTTACATTCATTAGGATGTTACATTAGTAGTTTTATCTGTCTTTTTTTCAGGCCTTGTTTCACGGGAAGTTCATCGACACAGGCTTCTCGCTGCCGTTCTACAAGCGGATCTTAAACAAGCCTTTGACTCTGAAGGATCTGGAGTCCATTGATCCAGAGTTCTACAACTCACTCATTTGGATCAAGTCAGTTCATCTGCTTTGCTTATTCCTGATGAATATTTCTAAACCGTAACTAGAACCTCTTTTTATGTTATTGTGTGATTATAACAGATGTTCCTCTGTGAAACTCCTGTTAGCAAATGCTTCAGAAGTGTAACTCACCTGTAATTACTACTGTCACAAATACCTCTGAAAGTGTGTGTGTGTTTAAGGGATAATAACATTGAGGAGTGTGTGTGTGTGTGTGTTTATAACTTGAGGTGTGTTTTGTTTTAAGGGATAATAACATTGAGGAGTGTGTGTGTTGGCGCTGAATGTTTTGTGGGTTAATATTTTTTTTTTTTTTTTTTTTTTTTTTTTTTTTTTTTTTTTTTTTTTTTTTTTTTTTTTTTTTTTTTTTTTTGTTTTTTTCATTAAGGCTTGTGTGTGTGTGTGTGTGTGTGTGTGTGTGTGTGTTTTAAGGGATAATAACATTGAGGAGTGTGGGCTGGAGATGTTTTTCTCGGTGGATAAAGAGATCCTGGGTGAGGTGACGACTCACGAGCTAAAGCCAGATGGAGGAAACATTCAGGTGACGGAGGAGAATAAAGAAGAATACATCAGGTGCCTATCTACCTCTTTCTCAATTTAATTATTAAACCTGACACTGTTAATGACAGACTCCACAGTCACACACACACAGCTGCTGTAGAGATGCTTATGGGCATTAGGTTTAGTCTTGATTATATGAGCGTTTCTGGCTCAGTATGATGTTGTTATTTTTTTGTAATGTTTTGTAATGTTCTGATGTCGTGTGAATGTTGTTCTTCAGTCTGATTGGCTCTTGAAATCCTCTTCACTGTTGGCTGATCTGAAGCGCGCTGTTCTCTGTGCGTGTTTTGAAGCGCGCTGTTCTCTGTGCGTGTTTTGAAGCGCGCTGTTCTCTGTGCGTGTTTTGAAGCGCGCTGTTCTCTGTGCGTGTTTTGAAGCGTGCTGTTCTCTGTGCGTGTTTTGAAGCGCGCTGTTCTCTGTGCGTGTTTTGAAGCGCGCTGTTCTCTGTGCGTGTTTTGAAGCGTGCTGTTCTCTGTGTTCAGGATGGTAGCAGAGTGGAGGTTGTCTCGTGGTGTAGAGGAACAGACTCAAGCGTTCTTTGAGGGTTTTAATGAAGTTCTTCCTCAACAGTACCTGCAGTATTTTGATGCCAAAGAGTTGGAGGTGAGAAAACCTGTGATCCTGTGACCCTGCTAATATACTCCTGAAGTACTATAAATACAAATGTCAGAAGGATTGTATTGAGTTACAGTTTAAATCAGAACAAATGTCTCTTCTGCTGCTGGTGTTCCTAAAATATTAACTGATGCTTTTACTGTAATTTAAGGAAGTGTTTCTATAAAAGTGTGTATCAGACATCAAGTGTTTGTGTGTAATCAGGTGTTTGGATCAGACACTGAGCCATGTGTGTGTGTTGTAGGTGATGTTGTGTGGAATGCAGGAAATAGATCTGAGCGACTGGCAGAGACACACGATTTACAGACATTATACCTGCACCAGTAAACAGATCGTCTGGTTCTGGCAGGTGACAGAAACATCATTGTCTTCAACACATTTCCAGTGAATCAGTTATATAAAGTTCTGATTAAGACATCATAATTCTCTCTCTCTCTCTCTCTCTCTCTCTCTAGATCATTAAGGAGATGGATAATGAGAAGCGTATGAGGCTCCTGCAGTTTGTCACTGGTACCTGTCGTCTGCCTGTTGGAGGCTTTGCTGATCTGATGGGTGAGTCTCAGTTACATATATGGGGTGTGTATCTCCAGGCCTGCAGGGGGCGTCTGTGAGCCTCAGGTGTGGGAGGAAAGACATTTGATGTGCAGTAGAGAAGAGCTGACAGCTGTAGATCTGCTCACAGTGCACACAATGTCATGAGTGATGTGTTCATGTGTGTGTGTGTGTGCTCACAAGGTCACGAGCGATGTGTTCGTGTGTGTGTGCTCACAAGCACGGTTTTTGTGTTGTGTGTGTGCTCACAAGCACGCGTTTTTGTGTGTGTGTGTGTGCTCACAGTCACGTTTTTTGTGTGTGCTCACAAGGTCACGAGCGATGTGTTCATGTGTGTGTGTGCTCACAGGAAGTAACGGGCCACAGAAGTTCTGCATTGAGAAGGTCGGGAAGGAGAACTGGCTTCCCCGGAGTCACACGTGGTAACTGAACATTTAGTCTTTGCTGCTGATTAATTGGAACATGTATTTGCATATTTACAATAACTGTTGCATATAAACCTGATTCCACTGTAACAACCAGACACTAACAGTGTTCTGTCTGTATATTATCCATAAAATATTTTACTTTTATTGAAGACAGATAAATTCCTTGAAACCTTTTTCAGCTGTTATGACACTGTTGTTTCAGTTTGAGTCAGAAATCATCACCTTTGACCTCTCTCTCTGTGTCTAGTTTTAATCGTCTTGACCTGCCGCCGTACAGAAGCTACGAGCAGATGAAAGAGAAGCTGATGTTTGCCATCGAGGAGACAGAAGGTTTCGGACAGGAGTGACACACACACACAGACGGCATCTCATGAACGCCTGTATTGTGTGCTCATGAAGGAACAATGATCCAGCACACAGGTGCATTATGGGAAAATGTGGTTTTCTGCACTCACCTGTCACTTGATATTAATTTTCGTATTAACCGTGAGATGAGAGGGGTTGGAACAAGAGTGTAAGATATGAGACGTTTATGGTTCCTCATACAAAACTTGAGCATTTTGTTCTTGTTTCTAAAACTCCAGACAGAAGGGCCAGACATGTGAGGGCCAGATCACTGAGAGTTTGTGAATGTGTTCTTATGTTCAGAACCCCAGGAGAGGGTCTTCATGTGCCTTTCTTCACTGTCACCCAAAAACACTGTCATTTAGAGCACATCTGTATGAACTGTTTCCAACATCGCAGAATTTTTAAACAAAAACATTCAATCTCACAAATAGCTTTTCAGAAATGTCCATTTTTAATCACAAGATCAAACAAATCAACCTGAACATTAAGTTTATAAATTATAAAATTATTAGGACTTGTAGGACCTGTAATTTAGTGTAAAATTCCAGCGGTTCTATTAGCTCTGGCGTCTGGTTTCAGGTTTAATAAACTGGATTATTTCTTTGAAACAAACAGAAATGGTCATTTTGATGTGACACTGACTTTAAATTCCTGGAATACTTATGTGATTGTATTGGGGCTAAAGGTTCGAGGGGTCTCAGAGTTCAGTAGGTATTAGAGGAACATGTAGGAACATCAGGAGACTATCATACACCCTAGTTCTATAGGGCATCTGGCTGTAAAAGGCATGATTGTAAGATTAGTTAAATTGATACTAGGATAAACCACTGAGAGAGCCCCAGAAAACCCAGAGGCCCTGATCGGTGCAGTGCATTGTGGGTAATTACATCAAGCCTTGTGTGAATGACTGTTCAAGTTCTTTATGATTTTCAGAAGATAAATCTACATACATATTTATTAAAAATGATTTAACCCTTAAAAATAAAATCTGGGAAGATGGTGATGTAATCTTTCATTTTGATTATTTCTCTTCCAACTGATCATGTAAACTAAACCATTTTCCCTCTGTATATGAACTGAAAGTATGATCTGTTTATGATCTGTACATGGTGTGAATACTCTCTCAATATTAAAACTACATTAAAATGATTTTAGTATTAAGTAAAACGCCTGCTTTCAGGGTTTCTCTGATTATTTGCTAGAGTTGATTTGTATGTATAGTAAAATGTGAAAAATGTCCATGAGTTGAATAAATATATGTAAAATGTCTTTCATTTGCTGTTTATGAAACCAGATCATCCTGAGGGGTCTTTACACAGGGTTAACAAACCAGCTTGTTGACATGCAATCAGAAGAAATGTGATGCAGGTCATTTTTAAACCGTTTCAAACCTGATGTTTATGGTGTGAGACTGATTTGACGGTTTCTCCGGTCTTTTCTAAAGTAAAGATCTTAACTACAGCACACGCTTCTGCAACTTCTACTCAATACAGCAGTTTATTCTCAAACCGTATTCAAAAGATATAGTTACAGTTACAAGTTCACTGCATCAAATGTGAATAAAATAAAAAAAAATCAACTTAAAATGTTTTAATATAAAACATTTCTCTCTGCTGTTGTTTGTATTTAAAGCACATTGATTTACCATTGTATATGAAATGTGCTATGTAAGTAAACAAATTAAGAAAAAGATGAACAGGGATTTTAACCTTTGACAATAAAAGAAAACACTGATTGCACTTTGCATTGAAGCTCCAACTGCTAAAGATTCATAAACAAGATTCAAGAATTCTGTCTGAAATTCCAGAGATCTTCAGCCTGGGAAAGTTCTTGCACGTGTATTTTTAGACCTTTGGCTACTGGAGCCATTTTCATTTACACTAAATATCTTCACACCATCCACTTGTTTCTGCATGTGCTCTAGACGCCCTCATCTGTCTGAAAGCACATGGGTTCAGACAGCAGTCTGACGGCTCCACCTTCCTCCTGCATCGAATCAAGCCCAGCCCCACCCTCCAAGCCATCACCCCTTTCCTCTTCCTCTCCTGCTCTCATCTGCTTCTCTCCATCCAATCCCATCATTTCATCCTGTTGTGTCTGCTCATTGTCCCCTGCATTTTCTCCATGATCATCATGTTCCTCAGCAGAAGATCTGTCTGCTGTTCCTGAGGGTCAAGAACACATGCAGTTTGAGAAGGTGCGAGAACTTCAGCTACCACAGACAAATGGAGAACTTCAACTTTAAAATCCAGTCTAACCCATAGCCAGGTAAGCAAACAATGACAGAGCCGTGCCATTGACCTGTACAGTACTGATGTGATGGATGTGTGTGTTTACCCGCTGTGGTGTTGGCGTGTCCCCCACGGGGCCCCTCCTTTCCTGCTGCAGCCCCTGCCAGCGGACACCTGTGATCTCTGCAGTACTTCTGCCGTGTGAAGCCTTTATTACACACAGAACAGCGGAAACGGTAGTTATCAGTGTGAGAGCGCTGATGATCCTGCAGATGTGACGGACGAGTGAAAGACTTCTGACACAACTGACACCTGTGTGACTTAATACCTGTGAGAGAGACAGAGAAAGAGAGAGAGACAGAGAGGGGGGAGAGCAAGAAGTAGAGCAACAGCCAATGTGGCTATTTGATCTGTGCAATACAGTTAATTTGACCACAGTTAAGGGATATTGGGAGCAACAGAAATATTAGAAGATACCAACTAAGTAATAAAAGTGATCAAATGTATTTACAACTTGATTTGTTAAAGTAAACATTAATAACAGCAGCTAGTTCAGAGATTCTTAACTGTCACCCTTGAGGAAATGATCAAACTCACCTGAACAAGCTCAACAGGGTCTTCAAGAATATTAGAACATGACAGGCAGGTGAGTTTGATCAGGGTTTGGATATTTCCTCAGGGGTGACAGTTGAGAATCTCTGCGATGGACTAAGTCAGGTTTCATGTGCAGCCGCGATTTTTGTATGTTATAGCAACACTGAACTGATGAACAATGAAACTGCATCAATAACAGTTTTTTAAACACAAAGTGCAATGTGAGAGCTGAGATAAGAAACTATTCTCACCTGAATGAGACAGAATATGAGCTTTCAGTTTGTCTGGTCTGTTGAACTCTTTGGTGCAGCCCACATGAGTCCTGCCACAAGAGAAAACAATAAATACACTAAACAATGATGCTTCTTTTAGGACTGATGTAATTATCCGCCCTTCACTCACCTGAAGGGACATTTGTACTTCTTAAAGGGCTCGTGAATCAACATGTGTCTCTTAACTTTGTCTTTCCTGTTGAATGTGGCCTCACACACAGAACATTTAAACGGTTTCTCTCCTGCAAAGCCATCAAATGGCAGTTAACAGTGAAAGTTAAGCACAATTGAAACCAGTTTCTCTCTGTTAAACTCGAGCAGTTTGTGAAGTTCTGTACCTGAGTGGATCTGGGTGTGCAGTTTGAGGTAGTGCTCAGTTTTAAAGACCTTCTTACAGATTGAACATCTGAATTTACCACCAGAGCTGTGAGTGAGCAGATGTCTGCGGAAATACTTCTCGCATGGAAACACCTTCAGCAAAGAGACGCAGAATTACTTCACTATGATGTAATAATACAATCAAATCTCATCTACATTTATACACTCCAGTGTTGTGATATTGAAGAATAGAGGTTACTTTCAATTACAACATTCTACATTCACATCATCTGTATTCTTCACATGTGTACTCTAGCAGTATCTTCTGACAGTGAGGACGGGCAGTTATTAGCAGTATCTTCTGACAGTGAGGACAGGGGCAGTTATTAGCAGTATCTTCTGACAGTGAGGACAGGGGCAGTTATTAGCAGTACCTTCTGACAGTGAGGACAGGGGCAGTTATTAGCAGTATCTTCTGACAGTGAGGACAGGGGCAGTTATTAGCAGTACCTTCTGACAGTGAGGACAGGGGCAGTTATTAGCAGTATCTTCTGACAGTGAGGACAGGGGCAGTTATTAGCAGTACCTTCTGACAGTGAGGACAGGGGTAGTTATGAGTGGCGTTGAGTAGATGTTGCTCCAGAGCTTCTTGTGTGGAGTATTTACTCTGACACTTAATACACCTGTACAGAACAAAAACAACCACGTTCAGTGTAAAGGAAAACAACTGGAGTGTTCTCTCACCCCAGCAGATATCTGTGTAGTGTGTGATTGGATGTTGGAGTGTGTATCTGTGTAGTGTGTGATTGGATGTTGGAGTGTGGGGTGTGTATCTGTGTAGTCTGTGATTGGATGTTGGAGTGTGTGTGAGTCTGACCTGTAGTAGTTGGTCTCTTTGCGCTGGTTCTGTTGAGGACAGAAACTGTGTGAGTACTGGTGTAAACCCAGTTCAAGCAGTGAGGGAAACACTTTACTGCACTGATGACAGCGGTAGGTCAGCTGCTCCTGGTGTGTGTGGATGTGCTGCAGAAATTCATCTAACTTCTGGAAGGTCTGAGAGCAGCTCCTCACCACACAGCGATACACCTGAACACAACAGTTACACAGTACCACTGTCTGTACATTTCAAAGAACAATCTAATGTGAAATACTAACACATTAAGTGAATTTATTATGTGCAAATAAATAATTTTTTTAAATGAAAATCATGAAATGAAAGAAAGTTTATTTTATTTTATGAAAGTTTATTTGTCATATTTTGGTCAAACATTGTAATTAAAATTTCATTTCATATTTCATATATACTTTATATATATAAAGTATATATGAATATATATATAGTATATATATACTATATATAGTATATACTTTCTCCACGTCTGAGACATTTTCCTATATTTCATGCATTTCTATAATCACAGAATGTCTGCTGAAGAAAGAATGCATGTAGAACACATGCAGAACACATGTAGCGTATCTTGTCTGTTCTTCTGATTGTGAAGTTTGCCATCTGTGGTGTTGTACCTGTTCATTCTTGTGTTGGGTCATGTGAGACTTCAGCTGGAAGTAGCTGCTGAATTTGGCTGAGCAGAACTGGCATTGATACGAGCTGTCGATGAGGAGGATCTGTTTGTTCCGCTTCCCCTCCATCAAACCCTGCGTCTCCATCTGGACCTCCCTGTTCCTCTCCTCCACAGCTGGTGAGATCACAACACACACAGATGATCTTCAGCTTCATATCTGTAAACTAACGGGTAACTGGACGAGCATGTAAAGAGGTCTCTGTGCAGACTGATGGTTTCACAGGCAGCATTCATCACCTGGTTCCTGAACCTCCTCCTGCATCTGCTGTGAGGTCTCCTCGTTGTTCAGCTGAAGCACCTGGACGGTGATGGGCATCCTGGAGGCTGTGCTGTGGACTCCGGTGGGCCAGACCTTGTGAGTCTGCATGTGTTTCTTCACATTTGATTTCTGGGCGAAGGCACGACCGCATACAATGCACTGAAAGGGTTTCTCGCCCGTGTGACTGCAGAGAGTCATTTAAACGTCATGATGGCGAGTAAATGTTTTTAAAGCTGCAGTCTGTAACTTTTGCCTCTCTTTCACCATCTCTGTTTGAATCATAAAATTGCAGTGTACTTGCAGAGTTATTTTAACACTGCTCTGTTATGTACTTGCTCAATAACTGATTCTTGTTCATTTTTTAACCAAAGAAAGTTCACACTGCAAATGTACTAAATACTATCAGAAAACAAACAGTCTTCATGTCTAATAAAGATCAAAGAGAAATAAATTCACTGTGTTATATAAAACATCACTAGCTTATGACAGCTGACGGATGACTAGACTGACGGATGACTAGACTGACGGATGACTAGACTGACAGATGGTTAGACTGACAGATGGTTAGACTGACGGATGACTAGACTGACGGATAACTAGAGTGACGGATAACTAGACTGACGGATGACTAGACTGACAGATGGTTAGATTAGACATGAGACAGTTACAGGTTTAATGCTGTGGATTTCTCTCTTTTACCTTCTCGTGTGCTGCTGCAGGTCAAAGGTTTTGGTGAACACTTTGTCACAGTAATTGCACTTCAGTTTCTGAGCTTTTCCTTTGGCTTGACCTGCAGGAAGAAAACATTCTGATGGGCCTCTACAGTTCAGTGTTTCAGCAGCTACATGCGCTTGCTGGTCTCTGTGTGTGTAGGCTGATGTGAAGTACCATCCTGTGTTTTCTTGGAGGTTCTGGCTCTCTTGGGGATGATGACCTTGTCGTGTTCCTCCAGCTCTGAGAGGTTTGTGCTGATGCAGCTCTTGATTTTGCTGCTCTGCTTTCCCGGGCTGTACACTGGAGGTGTGCTGAACACCTGAGCGTCCACACACTGACAAACAACACCACATTACATGTAGAAACAGAGAAAAACCTACAATAGATTTCTTTGTTTAGCAAAACAAAGTCTGTGCAAATCATTTCATATCATTCGTATAACTTAAATAGCCAAGGAAAACAAAAATACCACAACAGTTTCCACAAAAGTACCACATAATTATTGTTACTGAGATTAAACTATTTACCTTGTATTAGCCACCACCTGGATTAAAAATGAATGTTGTTATCACTCACAATCCAGTTAGGTTCTCTTTTAACCTACTGATCATTAAAAAAATCATACAAGTCATTAAAATTTATATAAGGCTTCAGAAAGGCACCACACCTGTACAGAAGGAAAAGCCTGCAGTCCCAGTGTAGGGACCTCTGCAGTATTGCCTCCAGCCATAGGGGGCAGTGTGCTGTACACCTGCACTATTGAGTTACTGTTGCTGGAGGGCACCTGTGAGGAAAGGGGCATGGCCTGGTTGGGTGGGAGGGGTTGTGGTGGCTGCTGATGGTGCTGCAGATACGAGGCTCCTGCATGCATACTAAGATTACTCTGAAAAACATAACATATGTTTCACATGTTGGACACTTAACTGGTTTGATTCACTGTTGTATATTAAACTCTTTTCTGTATTTATTGACTAACTGTTTGTGAATACAGAAAAGATTTGATTGCACTTATTCAAAATGTGCCACAAACTTGAAAGTGATGATGACAGTAAATGGACGAGTAAAGTCTTTTCAGCACTTCATGTTTGACATTTTTTTGGCTGTATCAGGAAATGTAATTACAGTTCTCTGAATCTCTGGATGTGTCTCAGGTGAAGGTTTACCTGTGCAGACCCCTGCATGCCTGTCATTGGCTGATCCAGGGAGCTGAAGGCTGATATCGCTGACATCAGAACCTCGTCACTGACCAACACGTTCCCCTGGACCAGCGTGTGTGTGAGAGGAGACTGAGGTACAGTGATGTATGTTGAAACCTGTCTGTTGGGTGGCACAGAGCTGTAGGTGTTGTTGCAGGCGAGTGATACGGTGGCCAGTGAGGGAGTGCTGGACTGACACTGTTCACGCTTGTGCGTCATGAACGCCGGTAAAGAGTTAAACTGCTTCTTACATTTACCACAGAGAAAGACGTCGTCATCATCTACAAATACAAAGAGACGACAACATTCAAGAGTAAACCCTGAAGTGAGGAGATACATACAAACGTATACTGACAGATAATGAGGCACTAGTAGATGCAAATACAGCTCTGTTAAGCAGGCTGAATATAGAGATTATGTCTCATTTAATCTTTGATCAGATAAACACTCACCCATGGGCTGGATGGAGGTTCCTGAGACGTTCTGTGTGCTGGGGTCTAAAACGCCCCCTTGACCGTCTAACAGTGACTGAACATTAAGGACTGTCTGATTATCCATGCCTAGACAGCGAGACAAATAATCACATAAATAAATAACACATAATCCATCAGTGGTTATCAGACAGGGCCATCAGTCAGTAACCTGGTGTTTGTAAAGGTAAACAGCACCATAACCATCACTTATATTTACATACACAACATTTTAAAAATGAGAAAACATGGTATGATGTTAAAATGAAGTCCTGACAGATTTCTGAGTAATTGAATCAAACAAGCAAACAAACCAACTAATCAAGCAAAAAATCAAGTATTGTCAAATTAATAATAACAATATGCTGTATATCCTTGCTGAATAAAAGCTAAGAAAAAAGCAAAGAAACATCTGGTGTCCCTGTAAGTGGCCAGTCTCCCTTTAAACCCAGTCAACAAACTAACCTGACCAAGTTAAGACCAGCAAACCAGTTCAGTTTGTTTCCCTTTCATCAGGGATACTATTTAATAATATAATCAGAGACTACTAGTATCATATTATCAGATACAATCTGTTTAAAGAACATTTTAGAAAAGAAGGTGGAAACAACTATAACATTTGTTGGCAGTGAGAATGATGGTGCTGATGTGATGTGATCATCTGAAGGTAATATCACATTTAATGTTTGGCTTTTCCAGTGACGCGGCGCGCTCCCTCCGCCATGAGCCGCGGCGCGAGGCTGTTACTCCAGCCGCTCTTCCTCCCTCCTCTACATCAATCTCCGCTCAAGTGCGTTACACTGATCGCAGACCTGCGCTAATATTATTCACTGAAAGATTCATGTTTATCCTGCATTTAGCATTCATGCACGTTGACATTTACTGAAACCGGAACAGCTGTGTAAAATGTGCGTGTCCGGGCTTGATCGTGCGTTCATTAAATCAGAATAAAATAATAAGTTAACGCTTGTGCATATGCTGAAGAATGATTTAATAAAGGATGTTTATACCTTCCAGAACCTCAAATATTGCCTGCGCCATCTTGAAGCTCCTCTGTGCAGAACGCCAGTGGTGGGCGGAGTTTATATTCACATTTATTCACATATATTCAAACATTTCATATCTGTTTAAGCATTTTCTGAAATCTTTATACTAATGTAACTTATGCATTGCTGCGAAACTAAACTAGTTGCCATTTACAGTCACAGATTGATAATAATTCTTGTAATGTAAAGCAACCTTATTTTTTATTTTTATATCAATATTTTATATTTATGTTTAGAATATGTAAAAACACCCATTACGTACACGTGTATTTTTATTCAACAATGAATCCTAAATTAAATGATGAATTAAAGCCGCTTATTACACAGGCAAAATGAGCTTTTCTTTAAATAATACAAAACAGAAAATAAAATCAAAAATACGTAATACAAAATATGATGTAGTTTAACGTTGTTTATACAGTGAAGATTGCACTGTACGTGCACATAACGACATGATGTCCAAATGTTCGAGTCTGTTTCCATTCGTATTAACCATTAAACAACTTAAACCAATTCAGAAACATGGAAGGAAATGCACGTTTCCATTCAATCAACTTCTATTTTAATAAAACAACGCCGACAGAAAACGCGACGCCCGCCGCAGCCACACATCCGCCTGAAACTCTGACGTCACAGCGAGTGACGCGCGCTCTCCGCCAATCAGCGCGCGGTGCGTCGGCACGTGCCAGTTTCGCGGCAAAAAAGATTTGGCGCGTACATCTTTGAGCAGGTTCCGATCAGCTGGAACAGAAAAACAACAACAAAGTGAGTCCGTCCGATCTCATTCAGTTCTGTTTCAGAGGTCCGATCTCAGTCACTTCTGTTTCAGAGGACCGATCTCATTCACTTCTGTTTCAGAGGACCGATCTCATTCACTTCTGTTTCAGAGGACCGATCTCAGTCACTTCTGTTTCAGAGGACCGATCTCATTCACTTCTGTTTCAGAGGACCGATCTCATTCACTTCTGTTTCAGAGGACCGATCTCATTCACTTCTGTTTCAGAGGACCGATCTCATTCACTTCTGTTTCAGAGGACCGATCTCATTCAGTTCTGTTTCAGAGGTCCGATCTCAGTCACTTCTGTTTCAGAGGACCGATCTCATTCAGTTCTGTTTCAGAGGACCGATCTCATTCACTTCTGTTTCAGAGGACCGATCTCATTCACTTCTGTTTCAGAGGACCGATCTCATTCACTTCTGTTTCAGAGGACCGATCTCATTCAGTTCTGTTTCAGAGGTCCGATCTCAGTCACTTCTGTTTCAGAGGACCGATCTCATTCACTTCTGTTTCAGAGGACCGATCTCATTCACTTCTGTTTCAGAGGACCGATCTCATTCAGTTCTGTTTCAGAGGACCGATCTCAGTCACTTCTGTTTCAGAGGACCGATCTCATTCAGTTCTGTTTCAGAGGTCCGATCTCAGTCACTTCTGTTTCAGAGGACCGATCTCATTCACTTCTGTTTCAGAGGACCGATCTCATTCACTTCTGTTTCAGAGGACCGATCTCATTCACTTCTGTTTCAGAGGACCGATCTCATTCACTTCTGTTTCAGAGGACCGATCTCATTCACTTCTGTTTCAGAGGTCCGATCTCATTCACTTCTGTTTCAGAGGACCGATCTCATTCACTTCTGTTTCAGAGGACCGATCTCATTCACTTCTGTTTCAGAGGACCGATCTCAGTCACTTCTGTTTCAGAGGTCCGATCTCATTCACTTCTGTTTCAGAGGTCCGATCTCAGTCACTTCTGTTTCAGAGGTCCGATCTCAGTCACTTCTGTTTCAGAGGACCGATCTCAGTCACTTCTGTTTCAGAGGACCGATCTCATTCACTTCTGTTTCAGAGGACCGATCTCATTCACTTCTGTTTCAGAGGACCGATCTCATTCACTTCTGTTTCAGAGGACCGATCTCATTCACTTCTGTTTCAGAGGACCGATCTCATTCACTTTTGTTTCAGAGGTCCGATCTCATTCACTTCTGTTTCAGAGGACCGATCTCAGTCACTTCTGTTTCAAAGGACCGATCTCAGTCACTTCTGTTTCAGAGGACCGATCTCAGTCACTTCTGTTTCAGAGGTCCGATCTCATTCACTTCTGTTTCAGAGGTCCGATCTCATTCACTTCTGTTTCAGATGTCCGATCTCAGTCACTTCTGTTTCAGAGGTCCGATCTCAGTCACTTCTGTTTCAGAGGACCGATCTCAGTCACTTCTGTTTCAGAGGTCCGATCTCATTCACTTCTGTTTCAGAGGACCGATCTCAGTCACTTCTGTTTCAGAGGTCCGATCTCAGTCACTTCTGTTTCAGAGGTCCGATCTCAGTCACTTCTGTTTCAGAGGTCCGATCTCAGTCACTTCTGTTTCAGAGGACCGATCTCAGTCACTTCTGTTTCAGAGGACCGATCTCAGTCACTTCTGTTTCAGAGGTCCGATCTCATTCACTTCTGTTTCAGAGGTCCGATCTCATTCACTTCTGTTTCAGAGGACCGATCTCAGTCACTTCTGTTTCAGAGGTCCGATCTCAGTCACTTCTGTTTCAGAGGTCCGATCTCATTCACTTCTGTTTCAGAGGACCGATCTCATTCACTTCTGTTTCAGAGGACCGATCTCATTCACTTCTGTTTCAGAGGACCGATCTCATTCACTTCTGTTTCAGAGGACCGATCTCATTCACTTCTGTTTCAGAGGACCGATCTCAGTCACTGCTGTTTCAGAGGACCGATCTCATTCACTTCTGTTTCAGAGGACCGATCTCAGTCACTTCTATTTCAGAGGACCGATCTCAGTCACGTCTGTTTCAGAGGACCGATCTCAGTCACTTCTGTTTCAGAGGTCCGATCTCAGTCACTTCTGTTTCAGAGGACCGATCTCATTCACTTCTGTTTCAGAGGACCGATCTCAGTCACTTCTGTTTCAGAGGACCGATCTCAGTCACTTCTGTTTCAGAGGTCCGATCTCAGTCACTTCTGTTTCAGAGGTCCGATCTCAGTCACTTCTGTTTCAGAGGACCGATCTCATTCACTTCTGTTTCAGAGGACCGATCTCAGTCACTTCTGTTTCAGAGGACCGATCTCATTCACTTCTGTTTCAGAGGACCGATCTCAGTCACTTCTGTTTCAGAGGACCGATCTCATTCACGTCTGTTTAAGAGGACCGATCTCAGTCACGTCTGTTTAAGAGGACCGATCTCAGTCACGTCTGTTTCAGAGGTCCGATCTCATTCACTTCTGTTTCAGAGGTCCGATCTCAGTCACTTCTGTTTCAGAGGTCCGATCTCAGTCACTTCTGTTTCAGAGGTCCGATCTCATTCACTTCTGTTTCAGAGGACCGATCTCAGTCACTTCTGTTTATATTGATAATAATAAAAACTTCCTGGATGGATTGATTATAAAGGACGCACGCGAAGGATATTTCGGATTACATTGTCAGATGTGAAGAGAAACCGGACTCTTCTGTTGTGTTCTCTATCGGGATCTGGTTACTATTATATTTACACACTAAAGCCTCTTCACGTTTATAATTCTACACTTGTTGCTTATGTTTACAAATGTTCGTGTACGATGTACCTCTGTGTATTACAGAAACATCCGAGCAACGTCAGATAGATCAATAGTTTAAAGTTAATTGTATGAACTGACATCTGAATGCACTTTAAGGATAAAAGTTTCGTTTAATAAACACACGACTCGTAACGCTGGACGGATCATGCGGCTGTAATGCAGTTTATAAAGGACGTGTGTGGCATCACTTTATACTTCTCATGTATTTTATCTTCATCATTTTAATGCACATTTTCATGGTAAGGTTGGAAATGAGGTTTTCGTAAGCGGACGTTGACCCACATCTACTGGAAGCTCGCCCATATGCCGGAACATGGCTGCTCAGCCACACACCTTCTCACTGTTGTGAGCAGTCCTTATAAAACACGTCCTTCAGTCTCAGACATTCAGGTTGGAGCTGAAGCAGCGCTATGGCTGACAGCTGTGTGTCAGGTCAGACCTCAGAGGACCTGCTGGCTGACTTTGAGTCTCTCTTGAACAATGGCAGCATTGATTTGAGTGAAGAGCATCAGATTGTCATTATATCCACCCCCAGCACTGCTGCGGGGGACATCCTGCTGTTCACCACCCCGCACGACGCCGCCACCGCCGCGCCCGGCCCGCCCGAGCACCGGAGACCCGCTCTGGGCAGACCGCCGGTATGACCCCTGATGTTTTCTTGCACGGCTCGGCTCTCAGTGTTGATATTGAGTGTGTCAACATCTGCTTTCTTGGTGACCTCAGGTCAAGAGGAAGCTGGACTTGGACAGTGATCATCAGTACATCTGCACGTCCAGAACCACGCCAACCGGACCGGCACCTCCAGCCACGCCCGCGCCACCCAGAGGTACGAATCTCTGGAGAAACTCTAGACATCCTTTATCAATTATTTTACAGCCTATGTTATGTTAAGGAAGTATTTCATACCATGATTGCAATGTAAATGTTTATCATGTCTGTAGTGGCCAGACTGTCCACAGAGAAGTCCCGCTATGACACATCTCTGAATCTCACCACCAAACGCTTTCTGGACCTGCTGGCCCAGTCTCCAGATGGTGTGGTTGATCTGAACTGGGCCTCTCAGGTTCTGGATGTCCAGAAGCGACGCATCTACGACATCACTAATGTCCTGGAGGGAATTCGGTTAATCTCCAAGAAGTCCAAGAACAACATTCAGTGGTTGTAAGTTCAGCAGTTCTCTGCAGATTCTTTAGCCCACAGCAGAACTAAACTCCAGTATTCAGCTGCAGCTTTCCATTTTCTGTAGGCTTATACAAGAACTAATTTCTCTCAAATCATTATCAGTAAATTTGTGTTACACTGGCCTCTGTGTCTACAAGGAAATCGGCTGGACCAGTGATGTCCAGAAAGTTTGCATGTTATTTGGAATCAAGTCCATTTTGGTTTTGTGAAGTCAAGTAGCAAAACTCTTACTACATTTTAAATTACAATACATCTAATATTACAATACAATATTACAAAAAGTACAATAACCCTTTACCAGAAGATTAAATCATTACCATGGCAACATGTGTTGAGTAGATATTAACTACACTGTCTGAGCCTGATTATATTGCCTGATAAATGTGTAGATCAGGGGTCTCCAATCCAATCCATGTTCCTGAAGGTCCACAGAGCTGCAGAATTTAGCTCTATCTACTCCAACACACCTGCCTGAATGTTTCTAACAGTGCCAAAGATCTTGATCAGCTGCTTCAGGTGTGATTCATTAGGGCTGGAGATAAACTCTGCAGATCTGTGGACCTCACTGGAGACCTCTGGTGTAGACAGTCACTCCTCATGATGAACAGATCTGAATTGTGTTCAGTGTGAACAAAGCCTGTGTATTTCAGCAGCAGTCACATCACACTAGTGTGTAGCTGTCTGTCTGCAGTGTGTCATGTTTTGTGTGTGTGTGTGTCAGGGGGAATCGTATAGATGGGGCTTCTGTGGCGAGGTTTCAGGAGCTTCAGCGTGAGCTGGCTGAACTGACAAATGCAGAGGAGAAACTCGATGAGCTAATTAACAAAAGCAGCCTACAACTGCGGCTTCTCACAGAGGACACACACAACAAGAAATATCCTTTGTCTGTGTGTGTGTGTGTGTGTGTGTGTGGTGTGATCTAAACGTGTCAGATAAGACTGCTTTTGTTTAGTCTTTTGTTAATGGTTCAGGGTGAAAAAGTGCAAAAGAATCCTAAACATCCTGTCCAAACAGGAAAAGGTGAAATTGGGTCTGAATGTGCCACAGAAATAGACACTCTGATGTGTGTGATCTTTAATAAAGAAGTCAGGCTGGGGTACGTCAGATGTCAGGACCTGCGGGACACAGTCGATGCTCCAGACCAGATCATCATGGTGATCAGAGCTCCTCCAGAAACACAGATGCAGGTCACAGAACCCAGTGAGGTGAGCATACACGCACGTCTCACTTTACTCTTCGTCTAAACCTTAAGCTGGTCTTCACAGACGTGTGTCTACAGCTCTCGGCTTTAATGAGAAACCATTTAAAAGAGATTAAGAAGCACTTCAGGTATTTTTCTCTGATTTTTGGTGGAATTTAGACACTGACATGCACTTAAGAGGTGACAAATGCTTTTGTTCATCTCCTTTAATGTATCAATATCATTTCTGATACAGGGTTATCAGATTTCTCTAAAGAGCTCCAAAGGTCCAATCGACGTGTTCCTTTGCCCTGAGGACAGTTCTGGGGTTTGTAGTCCTGTCACAGATTGTAGTCCAGCAAAATCCTCCAGTCAGAACCCTCCACAGTCAGGACCTGCCCCACAGGAAGTGACATCAACACCAGCTACACTCCCAAGCTCCTCCCCTCTGCCTCTGTGTAGTGACTCTGGTTTGTACAAGATTTCAGACTGCCATGACAAGTTGTTTTAAATCGTTTTATTTTGGGTTTTCATCGACTTCAGTTGAATGTAAACAATTATATTACAAAATAGGCCAGTTTTTGATTTTAAAAATGTATTAAAATATTTTAAATGTAAATATAAGTCCAATTATACTTTGAGAAAGAAAAACTACATTTTTTTTTAGGCTGTAAGATTTCAGGCTATAAATGTTAAATCTGAATGTAAGTGTATCTAAATCTAATTCCTGACCCAAACAGAGAAATTCTGGATGTCATAAGGTGTGTCTCTTGTCTTTTTAGAGCTATTTTTGGACTCTGAACCATTTTCTAGCATTTGTGAGATGCTGGATTTTGATTGGTCTCCACTGGTCTCGTCGGACTTCCTGCTGGAGCGGAGTGAAGGGGTGGACTGTCTCCCGTTAAACAGCTTTATCTGCCTCTCCCCCCCACACAATCAGGACTATCACTTTGGTCTGGAGGAGCATGAGGGCATCAGCGAGCTGTTTGACTGCGACTTCAGCGACCTCGGCCCTCTGGAGTTTTAACAGACACATCTGAGTATGCATTTCCCCTTTGCTCTCTTTTCTGTGTGTGAACAGGAAACCGGTTCCACATTGCTTTGATTTCTGATCTGCTCTGCAGATGTAAAAAAGCTCAACGCACATTAGGCCTCTGGCTCTAGTTTCAGCACTTGTGCCGTTTAATTTATTTATAGAATTAAGTCACCTGTTTTTATTTGAATTGATTGTACAGGTAATATTGTGAAGGTTTTAGGATGTTGTAATCTTACTGGATGGAGGTTTTGAACAAACTGACGAGGTGTTATTGAGTTTTTCTCAGGAGTATCTGGAGTATTCAGGTGAGTTGTGTGCTAGTTACCGAATGTATTTAGGATCTGGTTATGTTGTAAAGGTTGGTTATGATGCTGCATGATAATCAGTCTGCTGTCTACAGGGATTTCTTGTTATTTTCTAGTAACTGCCCTTCGACAGACTGCAGAAAACAAACGTACAACTGTTGTTTTTTCAACATTTATTCAGTGAAAACTGTCAATCACATCACCATTGATTGATCATTATGCCAATATTCTGTTTATAATCAATTATATTCACACACAGGTTCATTCAGACACAGACTCATGTTTCATGCTTTTGTTTCTGTGGCAGATTTTGTTCAGTTCTGTGTCTTTACATGCTTTACTTAAGCATTTACACATTTAGTTAGTAGATATTAACACTCTCCTGTACTGATCACTGTTACAGGAGACATAATTCATATTCAATACTTACACAGTGAACACCAAATATTACAGTCCTGCTTGTGTTTCCTGATTCAAATGTCAAAACCTCCCTAATGCATCTGTCTCATTGTTTATAATGTATTTTGTGTGTGTGTGCATGTGTAAATGTTTTCTAGCCTCTTAAATATTAATCTTAATATTTATAAAGCACTATATATATTTTTTGTTATTTCAGGATTCCCTTTAGATATTTGTTGTTTGCGGTAGTAATTACACTTGAACTGTGTTTTTAGTTACAGCACACCAGAGACAGTATGATTTTACTGTATATTATATAGTAAAGAGTTACAGTGATTGTGGGATATTTAAGGCTTTCCAGTAGGATTTGCAGTAGCAGATGTTAAAGGGATCTGAAGTTTACCAGGATAATATCTGATAAGCTCTTCACCTTATATAATGTATCATTTAATAATAATGTGTAGATTCGCTGCAGGTTTGACATTGTATTGTGTTTTCTGAAGGCACATTTGGTTCTTGAATGTGTTCAGTGGCTGTTTCACTGATATATGTGTTTTAATGTTTGTAAATTGAATTGTCTGGGACAATTCTTAAAACGAAATCAAGCGCTTTGGTATTTTAGGGAGTTTGTTTAGCGTTTTACTTTATCTGGTTGTATAATGGCAATATTAAACATGAAATGGCTTTTTTTTCCAGAAGAATGGCTTTTCTGTTTATTTCATAAACCACTTAGTGGTTTGACAAACTTTCTAAGAGTTGTTAAAATCTGCTTTTAAATGACTCGAGTTTTAAATGGAAATTATGACTTTCCTGTTTTAACATGTAAAATGTCTTGGAGTTGAAGGTTTATGTGATGCTTCATTGCTGTGATTGTATCAGTAAAGGAAAAGGGATGTTTTCTGGTTACATCAGTCCTTCATGTCAGTGTTTCGGATGTAATTGATCACTTGTCAATCAGAAGACTTCTGTATTGTGATCTGATGACATTTTAAATAAATCTTGACTTCCAGCTTTCCACGTTCAAAGTCTCTCTGTTGTCTTTAAAAATGTCTTCAGAATCTTTCCAGGTAATTTATAATTGCCTAAAGATACTATATTTGCGTGAGGAAATGCCATCCTGAAATTAAATTTGGATTTAAATGGTAGAACAAAAGAAGTGTTTACTTTGACAGACACAACATTTCCCTTAAAGAAAATGATTTGATGGTTTTATCTAGTTCAGAACAGCCAGTGTTTACATTTTAATTTTAGACATCTTTTAGATTTGTTAAAACTGTGCCTTTGTTCGTGGCTCTAACATATTCACAAATTTACATGACAAACACTTTTCATTAAATATTATTTTCAATTGTAAACAGGAAAATGAGGAATCAAAGCTCTGAACAGCAATGTCACAGTTTGTCTGGTGACCAGCTGAGGGCGCTGGAATCAAACTGTCAGCAACCTTCTGCATCCCAGAGCCGGTCAGATATAAGCTATAAAAACACTAACAGAGGCGAGTCTGTAAAGAACAGAACGGAAAAAAATGCGCTAACAGAGGCGAGTCTGTAAAGAACAGAGCGGAAATAAATGCGCTAACAGAGGCGAGTCTGTAAAGAACAGAGCGGAAATAAATGCGCTAACAGAGGCGAGTCTGTAAAGAACAGAGCGGAAATAAATGCGCTAACAGAGGCGAGTCTGTAAAGAACAGAGCGGAAATAAATGCGCTAACAGAGGCGAGTCTGTAAAGAACAGAGCGGAAATAAATGCGCTAACAGAGGCGAGTCTGTAAAGAACAGAGCGGAAATAAATGCGCTAACAGAGGCGAGTCTGTAAAGAACAGAGCGGAAATAAATGCGCTAACAGAGGCGAGTCTGTAAAGAACAGAGCGGAAATAAATGCGCTAACAGAGGCGAGTCTGTAAAGAACAGAGCGGAAATAAATGCGCTAACAGAGGCGAGTCTGTAAAGAATAGAGCGGAAATAAATGCGCTAACAGAGGCGAGTCTGTAAAGAATAGAGCGGAAATAAATGCGCTAACAGAGGCGAGTCTGTAAAGAATAGAGCGGAAATAAATGCGCTAACAGAGGCGAGTCTGTAAAGAACAGAGCGGAAATAAATGCGCTAACAGAGGCGAGTCTGTAAAGAACAGAGCGTAAAGAATAGATGAGGGAGAACTATTCCCTAAATATATGTACAGCAAAACATCCTTTACATTCTACTGTTTAGTGTTCGTTCATTTATCACAATTTGAGCATCTTCTGTACAGTAAGGAAAGCAGTTGATGTGACGACACAGCCCAATAAAACCTGACAGAGGTTTATTAAATCAGTGAGTGATTAACCCACAGACAGAAATAATCACCCTCATTAAAGCTGATCTGAATGATTCATAAACTCTCAGCACTCTTTTCTCTCTCATTTCTCTCTTTGGCTTCAGAAAATCCCACATGAGCTTCTGCTGTTTTAAAACTGCAGAGGATTTAAAGAGAAACATGTTGACGGTCATGCAGGTGAAGATCTTAAAAACATGAACATGAAGCCAAACTCACTCACACGCTCATGTTCTGCTGTCTGTGTTTGAGGCCTTCACTGTGCTCAACATCTGACCTACAATCACTACATACTCTACTCAGAGGAACCCCCTTGTCTCTCTCTCTCTCTCTCTCTCTCTCTCTCTCTCTCTCTCTCTCTCTCTCTCTGTCTCTCTCTCTCTCTGTCTCTCTCTCTCTGTCTCTCTCTCTCTCTCTCTCTCTCTCTCTCTCTCTCTCTCTCTCTCTCTCTCTCTCTCTCTCTCTCTCTGTCTCTCTCTCTCTCTCTGTCTCTCTCTCTCTCTCTCTCTCTCTCTCTCTGTCTTCTCTCTCTCTCTCTCTCTCTGTCTCTCTCTCTCTCTCTCTCTGTCTATCTGTCTCTCTCTCTCTCTCTCTCTCTCTCTCTGTGTATGGAGAGAAAGATGAACTTTTACAACTTGTGGCTTTTATAAAATGTTCTACCACCATCTTCATTATCCTCCTCAGCCTCATTCGGGACTCCCGCCTCTGTGTGAACATCTTTCATTCATTCAGTCTCAGCTCTGCTTATTGGCATCATTGGCATCATTGGCATCATTGGCTCATGACATCATCTGAGCGCTTGGAGGCGCTGTTGAGACACCCGCTGCTGAATGTCTGTGTGTCTGATTAAAGTTGAACACACACCCTTCCTTTACTCTACATTAAACAGCAGCATTTCCATTTCACGACTCATTTACAACAAAACGACCCTCATATCATTCAGCAGGGACACATATATCATCTCTGAATACCTAAAATAATCAGATCTAGAACCTGCTGGTCATACTGTCGGCTCGCTGACAGATTTCACATCATCTCATACAGAAATACATCAGAGGAAGCTGCTAAATGAACCAGTAAACACAGATGTAGAATTATGAATATTAATTACCTGCAATGAACATACAGTGACAGAATCCTTCAGCCTTGTATTGCAGTTCTGTCGTTTTCACACGGGTGCATAAATCTCAGTATATCTCCTTCAGCGAGTATTGACTGTACAATGACTGTATCATGTGGTTATATTGTGGTATTCTTACAGGTTGTAATCACAGTAGTTCAGCACATGAAGCTTTTAGAGTCACGGCACCACAGCACTGCTTGCTTACAATAGTTCTTATATCATGCTACTGTAAGGCAGGGGACCCCCAGGTGGCCCCAGAGGATTTCAGAGAAAAAACACAAAGCAAAAATGGTCTACTGACAATTACTACTGTTCATATTTATTATTCAAAAAGTGTTTATCTTTACCTTCTTGCTGTATACATACCTCCCAGAGTGGCTTATGTCAGTCTGGTATCTTTCTAGTGAGTTTGTCCCACTACAGTCTCTTTCTCTCAGTCAGTGGGGGCTCCTTACATTCCTAAAGCTGACGTGAAATGAGAATGATTGTGAAAGTTGCTCCAGTGCAAATACATATAAACTGATAAAGTTTCTCTTCAGGTTTATACATCCAGCATTACTCTACAAGTATCTAAGAGATACATTTTATGAGGGGGTCCCTCACTAAAGTTGAATTGCATTTGAAGGTTTGAAAACTCCTGCTGTACGGTACTTCATGATGGTGATGTTCTGTTGATCAGCAGTGTGAGACAGACAGACACATGCGTGACCTGTGTGATGCATCAGCTCTTCTGATGCTATGAGAGTTTTTCAGCGGTGATGAAGCAGATCTGAGGCGTGTGGAGATAATCAGACTCGCATGCTCGCTGATTTTCAGACAAATTAAACGTCAGGGGAAACGAGACTCGCTCGGGTACTTTGAAAAGCTCAGACTATCATAAATTATTAAGAGCCCTTTACATTCCACAGACTCTGAAATCTGTCACACCAAAGCTGAAGTTTCCCAACTTTATAACAGAGTGAGAAATTAACAAACTTTCCCATCTGATGGGATTTCAGCCCCACTTCAGAATCCACTCACGTATTTTATAGGTGCCACATTTTCTTTCTATGAGTGACTGATATTTAATACTTCACTGTAGGAGAATATAAATAGTGAATTGAGAAGTTCAGAGGTTTAAATAACACAAACAATAGATTTCAGCTTCAGGTATATAATGATAATTCAAAATAAATATTTGTAAAAATATCATCATTCAGTTCAAGCTGCTGTTTTCAAATGTCGGATTAAAAGAGCTCACATTTGTGTTGTTCACTAAATCTCTTCTCTGTAGCACTTGGAAGTGTGTTAACTATCGTCCTGACAGCAGTAATGAGTCTGTCGTGACCTCATTATCAGCAGGTCAATACTGGACTCAATATTCCATTATAAACGCTATTGTAATGCGCCTCTGCGCAGCTGATCGGCCCTCAGCATTTATATCTTTCTGTCAGAAACAACATCTCATCACTGCTGCATGCTTCAGTGTCTGTGTTCAGAGCAGCAAACGGCCGTAATGAAACGACAGTTTATTAAAAGCTGTTTTGGATTGTAACGTGTAAGCTCACAGGTGTGTGTAGCATATTTTCCTTTTTTATTATATCAAAATGACACAGCAGATTCTCCAGAGACTGAACAGTATACAGGTGTAATTTAATCTACTGTTTTTGAAGCCATGAATTTTGGGTGAATATGACAAGAAACAAACGAATAATGTTTTGTTTAATCTTAGGACCTTTCTGCATTTTGCAATGTTCTTAGTACTAAAAATAAATATTATTTTGATTTTGAGCTGGTAAATGTGACCACAGCAGGAACTCCACTGTACAATGCCAGACAAAGTTCCTACATTAGATTCATGAATATTCAATGTAATGGCTGATATGAAGATCTCATCTGTGTGTCATATTTCAGAGGCAGTGTGATAGATGCGTGTAGTCATTGATCAGAGATGTTTCTGCAGGCCGAGTGTTTCTGTTCAGCATGTCGGGCTGCAGGGCATCATTATAATTTGTGAGAAACAGCTCCAGATCATTCTGCTGTCTGTG
>JAZGTH010000006.1:1112500-1122500 GCA_036877525.1 Chromobotia macracanthus
ACAGAGTTTGCTAGAGTGAATAGGTGAGAGTGAGGAACAGAGAGAGAGAGAGACAACAGGGAGAGAGAGAGAAAGAGAGAGAAGAGAAGAGAGAGAGAGAGAGAGAGAGAGAGAGAGAGAGAGAGATGCTGAGGCTGGTGATGCCGTTTAAGACACTCTAGCATTGATTATCCTGCAGGTCCTGCTGGGCTTGTTGATTAAATCTGTGTGTGGTCCAGAAAATCAGTCCAGATCCGTGTTGTGGAGGGCAGCAAACATCCTGAGTCAAAACCCAACAATTCATCTGTCGTGTAGATTTATCTGACTGACTGAAGACCAGTGAATCCCTTCATATTCATGATATTCACATTGTTTGTTTAGATGAACAATAAGATTAGATTGTACAAGTCAGGCTACGATACTATTGGTTAATTTTGTTTTATTGACAGTCATGCAGGTTTGGAAGGACACGAGTGAATGCACTGTAGTTACATTTCTTCAGTTTTTGCTTTTGTTCATATTGAGTTGGTGGTTCTGTTCAGGTGATATCTGCTGCTGACAGCTGTTCTCTCACCTGTGATTGGACACTTTATTTTTACTCTTTCACTCTGGTGTTCAGCTGACATTTCTGTGGCGTGTTCATTAGCGATCAGAAGACACCTGCGATGTGTGTCACCACTGTCATGTCACCTTCCATCTCTCACTTTCTCAAAAAGTTGCATTTCCTTCAAAGGAAAGATGTGTGTTTTGTTCACAAGAAAATGTGTCATGATGTTTATAGACCTCTGCACATATTTCTGTTTGCTATGTGTTAATTGGTGTGATTTCTCTGTTTTTGAACAGAGATGAATGAATACAATCATGGAATGAAATAATTTCACATCGATCCATTATAATTCCTGTGTTCTTATGTGTGTTCTTATGTGTGTTCTTATGTGTGTTCTTATGAGTGTGTTCTTATGTGTGTTCTTATGTGTGTTCTTATGTGTATTCTTATGTGTGTTCTTATGAGTGTTCTTATGAGTGTTCTTATGAGTGTTCTTATGAGTGTGTTCTTATGTGTATTCTTATGTGTGTTCTTATGAGTGTGTTCTTATGAGTGTGTTCTTATGAGTGTGTTCTTATGTGTGTTCTTATGTGTGTTCTTATGTGTGTTCTTATGTGTGTTCTTATGTGTGTTCTTATGTGTGTTCTTATGTGTGTTCTTATGAGTGTGTTCTTATGTGTGTTCTTATGTGTGTTCTTATGAGTGTGTTCTTATGAGTGTGTTCTTATGAGTGTGTTCTTATGAGTGTGTTCTTATGTGTGTTCTTATGTGTGTTCTTATGTGTGTTCTTATGTGTGTTCTTATGTGTGTTCTTATGTGTGTTCTTATGTGTGTTCTTATGAGTGTGTTCTTATGAGTGTGTTCTTATGTGTGTTCTTATGTGTGTTCTTATGTGTGTTCTTATGTGTGTGTTCTTATGTGTGTTCTTATGTGTGTTCTTATGAGTGTGTTCTTATGAGTGTGTTCTTATGAGTGTGTTCTTATGTGTGTTCTTATGTGTGTTCTTATGTGTGTTCTTATGAGTGTTCTTATGTGTGTTCTTATGTGTGTTCTTATGTGTGTTCTTATGAGTGTGTTCTTATGAGTGTGTTCTTATGTGTGTTCTTATGTGTGTTCTTATGTGTGTTCTTATGAGTGTGTTCTTATGAGTGTGTTCTTATGTGTGTTCTTATGTGTGTTCTTATGTGTGTTCTTATGAGTGTTCTTATGTGTGTTCTTATGTGTGTTCTTATGTGTGTTCTTATGGTGAGTGTGTTCTTATGTGTGTCTTATGTGTGTTCTTATGTGTGTTCTTATGTGTGTTCTTATGTGTGTTCTTATGAGTGTGTTCTTAGTGTGTGTGTGTTCTTATGTGTGTTCTTATGTGTGTTCTTATGTGTGTTCTTATGAGTGTGTTCTTATGAGTGTGTTCTTATGTGTGTTCTTATGTGTGTTCTTATGAGTGTGTTCTTATGAGTGTGTTCTTATGTGTGTTCTTATGTGTGTTCTTATGTGTGTTCTTATGTGTGTTCTTATGAGTGTGTTCTTATGTGTGTTCTTATGTGTGTTCTTATGAGTGTGTTCTTATGAGTGTGTTCTTATGAGTGTGTTCTTATGTGTGTTCTTATGTGTGTTCTTATGAGTGTGTTCTTATGAGTGTGTTCTTATGAGTGTGTTCTTATGAGTGTGTTCTTATGTGTGTTCTTATGTGTGTTCTTATGAGTGTGTTCTTATGAGTGTGTTCTTATGAGTGTGTTCTTATGTGTGTTCTTATGTGTGTTCTTATGTGTGTTCTTATGAGTGTGTTCTTATGAGTGTGTTCTTATGTGTGTTCTTATGTGTGTTCTTATGTGTGTTCTTATGAGTGAATCCTCTGATTTGTCATCTTGTATTTGCAGTTATTCAGATACAGTGTGAATGTATCTACAGGCTTGTCATGTGACTGCGACTGTGATGTGATTAAATGTGCCCGGTACAGTTAACAATAAGAATACACAGTCACTTCTCATAACTTACTGACATTCTCTTGTTCTACATTAGAGCCTCACTTTCCCCAGCCCGGATGTGTTTAGTGTCGGTAAGCATTAAAATCTTGGTTAGTGGAAATTTGAATATATGTTTCATGCACCAGTGATGGTTATGTAAACAGCCTGACTCCATGAATTACACACAGTACAGTATATCTTTATTTAAGATGAAGTAAATACAGCAGCCACTGTTAGCTGTAATACAGTTCAGAAGAAAAATCACAGTATGAAGAGTTCAGTCACATTCACAGAGATATGACCAGATAAATCAGATTCAACACAAATCTGACACGATTATGATAGATTCAATTGGATTAATCAGGATTTGAGCTGAACTTGTCATTGTTTTGAGAAGATTGTTTTCAGCTGCTTAAACCATCCACATCAGACATGTTAAGAGTGCTACAGACACTGACAGATTCACTGTTCTCATTTCCTCTAATCTCTGTCTTTGCTGAAGGTTTATTGAAGGTTAAACTGCACACAACATTTTCTCTGCTCTGTGTTTGTACAGTCATTCCTCTGATGGAGAGAGAAGCGGATCTTCTGGGCATTGTGGATGCTGTATATATTCTGAACACAGTGCTGAGAGACGCTAGAATCTCCTCATGATGTTGCAGTTAAGTTGCCCCAGCAGCTCACTGATCGATCGCTTATAAATTGTTGGTCGATGGCCGTGTGCCGACTATCTAAAGTGATCTGGACTTAATCTCAGGAGATGTGGCTTCAATAAACCAGAGAGAAGCTCTGCATCAGAATTAAAGGAGAGGTCTCTCTCTCCCTGTCTATGTCTGTGTCTCTGTTTCTCTCTCCCTCTCTATCTCTCCTTCTCTATGTCTCTCTCTCTCTGTCGCAGTGCTCTGAAGGGCTGGTAACCACCATCAGTGGTGTGTAATGTAGAGAGACAGGATCGGTCTGAAATAATCTTGGAGCGTTCAGCTCTTTCCTCAGATAGAGAGACTAATAGAGCCACTGAATGAGAGAGAGAGAAAGGCCATCTGCACAAATAAAACTGAAATAAATCCACATTGATGAACATTTACTGTCAAACTCACATATAGAATGTAAACATACACATTGCAGTGTTTGCTAAAGGAAGCATTATTACACACAGACTTAAACAAACTCCTCATGCTAAATATGAAACTGTGGCATATCTATGTTCTGGACATGAACCATACCTCAGACTTTTACTGTACTTTTACACATAAGATCAGAGGTTTGTTCATATCACTGACTCCAAACAACAGACACTTTACAAACCTGCAATGATTTTTATAGTTAGTATTGCCAACGCATATATCATATGAAAAAAATTGCAATACCATGTACATAGAATACCATGTTTTCTAAAAGCTTCATTATTCTTTTACATCTCTGCCGTCTGTAACGATATGTATTTACTGTACATGTTTGCAACTATACTAGCAGTATAGCAGGTATATATATGTATATATATATATATATATATATATATATATATATATATATATATATATATATATATATATATATATATATATATATATATATATATATATATATACACACATACACAAACAAAACTTCTGAAATGTTGAAAGGGCTTCACGTTAATCGACACTAATGAAAAAACCCTCATTTAAAGAATGTTTGTGAACGAATGGACATGATCAGTTCAGTTTTCTCATAAAAAATGAAACTGTTGAATATCTGTCACTGCATCTACATCCAGCAGAAATACACTGACCGAGAATGCTGTTCTGAACCTTCAGAAGAACTGAAACAAATTCATTAGATCATGTTTGGTAAATGGTTTCATTCTGTGGGTGGCAATTTATCATTGTTACTGGAGAATCAGGAGGGAAGAGGATCAGGGTAATTGGTGTGGAACAGTGACAGGTCTGATCTCTTAAAGCAGAACACACTCACAAAGCCTTTCTCTCTCTCCTGGCAGCCAAAACACTTGATTCTGCTGCCGCATTCACTTTGCATTAGTGAAGCTTTTTGAAATTGTGAAAATGCAGGAGGTTTTCTGTTGGGTTTAGGGTTCAGGATTATTTATATCTGCTGGGATCATCCATCTTACTGCTGGGCAAAATGTCTGCTGCTGGGGTTTCTCTTCATGGCTCTAAGGTACACTGCTTGTAATCTGCTGAAATTAAAGAGGAATTATTATCTGAATAAAACACTTTTTACACACCGATACAAGTTCCAAACAAAATGAAAAAGCTTGGGATGATATTTAATTTGACCCTCACGTCTAGAATACTGTTAAACCCTCAATATATCAATATTGCAAAACTGCACCCAGTGTGTGTGTGTGTGTGTGTGTGTGTGTGTGTGTTTTGGTAGGAGAGGAAGGCTTATCACTCATCTTCAATAAAGGTACTAAAATTGAAGGAAGCCTTTAAACAACCTTCCAATAACCTTCTACAATCCAGTTCAGAGATTGTGTTGATCCCTCAATCATTGCAGTTCTGTTTCTGTGCTGCAGGGGGCAGTGAGAACACATCGCACTACTTACTCAAAGGTATTGTCATACTTCTGATTTTATGCGATATATGTGCTGTGTTGTGCTCTGGGCATGCTAACTTCCTGTGTGAAGAAAATGGTGACAAAATAGACAGTATCATAACTACAATAACACCATACTGCATCCAACACACAAACTACACTTCTGCATTTAACACTTCAGAGCAGAAATCACTAGATCAGTCACGGGTCCAACATCTGTAATAGAAAAACTTATATGTTGCTTGGAAACCATTATATCATCAGAGTTTTGTACATGGCTATTTATGTATAAAAATATGCTATTTGAACTCATAATGGTATCATTACAATATGATCTATTAGCAGTTACCCAGAGGAAAAAGACTCAAATGCATATTAAATGTGTAAATTTACCAAAGTTTACACTCAATAAATAAAGTTCCTAAAAGGTTCTTTGACGGGCTGTTGGGTTCCATAAAGAACCTTTAAGATCCACAGAACGTTTCTGTTGCACAAAAGGTTCTTTGTAGTGGACAAAAGTTATACAGACTGTAAAAATGTAGGAAAGAAATGGTCCTTTTAAAGAGGTTCTTTAGGAAACCAGAAATGGTATTTTTACAGCCTAACTCTGAAGAACCATTCTAGCATCTTTATTTTTAAGAGTGTATGAGTTTATGAGTAAATGTTTACTAGCACATTGATGAGCTCACTGCCACAAACTCAGAAATTGATGGTGTCATTATACTCTTTTATTATGGCTTTATGTGGCATTAAAGCTGAAAAGGTGGAAAAATGTAAGTCTGTGTTTACTGCCACAATCCATTCAGTGACCATGGCAACCTCATTCCCACCAAACCACTGAACTGATGAGGAGGTTAAATGGTTTCCGTGCACCGTGCAGTTAGATCATCGTGGATTTTTCAATCTCCTCCACAGGCGGATGCCTCCAACTGTGTAATGCGGGATGTAACAAGGAACACTTTAAGACACCTGTACAGATTTATTTTCTATAATAATGAAAAAAATCTAAAAATGGAAAGTCTTAATATATATTGATTGTATAATCTTGTGGAAAGGTTGTTTGTTAATAGGAATTAATTTCTTTCTCTGCTTCTGACCTCACTGCGTCTGAACAAGGCAATCAGAAAAAAACATCAGGAGAGAGAAATTTACCCTCCATACCCACACACACACAGACTCACAATTTATCCTGAAGCAAACAGAAAACCACTGAGAGAGAAAATAAATTCATCTCCCCACCCTCAGTGCTTCCTAAAGGACAAATTCTATGAAGTCATCAGGGACGAAATATTATCATAGTTTAATGGCCAAGTATGAGATGATTTACTGCCCTACCCAACACACTTTGACATTCACACTAACTCATGATCCTGTGATGTTAGGAGTATCTAATGTGGGTCATTCTACAAAACTGTTGTCCTTACCAGCTTGACTGATTGTGAGGTGATTTTTCTCTTAATTTTACACTGTGAAACTTTTTCATATTAAAGTTCTAGAGTGTCATTTTTCCAGATTTTCCAGTTCACTTCCTCTGTTAGAATGAGCTTCTAACCATTAACGGTTCTGCTGAGACCATCAGAAGCTCAGAGACAGAGCTGAAGATGCTCCACATGCTCCTGTCTATTCATCTGTCACACATTCTGTGGTCTGCAGGTCCTTCCTTCTGCGTTACTGTAGATACTGTAGCCCTTGTCCTGCAGATTGCTTGTGATCTTTGCTCATTTGTAAGTGACTTTGGATAAAAGCATCTGCTAAATGAAGAAATGACACAAAATGCCTGTTTAATGAAATAAGACTTTATAACTTTATATACGTCTTTATTTTAAAAGATGCATTTTAATCACCGTTTCACATTATAAATGTTTTTGTTTTTCTAAACTGAGTTTAAATAATTTTCAGTGACACACGAGATGAAGCAACCAGGGATATTCTTTTACAAAAAGCCAACAATCCCTCCTTTTCATTTTTAAGTGCTCGTCCCCGCAGATCATGTAATGTGTGTCTGCGGCACCTGCTGTAATTGAGACAGACGTGCCTGTGATGTCATGCATCACTTCTAACAGGACTTCACGCGCCGCTCTCATTTACATATTAATGACATTTTCATGCACCGCTTCACATTACGCATGTGTGTGTGTGTGAGAGAGAGAGAGTGAGAGAGAGAGAGAGAGTGAAGTGAAAAAGAGAGAGAGTGAGAGAGAGTGTGAGTGAGTGAGAGTGAGATAGAGAGAGAGTGAGAAAGAGAGTGAGAGAGAGTGAAAAAGAGAGAGAGAGATAGTGAGAGAGAGTGAGAAAGAGTGTGAGTGAGAGAGAGAGAGTGAGAGAGAGTGAGAAAGAGAGAGAGAGTGAGAGAGAGTGAGAGTGAGAGAGAGAGAGTGAGAGAGAGTGAGAAAGAGAGAGAGAGTGAGAGAGAGAGAGAGACGTGTTATAATGCACAGAACACAGACAGACAGACGTGAGTGTGATGAACATCAACAATGCACTGCAGGGTCTTTCTGATAACATATACAACGTGTCGACAGCACCAAAACAAACGAATAGAGTGAGAAACAAAACCTGCGTACAGAAGACAACAAATCAGCTGCTGAGCAAATGCATAACAGATCAGTGTTAAAAACCTGCCCTTACACCAACCACTCAGCTTATAGAAATGATTTCTAATTTGAGCTGCACGGTTAAATTTCTGGGAAAATGTCAGCTTGACTTCAACATACATAAATAAAAGTATGTAAAGTAACATAGATAGAGAGGCAAACATAGTGATTGCTTTATCCATGGTAAAATCACACGGTAACATAAAGACTCTCTTGGTCACTTTACTAGGTCTATATCCATCCTGCAGTAAAGCTCTGATGAAAGACAAAACTTTGCTGTGACTTTCAGCTGAAGTGTTTGAATTCAGGCAGGTCACTGTTAATCAGACAGTAATCTCTCTGTGCAGCTCTGATTTACCTGATCTGTCAATCTCTCCAACCTGTTTACCAAGACTTAACCCAGAAGAGACTCTGTCATTTCACAGGTCAATTCACTCTAATTATGGCCTGGTGATTTAATCTGCCTTTAAACAGCCAGACGGACACTTTAGAAAAATTTCATTAACCTCCCAATTTTCAATCTTTTCTCTTTATTAGACAGGGCATCCTGCTGCTGCTGGCACACTGATGAGGAAAAGTGATTTAGATCAGAGAGAAAACAACAGAGGCTGAGTGCAGTGATCTCGTGAGCTGCCTCAGACATCATACTCTCGACATAAGGACGTTTCAGAAGGTAGAAACCAACCATGACTTTTATAAAACAACAGCTTCACCAAATATTGTGTGTTCTGTGTATGTTTATTGTGTGTTTTATTAAAGCTGCACTGTCAGACTAGTGTATAGATTTAACTATAACTCAAATGTGTATTTTTATATCATGTCATTAAGGTATAGCTCTCTGGGTTTTAATAGAATTTCCAGAAGAGGGCTTATCAGACATTCACCTATACAATCTAACACCTAACAGGCTTTTAAACAATTGAATCTTGGATTGTATGAGCCAGGCAGAGGGTTCTAGACTCACAACAGTAAGGTTTTGTCGGGTTTATGTTTAAATGCTGTGCAGAGGCTAATTGGCTCCGCCTCCTGAGCAGATGTTAACACCGCCCCTCTGACCTCTCACACCTGTTTCAATTAGACGTGTTGCTCTGTTCCTGCACCTGCCGGGCTGAGACACATGAGGGTCACAATCACACCTTCACAACTTTAGTTTAGAAGCATTCAGCTGTGAGTTTTTTAAAGGTTTTTGTAATACTCTTGACGCTGGTGATGTGAGATGTAGACTTTCAGCTGTTACAAACACCTGCTGTATTTAGATACTGGGATATTTCAGTTGTATGTGGCATGTCTCCTTAATACACACAAACCCACATGCATATTTACATTATTTTACAATGGATAGTTCTGCCCCAAAAGTGTTACCTAGTCATGTGTTTTCTTTAAGGTTCCGGCCTTTAAGACTTCTCTGTTTGTGACTATATTCCTCATATATCTCAGCCTCTAATATTGTCTTTCTTACATTATTCGTATGACTGTGTAGGTTGTTCACTGTGTATTTGATTTTACAGTATCTGTTGTTTACTGTATCTCTGTTGTTTACTGTGTTTGTTTACAGTATCTTTTGATTGTTTATCTGTTGTTTACTGTATCTCTGTTGTTTACTGTGTTTGTTTACAGTATCTTTTGATTGTTTATCTGTTGTTTACTGTATCTCTGTTGTTTACTGTGTTTGTTTACAGTATCTTTTGATTGTTTATCTGTTGTTTACTGTATCTCTGTTGTTTACTGTGTTTATTTACAGTATCTTTTGATTGTTTATCTGTTGTTTACTGTATCTCTGTTGTTTACTGTGTTTGTTTACAATATCTTTTGATTGTTTCTCTGTTGTTTACAATGTCTGTGCCACGTCCTGCATAATTACAATAATAAAGATCATGAGCTCAGTGTATTAACCACACAGTGACTTTCAAGAGATCAGTTACAGAAGCATTAGTACACACATTATTCTGAAGTCTGGGTTTTTTTTTTTTATTTTTAATTTGTGTTGTGAGAATCACAATTTGTGTTTGTGCTTTAATTTGTGTTGTGAGAATCCTGTAGACTAACACTGAAGGAACCTGGGCCATACAGAGAGCAGAATATCACAGAAACCCCTCAGCACTCACCTGGCAACTACCTACAACAGTCTGGCAATTGCTTAGATGTGCTAAAACAGAACTCAGAACATGAAATGCACAGCAACACCAAGGCAACACTGTCCACAACATTTTAGCGTAATGCTGGTGAGCTTTGAAAATGAAGCTTGCATGCAGTTTCTTTTAATATGTGAATTCTGTTTTTGCTCTTCTGTAAGTCATGCATTTTTAAAAGAAACATTTTCAAGGGAACATGAAGCATGTGAGATTCTTTAAGGTACATTAAAATCTGCCACAGATTCT
>JAZGTH010000006.1:1127500-1222500 GCA_036877525.1 Chromobotia macracanthus
TTGCTCCGCCCTCAAAATGATGAACACACAATGCAGCACAGACAACACCTTACAGCTGGTGCACATGCCCCCTATTGCTGATTGGCTACGAGAGTATTACAATTTTCTTATTTACACAGTCAGGACTGTGTGCAACCACAAAAACACACAGAAAAAATATCAAACACGTTCACAAAATAATTTGTTTGGGTGTTGAATTAAGTCATCAACAGCGTTTCAGAGTTTCTGTATCTATAAAACATGATAACAGTTATAATTCTGTGTTTTAGTGTGAAAATAATTGCTGGTTATCAGAAGTAACAAAAGAAAATTATACAATATCAGCCACAATCAGCTGAAACTTTTATATTGTTGCATCCTTGCCTACCATAGCTTTTGATGTAGTCTTGATATAGTCTTTTTGACTGAAAATGCACATAATGCCTTTGAGAAAGTTCTGTGACTCTTTCCCTGCTGGTCAGTTGACAACTTAACCGGACTCACATATCAGCATTGCTGTGGTGGATCTCCTGCAGGAACTGACGGACATCGACACTCTTCATGAGAGTGAGGAGGGGGCAGAGGTGCTCATCGACGCTCTGGTGTGTGTTATGAGATTATTATAAGTATATGACATCATCTGCTGTGTGTGAAGTTCAGCTGTGACATTTTTAGATTCCAGAAACAGTGAGTGTATTAACATCAGATTGTTGCAATCAGAAGGTTTGTGTCAGAAAAAACAGGAAGTGCTCAGGAACAACAACAGGTTGATTAAGTCGTGTGCCTTTGATTGCTGCCATCTGCCATTTGAGTTAAAGTGTGTTCAGAAAAAATCGTTTACATATCTGAATAAGTGTTTATACACACACACCTCAGCAGCACTGGTTCCTGCACTCAGACATGCAGAATTCTGGGTAACATGAGAGACATGCTGCATTGCAAATTAGTGTTATAAAAGTCAGGTTTGGTTGAGCAAAATGATTCGTACAAAAATGATTAAAACAAGCCAGTTTATTTATGAGTCATATTAAAACAAAGACAAACAGTGTAATGAAAGAGTTAATGCACATAAATGACAAAATTCATTAAATAAATGACTTGATGTGTGTTAGCTGGAGGGGCAGGTCATAGCTCTGATGGTGCAGAACATGGAGCGTTTGGACGAGACGGTGAAGGAGGAAGCTGATGGAGTTTACAACACTTTAGGTAAAACACACATTTGCACACTAGTTTCAGTAGAGTTGTGTGAAGGGTCTTTACGTGGCAGTATGCTCTGAACTTGTAGGTTCTGGAAAGATTTTGTGCAGCTGCAGGGAGAGATAAACGCTCCGCTCTGACTGAATGGATTTAAACCACGTTTTCTTAGTGTCTTCCTCTGTGCGTCTCGCTCACCCATTCAGTGTCCTGTGCTAGCTCTGCTGTAATCTCTCCATTTCTCATGAGACTGTCTTTTAAAGATGTTTTCTGTCTGTTCATTTCCGCTCAGAAATAACTTTTTTTCTGCTTGTTCTTGTTGGGCCTGTAGTTCAGATTTTTCGTTTAAAAAGCAAAACGTGTTTATTTTTGTACACTTAATTTATTTACAGGACAGCTTTACAACAAAACTGTCAGTTCTGGTCCTCTTATGGCTGCACTACAGTTTAGCGCCACCCAGCGGAATAAAACACTTGTTTTCGGGACATGGACATTTTGAAAATGATGTGTTATAAAATAAGCTTTAAAAACATCTTGAGTTTTCCGTGTTGTGTTGAGCTTGGAGTATCTGTGGATAAACTCAAGCATGCGTCCTGTGTTCACTGCCTTAGTTTGCCTGCTTGTGGACAGCAGCAACACAAAGCATCTCTCACACTGACATCAGCCCTCAGTCACGTTTTTATTGCTGCAGCATTGATGAGCACAGGTTCCTCACAGATCCTGTGTTTTCTGCTTGCTCATGTTCATGTGATGAGTTTATTTTATAGGATGTGAGGTCTGATTTCAACACGGTTCATCTACATCAGTTATCATGGCAACTAGGAGAAGCAGATAATTCAAAAACTAGGTCATAACACCCACTCATGAAAATGTGTGTATGACAAGCTTGAAATATCTCTCTCTGTCTGTTTTTCTCTTTCTCTCTGTCTGTGTTTCTCTCTCTCTCTGTCTGTTTCTTTCTCTCTCTGTCTGTCTCTCTCTGTCTGTCTCTCTCTGTCTCTCTCAGCTGTGATTGAGAACATGGCCGAGTTTCGGCCCGGTCTGTGCACAGAAGCGGCCCAGCAGGGTTTGATGCAGTGGCTGTTGAAGAGAATCAAGGTAAGTTATTGTTTTGTTAAACAGGACAGTGTTACACTTCATGATGTCCATCTGCCTGTGCAGTGTTTCAACACCTAACGTGTGTGAACATGAACGTGAATTGTGTTACACACTTTTAACTGCATTATTCAGCATTTTCCTGTATGAGAGGTGAAATTCTCCTCAGATTTAACACTAGCTGCAGGAATAAGGACTTCGTGCTGCTGCACTTGAGTCTCAATGTTCTGCTGATGAATCCAGCAGTTACAACACAAACACTGACTGAATGAGACGCTGCTGGCAGAGCTGCTGAAAGTGTCCAATTCTTGTTTTCTAAACAGGTCAAGATGCCTTTTGATGCTAATAAGCTGTACTGCAGTGAAATACTGGCCATCCTGCTGCAAAACAATGACAGTAAGTTCACAGGAATAAACTGTTTTGATTGACCTGTCTAGTGGATTTATTAAAATTGCAATACCTACGTTTGCCTCTCTATCACCATCTCTGTTCCATCAACATAAAATTACAGGTTTCTTTACATCTGTTGACGTCAAACACAGTCAAACATTGATCATCTTTTCTATAAGTCTCTCCCTCTCTCTTTCTCTCTCTCTGTCTCTCTCTCTCTCTCTGTCTCTATCTCATTATTAGCACACTGAGCTCTAACATTGATCATCTTTCTCTCTCTCTCTCTCTCTCTCTCTCTCTCTCTCTTTCTCATTATTAGCACACTGAGCTCTAACATTGATCATCTTTCTCTCTCTCTGTCTCTCTCTCATTATTAGCACACTGAGCTCTAACATTGATCATCTTGTCTCTCTCTGTCTCTCGCTCACAGAAACCAGGGAGCTGTTGGGAGAAATGGACGGTATTGATGTTCTTCTGCAGCAGCTCTCAGTAAGACATTGTCTTTGTGCTTGTCTCACGCTCTCTCAGACTCTAGTGTGCTGTCCTGCTGTCCTGCTGTCTGCTGCTTTCAGAGGCAGCTGTCTTCTAATGCAGCGTTAACTGAGATGGAACCTCAAAATTGACAGACTGGAATTCTGCATGTGGACAGAAACCTTCGCTCTAACAGCACTCTCAAAGATATGCTTTTTAAAGATATGCAGCTGTTTTTCTGTAGTTTTGGTGTTGAATTATTTATTTAGAATTGCACTGAGCTTGCAGTGCATTGTGGGATTGCATTTAGGATCTGTGATGCACCTTCAAAATTTGTCCAGCAGAAAGTATCTGGGGACAGTATAATATTGCTGACTGCCTGCCTTAAATGATTGGCTATTGTCACATGTTTAGTTGACATGACAATGTTGTCAATGTTGTAAAGTAATTTTTTGAGATTGAATCTGTTCACATTTTCATCACAGGTGTTTAAACGTCATAATCCATCCACAGCAGAAGAGCAGGAAATGATGGAGAACTTGTTTGATGGCCTCTGTTCCTGCCTGATGCTTCCAGCCAATCGCGATCGTTTCCTGAAGGGGGAGGGGCTTCAGCTCATGAACCTCATGCTCAGGTCTGTCTCTGATTGGTGGAGAGAGGTTCTTGATTAATGTAGGTTCTTCTCAGTGTGTTTATTGTAGATTAACTCTTGGTTTAGTGTGATGTTACACATGACCGCAGTGGTAATCATGGTTTATTTGGGCAGCTAAAGGCTGAATCAATAATTCATTACAGACATGTAAAACGCTCTTCTAAATCCTGCAGACCTCATGTGGACTTTTAATTCTTCATTTCAGTGATGCTTCAGAAAGTTTTGATACAGTGTTAACCAAGTGTTTCATATTCCAGAAAAGTTTGAGTATTAAACCTTCAGCTGTTATTAGGACAGACTCTTCAGTTACAATCACTGTCACTTTGTCTTATAGATTCTTTTTGAGTTTAATTTAAATGTAAACGTTTATTGTATTTTTCTCTGTATTTTTACTGCCTCTCCACCTTTAACATCTGTAATGTATTCTTGTGTGTGATTGGTGGATGTGTCAGAGTTACAGACAGCAGCATTTCCCCTGAGAGTGTCAGAGAGTGTCAGCTGTCTGTACACTCCTGCATCTCTGCTTGAACACTCTAAACCAAACAGAAAACTCATGTAAACACAAGCAGTACATTTATTTAAACTTGTCTTTGAGTTCAGAAAAACTCATATGTCAGATGAAATGAACCTCTTGAGAAAACAGGACAGAGGCTTTGTGGATAATCAATAGTTCCTTTCTAAAATGTGTGTGTGTGAATTCAGAATACAAAACATAGGGCCATGAATTGTTGATATAGTTTAAATTGCATTTTTTACAGACTACATAGCAAGAAGAAAAAGCTAACGTCTGCTGTAGCTATTACTCTTAACAAATAAGTCTTTAGAGTTTTAATGTAGTTGAGGAGCTCGTAGACGATTCCTCAAACACTGCCACACAAAGAGCTGTGTGTGTGTTTCATTCTTCATCACTCTGTCTGTCCAGGGAGAAGAAGATGTCTCGGGTCAGCGCACTGAAGGTTCTGGACTATGGAATGATCGGTCCGGAGGGGTCTGATAACTGTCACAAGTTTGTGGACATCCTGGGCCTCAGAACCATATTCCCTCTGTTTATGAAGACACCCAAAAAGATGAGGAAAGTGGGAATATCAGACAAGGAGCATGAAGGTTTGTGTAAACCCATAAATCATCCTGAACTGTCAGACCTCAAACCCTCCCAACATCTAATTTGTGTGGACAAATGCCACATTTTCTTCCAAAAATGTTATTATTTTTCATAATTTTGCCTTTTGCCAGCAGAAAGTTGCATGCAAACGAATGACTTTTTTACAAATCTGTTGATGAATCATGCATGATAAACTTTGAGAGATTTTATTAAGACTTTAAATAGTTACATTTTAATCTCTGACATAGTTTTTACTTTCTAAGAGTAAAAACCAGCAGCACAAATGTTCTCCTCTGTTTCAGGCAAGTTTAGAAATATCTCTGTGTTCTGTGTTTTCCTGCAATTTAATATTTTTTTCAGCACTATTTTTCTCTTAAAAATGGATTGTGTTTGGCAGTGTTGCTCAATTAGCAGGAAATGCACACACACGCGGGGGTTTGTAATACCACAGTTATATCTTTCTCTCAACCATTATTTATAGTATAAATAACAGTTCAGTCTGAGGTTTATTCCACAGGGAGTAAAACTGTCCTGCTGGTGTTATTGTTGTGCCACTGTGCCTCCTCACACCATCTTTAATGCTTATTAAAGCCCTAGAATGAGAGAGAGAGATAGAGATGCATTACAGTTTGTCTGTGTTTACTGTACATTAGGCCACATCATACATGACTGGAGGAGCTTAGCTTACTTACTGGACAGACAGAGACAGACAGAGACAGACAGAGACAGACAGAGACAGACAGAGACAGACAGAGACAGACAGAGACAGACAGAGACAGAGATGTTTTGAGAGAGGATAGTGATGCTGGCTGGCTTCTCATTCGCCAGCACCTGAGTGAGTTTGTGCTCTGACAGTGTTCAGGGGTTGAGCATCAGAGACACTTTAACTCTCAGATGTCAGTGTTCAGTCAGGTGTGGTGAAAATGTGATCTGACATCTGTACATTCATCGGGGAGGCAGAATTCATTAACCTGCAGCACTGCTCAGTGTCACGCAGGAACTATGAAAATCAGCCTCAAAAAATTACTTACAGCTTTCTACAAAAAGAACAGGGTCTGAAAGGCAGTCAGTGTGTCACATTGTTTCTCTTTTTTCCATTGTACCACATTTTTTTGTTAAACTTTGCTTGACTTTCATTTGTTCAACCTCAGCAAATTTCTCCTCAACAGTTGCAGCTTTAAAATGAAAAAACTTTTTAGTGTTTCTTAAAATGGATTGTTTGTTGTCTTAAGAAATGCGGTTGTATTCTGACGCGGTCGTGTGAAATATGGTTACTGTGAGATTACACAACCATCAATCAGTCGTCCTCGTTAGCTTCTTAATTCCTGATGTGTGTGTGTGGAGAAACGAGTCTTTATGAAGACTCTGTTAAACAGATTAATTAATTATCAGCTTTCACGACTAAGAGTTTGAGTAATTAAACAGCTGAACTCTTGTGCTTGATCGTGAAAGTTCATTCGGATTACTGTAAAATCTCCTCTGAAATTCACTGTGACGAGTGACTGCACGCTTGCATTTGCATTTGTTATTAGTTAATAAGGAAAATCTCTTTCTGTTTGTGAATGTAACAGAGAAGAAAGATTTACAGAGAAGAGAGATACTGTGTTTTGTCTCATTGTCTTGTGCTTTCTCAAGTTTTGTAAGAACTTACAAGAGTTTTGCACACAGACTGCAGCTGTGCTGTGTGGTTCTTTGTGTAAAGAACTTAAAACAGACTGTCTGCAGGTAAACAGCCCTGACAGACAGAGAGAAAGACGCAGACGGTAATCTTGTGCTGGTTTAAGCTTGAGCGGAACAGCGTGACGAGACGTGCCGCTTTCTGGATCTGCTGCAGCAGAATAATTACATGTCGTTGAGGAATGTGAGCGAGATTGTCAGGATAAGTTTTAGCTAATGATGCGTTAACATTGGTGGGAGTGAATAGAAGTTTTGCAGAGTCACGACATGCTGAATGTTTGTCTCACAGTTACTGTGAACTTTGAACTCTCCTCTGTCACTGAAATATACATCTGCCAGTTTTATTGGTTTAAACTTGCCCAGTAAAACTCTACTCTGAAATATGGTTCAGACATTTTGTGTTTAACTAGCGAGAGACTGTGTGTGTCTCTCGCTCAGAGAATCTGCTCTGGTGTAGCTGAAGGTTTTGAGTTTGAGGTTAAGTCCAGCTGAAGACATCAGAGTCACGTGTGACAGCTCCTGCTTCTGAGGAGCCTCAGGCCAGAGGTGATGAAGGTCCTCAGGATTAAATGCATTCTATTAGAGACTTTTGACCCCATATTGTCCACAACCATGGCCCCCCATTTACAATTTCTTCCCAACAAATTATTCTAGAGCTTGACATAACTGATTATTTGTTACAAAAATTAACATACTAAGAAATGGCTTTTAACTTATTTTTAATGCTTGATTTGTATTTTTTTTTTTAAATAATTTTCAGTCATCTTTTGTCTTTACTCACTGAACCTGTATAATTTTCTTCAACCCGAGAGGACTCATAAGAACAAATAAAATTTGGCATTATTGATTGTATACATTAATCATACATTTTAAGACAAGAATAACATCAGTTTTGATCTTTTCTTTACATTAAACTCTTGTATTGCTTCTAATAGCCCTATAATATAGCCCACATGCCATACAGACTGCTTCTGTGTTTTCTTTTTTGGAGTTTAAAAGCTACTAGTCATTATTTACTGCTAAATAAATACAGAATTGACAATGTGGTGAAACATTCCTTTAAAAGTCTGTCTTAGGTATTCCTGCATGTTGTCTGTAGACTCTTGTATTCGCTGTAGTCGATATCGGTACAAACGTCTGTACAGTTGAGTTGGTTAGTGACTGTTGTTCTGATTGGCTGATCTCTGATTAGTCCGCGCAGGGGATTCTGGGCTGTTTTAGACTAAATGACTCCAGTGGTTTGACCAAATATCCTCTGTTACACAAGGTAATATGAGATCTGATGAGGGACGCAAGACGACCTTTGAGACTGTTCGCCTCGTCATCTCAGCAGAGACTCAAGATTGCCAAAATGTGATTTGAACTGATGGTAGAGGGAGGCACAGCAGATCATTTATTTCTAATGATTGTCTTTTAACTGCTTTTTAATCTGTACCGGACTGGTAATAATTGCGGTAAGTGCTTCACTAAATTGGATCAAAAGCGCTCATGTAATTGCTCTGATCTGAGAGCGCGGTTAATTCTTCTGTTTGAAATGAAACTTGGAAAGGAATCATTGTTCTCCTCGTCTCAAAGGTTTTGCTAATGGATTCATTATTGAAAATTAGCAGTTCCTTTGCTGCAGATGTTGTTGATGTGTGATAATGTGATAATCCTCTTTGTTTTGGGGCTTTTCTTGAGCAGCTGGTAATAAACCTCATCTGGCTTGTCGCTGCAGAGGAACTAGCACATGCTAGTGTTGGTGTAGAAACATCAGGGTTCAAAGTCACATGCTCTGTTTACTCTATAGGGTGGAGCTCTTAAGGGGAGGCGATGCTGAAGTAAGCACTCTGAAGTGTGCAGAGGACATTACTTTATGTACCCTTTAGTTATGGGCCCTTTTGTGTTTAGAACCCCTCTCTGACGCAGTGCCCTTCAAGGGTGCCAAAATGTCATTTGGAATGCGCACCAGACTGATGCCTGGTTAATCCCACAGAGATTACTGCCCCCTGTTGGCCGCCCCGCTGCGTTTACGACCTGACAGCCAGCGGACTTTCTTGCCGTTGCCATGGCGACCTGGAGTAATGGTGTTGGGTAGTCGAGTTTTTGCTGTGTATAATGATGACAAAAGCTTTCCCGGGGCAGAGCTAGAAGATAAGGCTGTTATCTCAGACCTCTAGCCTGTCTCCTCTCTCTGTCCCTGTGGCTGTATTCCTCACCTCAGACACTTTATACCGCTCCTAATAATGTTTCACTTTCTCTTCTCTGAGGGCTGCGCTGAAGACCTGCGACATCGACGCGCTGACCGAGCGCTTCCTGAGGGAGCGTCAAGATTAACACGCGTGATGTGTTTGTTAAGAGACGCAAGCGGACTGATGTTTAAACTCACAACGTCTCATCTGTATTCAGAGACGGTGAGAGACGAGGCCAAATTAAATGGTTTTTTCAAGGCCGACTGATTACAGCTTGTAAGGGCTTGTACCAGATAGCAGCGAAATATTTCTTTATATCGTCACACGGCTGGGCGGTTGCAGTAGAGACAGACACGTCCTCAAATACTCAGCGATGAGTCTGAGTTGTGGAGCTGATCTGCATTACCAGCAGAAGAGAGTTACCCTGAGTCTGTCTTCATATAGCTTTAGCAGCTCAGTTAAAAATTGCCATTTACAAAAACACAATCGTATTGTACAGTCACTGGAAATTCGTCTGTTGCAGCCCTGTAGGGTTGCAAAATATAAGAAACTTAACAGGATTTTATAGGAATAATGACACAGAAGTCATATATCAAGGAATCAGATATGTTTGTATTTGATAAAGTTTGTCTTGTAGCTGTGCAGGGGGAGTTCTGTGTGAGTGTGTGTGTGTGGTTTTCTCTGCTCTAATGGTTCTTTATTAATGTGTTTGTGTAGTTGACAGCGGCAGGCGACTCTTTCATGCTCTCCTCATTCATTAAAGCTTTTAGACATCCAACAGTTTCCATCAGCAGCTCTTAACAGACACAATCACGACCTCAACATTAAACTTCTTTTTCTTTTAAATCTTTCAATGAATTATCAGTTTTATCTTTCTCGACACACTTTTCATTCTGCTTGTATCTTCTGATTGAATGAGCTGCATTTAAATAACACACACATTCACATCTGTTACATTTTGCATTTGTGCAGCAAGCATTAAACAGGCAACAGTTTAGACTAATGAACAACTACTTGACAAGAGAATTATTGTAATTTATAAATGAAATTATTAAACATTGGAATCAAACTTGCAGTTCTACAGTTCTGCAGTTGCTGCAGTTCTACAAATGCAATGATCTACTTGTGACTTTCTTACAGTGATTTTACTACAACTTCCTGACTATTTAATATTAATAATTAATTAATACATTAGTGTTGATGGGTCACGTCAGCCGACAGAAGCTTGAGTGAAGAATTACTGTCAAACTTGCGTTGAGGTTTGTGTCTCTTCAGCATTTCATATTCTCCTGAGGTGTTGAAATGAAGGATTTTGCTGCAGCAGTTTGATCAGGAAGTGACAAAAATCCAGAAATCTTTGACAGCTACAAGAGAAAGTTTGGAGCTGCTTTGAGAAGTGAAGGAGAACTTGCAGACTTGTAATCTCAGCGGGGTCTGTGTTCAGACTTCATTGTTTGTGTGTGTTTGGTGTAAAAAAAATCACATTGCTGTGTCTTTGTCTCCTCCCACTCAGAGCTGCTGTTTTCCTTTATTTAATGTGAGCGAGTGACATGAGGGTGTAAAATGAGGCCAGTAAAGTGTTTCTGTTTCTCCTCAGAGCACATTTGCTCCATCATCGCCTCCATGCTGAGGAACCTGAAGGGACAGCAGAGAAGTCGTCTTCTAAGCAAGTTCACAGAGAACGACTGTGAGAAGGTAAAAATAAGAGAGCTGACGCTACACTTCATTAATCTGTGCTGCTAAAAACAGCGAGCGAGACGACGGGCGAGTGTTCAGAGAGAGTCTGGAGGCAGATGAGATAACTGCATATAAAACAGATCATGGAGATGCAGTGCTAGTCTTCAACATCACTTATGACCACACTAACCATAAGGTCATTATTGTACACAAACTGAATTTATTATTTATACACAATTATTTTTAAATCTTTATTTTGAAATGATAAAAATGGTTTAAAATGGGTTTCGTGAGAACTACATTAATAGTGCAAGTTTAAGATTAGAGATAAGTTGAATTTTACTGGAGTAAGAGTCTATGCTTTCCTCTTCCTCCCTCTCCATCAGTAATCACTCTTTCAGTCACACACACATTAGTGTTGGAGCTCCTCACAGCTCATATGATTAGGGTTAGGGTTCCTCTATCTGTTTTGAGCTCATGTATGTTAGATGTGTCCTTTAGTGTCTGTTAGGGTCTCCATACATCACCTGGATGAGTGTGTGTGAGTTTCTGTGATCACTCAGCAGTCACTGCTCTTAAAATAACCCTCAGAGTCCTGCTGGGGTCTGTTTCATCACTCTGACAGCAGAACTGAAGGATGTCGGCCATACAAACATCACACCACACTTTCAAGCTTTCTTGAGATTTGAGATTGTCACAGGAAGTGATGACAAATGTGTCTGTTCCTCTTTCCTATGACACAAACACTTAATTGTTTATTACACAGGCTTTGGCATCTATAAATGTTATTTAATGGAAATGATAAATGTAAAGTTTATTTTTCAGATTAATGTGAGGAATATGGCTATCAATCAATTACAATATTAATTATTTACATTACAGTATTTGCAGATTAATTAATAGAATAAATCACACAGCTGTACATACATATTTCACTAAGAGAGATTCTAAGATATTACCTGAGTAAATGAAGATCATTTATTGACATTATATGAACAGACAATGTAAAGCGTGGCTTTAGAAGTCTATATTGTTTGTTGTTTTCAGTAGACAGTGATTGTTTGATATGGAGTTTGTGAGTGGTGTTGTGATTCGGACGTTCACACCAGACGTTCTCTCGCATCCCGTCTGTGATTTATTGTTTTAAATGTCAGTCTGTGTTCACATTTGGCTCCTGCATCACGTCTGGCGGTAAGAGCGGTGGGTTTTTAAGACGAGTGTTAAGGTAAACGCAGGCTGTCTGTACAGATGGATTGTGCTTGTTGTTTTACTGCAGACGTTAAAGTGGAGCTTCAAGCCTTAATTGCTTTTATAAGAAAAACCCTTTAGTGAAGAATTAAGTCACAGGTCAGGGGCCAAGATTTATTTTCTTTAGTTTAAATTGTATTTTTTAAGTAATCCCCTAAATTAACGTGTTAAATGGACAACCTCTAGAAAACAATTTACATAGTGTGAATTAGTCCTAGGACACAACTGCTTAGATGTGCGTGTGTGTTTTCTGCCTCTGCTGTTTGTGTGGGTTAGGTGTGAGTGTGTGTGGACTTCTAGAAGCATATGTAACGCATTTATCCGCCTGCGTTTCTTCTCCTGCAGGTTGACAGACTCATGGAGCTGCATTTTAAGTACCTGGAAGCCGTGCAGCTCGCAGACAAGAGGATTGAAGGGGAGAAGCACGTAAGACACGCACACACACTCACGCACACACACTCACGCACACCACGCACGCACACTCACGCACGCACACTCACGCATCGACGCACACCACGCACGCACGCACGCACGCACGCACGCGACGCACTCACTCACGCACACACTTGATTGGCAGTATCTCCTCTGTGAGGGCAGATATGTGTAAGAAGATAAAACATCACCAGGAGACCTGCAGGTCAGAAGTTGTGGTGGACTGCTCACCTTCTAAAACTCAATTTTGTTAAACGTCACACTGCTGTCTGTTTTCCATCATGTGTCTGTGATGTTGTAACCCCACATGACGTTAACACGGTTATTTTCGCTTCAGCTCATTGTAACAGTTTTAAGATTTGGTATGTGTATCAGTGGTCAGGTGAGTCCCGTTTACTTCAGCTGCATCTCCTCCTTGATGATTATCATTAATCCTCATGTATGATTCTCATTGTGTTACTGTATGTTGTTGAAGAGAAAACATAAGCACCCTGTTGCTTCCTAGAACAGTTCCAGATGTAAACACATAGGTGAAGGTTCGTGTTGAGCACCTGGTGTTACTACAGACACTGAACCTGAGTTATGAGTTAAATCAGAGCACAGGGATCCTGTACAAACACCCTTCATTGAACAGTGTGTCTACTAAGCAACATTCATTTATGTCACAGGTATGCTTACTGGCTTTACAACAGCTTAAAATCAGATTATATAGCTGAAACAATTTATCATCAGGGTCTTAGTCTGAATTACCTCAATCTTGTGTGTACGTGTGATGAGGGGATTGTGTGTGTGTGTGAGATGAGGGGATATTGTGCCGTGTGTGTGTGTGTGTGTGGTGTGTGTGAGATGAGGGGATATTGTGTGTGTGTGAGATGAGGGGATATTGTGTGTGTGTGTGTGTGTGTGATGAGGGGATATTGTGTGTGTGTGTGTGTGTGTGTGTGATGAGGGGATTATGTGTTGTTTGTGTGTGTGTGTGAGATGAGGGGATATTTTTGTTGTGAGATGAGGGGATATTTGTGTGTGTGTGTGTGTGAGATGAGGGGAGATGTGTGTGTGTGTGTGTGTGTGTGTGATGAGGGGTTTGTGTGTGTGTGTGTGTTTGTAGATGAGGGATATTTTGTTTTTTTTGATGAGGGGAATGTGTGTGTGTGTGTGTGTGAGATGAGGGGATATTGTGCCGTGTGTGTGTGTGTGTGTGTGTGAGATGAGGGGATATTGTGTGTGTGTGTGAGATGAGGGGATATTGTGCCGTGTGTGTGTGTGTGTGTGTTTCAGTTGGATATTGGCGGCTGTATTTTGTTGAGGATGTGATGTGGGCACTGATGCAGACCTCTGCTGCGTGTGTCTTATTTGTGCTAAAGTGCGTGTATGTTTCAGATGCTGATTGTTTCACACAAAAAGAAAATTCACCTACATTAATGAAGTGAAGATTGAACTATCTTATCAAACAAACTGCTATTGTAGCCATTGTTCACTGAAATTATTTGAATTAAATAGACAGTTTACCCAAAAAAGAACTTTTTTTCCATCATTTACTCGCCCTCATGTCATTCCAAACCTGTGTGACTATGCCTGTGCAGCACAAAGAAGATATTTTGAGAAATGTCTCAAAGTTTGGAAAATGCTTAATGATCATTAGATCGTCACGGTGTTGACCACGCACACACACAGACTTTATTCTCTGCAAGACTGACATTGTGTTTAAAATCTGCCAGAAATCTGATGAAGTGCATTTATAAAATATGATTTAAAAACTGAATATGCTAAACATTTTTAGAGAAGCATGAAATCAACATAGACTTTATTCATTGTTTTGTAATGCACATTACTGTTTTTACCTTGCGTAATATTTCAAAGGCAAAGACGTTTGTGGAATGTGCTGGAAACAATAAGTCAGAATTGTTGTTCTTTTATTATGTCATTAGGGAAGTAAAACAGTTTGTGACTGATGTTTTGTGTGGACTCTACATGCTATGAGAGTCTAATTATAGTTAGCTACCCTAATTATAGTTTTGCTGAAATCTATTGTCTTCCTTAGTCAGGATGTGGCTCACATGAAGCAGTGGATCAGAGTCACGCTCATGTCATTGAGTCTGTTCTGTGTCTCTGAACACAGCTCATCACGCCCTGTGCAGGTTCAGTCTGCAGCAGCTGTTTCTGCGCTTCCCTTTGTGTCTCTCTGCTCAGCACAGCGCACATGCACGCATGTTCATGTGCTTGCCAGCGTTTACGCTCTGAAAGGTTTGAACCCCTGGAGAGAGCCCAGCGTCAATCGCTGCAATTATTGCGCTCAACAAATGCCAAGCGTCCACTTCCCTTTAGATTCAGCAGGGAGCTCTTGAAAATCTGAAAGCTTTGAGAACAACTTACCCTTTCATACTGATCTGAGATCAGCTCACTGGCCCAGCCTCTACATGCAGAGCCTTTCAAGCAGAAGGCAACACACTGCTTTATGATGTTTACACCAGTAAGAGGTAAAGGTACATGAGTAATCTTATGTGTTACATAATGTGAAGTAGTTAAGTGCACTTATGCCACGTGTCATTGATTCCTTTTTAATTATATTATTTTTAGTTTGCATAATTTTTTGTAAGTTACAAACAAATAAAAATAGAAAATAATCAAGTGATGATGTGTGTGTTTCAGGATATGGTGCGTCGGGGTGAGATTATCGATGACACGATGGATGATGAGTTTTATCTGCGCAGACTGGACGCCGGGCTCTTCGTTCTTCAGCTCATCTGTTACATCATGGTGGAGATGTGCAGCGCGGGTGTTCCACAGGTACACACACGTGACCCTCACACAGTCAGTCAGAGAACGTGTGAGTGAACCTGAAGTTTTATTGTACATGCTGAATGGTGTCTGTTTCTATAGTTACAGCAGCGGGTCCATCAGATTCTTAATCTCAGAGGAGGATCCATCAAAGCTGTTCGTCATATTATGAGAGGTAAAATTAACAGCCACAGCTGCTCTCCTCAGTGACTCCTCAGTGGATATGTTATCTATGTATAGTGTAGACATATAAATTATGGGGGGCTGAATGTATATTTATAAATCCTGAATATACACATATATTACAAACCACAGCACTTTAATTTCTGTGTCATTTACTGACCATATTCCTGACAGTACAGTGTAAAAACATTTTAGCCCAGAGAAACAGTTCGGCAGAATCAGCTGAAGTGTGTAACGCAGGTACACGTACATCTGCAGGCCATCAGCACAGAGCTTTAAAGCAGATTCTGCTCCTACACCAAAAGCTTTGCTGCCTTCTCTGTACTGCTGAATAATTCACTTTCATCCCTCCATCCCCTCTCTTTCCTGACCAATACTGCCCAGTAATACCTCCTCTTTTGCCCAGAGCAGTCTTGACGTCTCTTTCTTATTCTTTCATACTTCAGCTGATATTTCTCATGGGAACTCTAGTGAACAGTGTGCTGTGTGGAGGCAGTTCTAAGCAGTCCTGTGCTGTCTCTGTATGAGCAGACAGACCGCAGGACTGAGCCCTGTCTAATATTCACTGGATGACATAAACATGCAAGATCACAGATACCGGCAGTGGCACATCACAAGCAGTGCTTTTAATTTGATGTGTGTTGTTACATGGCAGATTAGTTTGGTCAGTCGCTGCATTTAGCGGTCAGATATTTATTTATTTGGTATGTAGCCGCTTAAGTAGCCTAATTCACTGTCAGTCAAGTACAAGACTCTTCCGCTCTGTGCTGGGGTCTGGATTTATTTTGTGATAGACTGTCTGTACATTGTCCTTTACTTACAAATATGTGCTGATATGTTAGTACATCATAAAGATAATAAAATCATAAAGATTAAATATTTGTAATTGTTTAGTGAACAATTGTGAGTAATTTTAATATTTTGAATCAGTGTGTGTTTTGTTGAAATAGTGAAATAATTATTGATACGTATGGAAGAGATTCTTGTGTTCTTTCAGCTGTAGTTTGGAAAATGGTGTCTGATTGGTGAAGGTTGTGTGACAGGTGTTACTTTTGTAGACATTTGCAGAAAGCACAATTCAGAAGCACAAAGGCTGTTCTTTCTGCTCGGTCCTCAGAAATTGTCAGCTTGTTAAGCTGTGCACTTGCTGCTCTGTGTTGTGTGATCATAAATGATTCAGCAGCAGGAGGATGTTGTGTTAAACTCTGCTGTTGCTGCTGTTGGAGATGAGAGGGCAGCCGAGGGTGTTGCTCTTTACAGGAGCACTAATAATGTGAGCTAATGGTGGCTTGGTAAGAAGTGGCACGTGTGAGCCGTTTCTACTTCAGTTCTGTTCCTGTAGATCAGACCTGCACAGTGAATGATCTGCTGCATGTCACAAGTTGTTTGTTTACTGTACAGATTTGACACACACATCCTTCAGATCAAAGAATAAAAAGTATAAATGTATTTTAGTGGTCATTAATATCATCATGAGCAATTGTATAAAAAATAATATTTGCATATGTCAGCAGAAACTGTGTGTAAGCTAGTTTAAACAGTTTAATGTAGTCTAATTAGTTTTTTCTTTTATCTTGTGCAGTTCTGTTCATGCTTTTCTAACACGAGGACATTTAAATAAAGCTTCTGTTAAGTGACAGATTAATTTGTGCCAGAATTATTGGAAGTGATTGGACGCATAGCCTCAAAAAACAGCCTGTGAAGTGTTTTCTCCCTTTTAAAACTGATGTTTTTCTCTGCTGTTCATTCTCAGTGCATACCTGCGACGTTTGTTTGGGTTCCTGGATTGAGTCACCAGTTGAGAATATTTTGTATTGATTATTTATGCCTTATCTGTCCATGCCTGCCTGAAATCTTTGTTGATTATTTTTTAAAGGGGAAATCTGGCTCATGTGTTGCCTAGGTTGGATAATATATTTAATTTTGTGTGAGTTTTTGTTTAGCAGTCCAGATTACTCGGGGTCAAATGGATTTGTTAGAAAGAAGCAGCTTTGAGATTTTAAAACTTTGTGTTCCAGCAGTCATTTTAAATGACATGACAGAATGACAGAATTTGTTGTTTAAATACTAAAGGCTTGTTTACATCAAGGACTATAATGATAACTAAAACGTTTTACAACTTAAAATTGTTTTAATTTAGAGAATAGCAAAGTTACACCACAACTACAATGATAAAGCTACAGAGAAACAATATAATTCAGATCACTTTCAGAGCGATTTTTTTTTTTCCCAGCTGATGAATGATAAATGATTGACAGCCAATCAAAATCCATTCAAATTTAAAGGGCTTGTGCATTTTCTGCAGCACCTGAACTTAAACACATTATGTTATCGCCTGTTGGTGTGGATCCTAGTTGTTGTTACAGTTATCTTTACAACTATCCTTCTTGGTGTGTTCCAGCGAAATCATTTTAGAGACATTTCATTAGAAAGATCCAGATTTTTGGATTGGGCTCAGGCTCCCTGTCTGATTCCACAGTGTGGTGATAGGTGGTCCAGTCCTGTGGTGTGTAGAGGACGTGTGATTGGTCTAATGTGAGCTGTAGGTCTGGATCTCTCTCTCAGCAGCTGGTGTGGGGAGGACCTCGAACCCCCGCAGGGCCGCTGTGACTGGGGTGAGGAATTGAAATTTTCACCTGGCCTCAGCAGCAGCTGTGACCGTGTCAGACCTGCGCCGTTCTGCCAGGGTGCCGTGCCCGCAGGTCTCACACGCTTCTGTAAATGTGCCGCCGCAGTAGTAAATGCAATTCGCAGGGAAGACGAAAACAAAATGTTAGGTGAGGAATTCGGGAGGGATCGCAGCTTGCTTCCTGATTTGGCTGATATTTAATTTGCAATTTCCTCCGCTTACAGATCAAAGAAGAACTGGGAATTGTGTGTAATTGCATTGAAAGCTGTAACCAGTACAGCTAAAAAGTGTGAAAAACTTATTTAAAGGCATTTAAATTTGTTTTTTGTATCTGTTTATTAGTGTCAAACAAGCCAAATGAAGTCCATTGTGATATAAAGCTGTAATATAACAAAACATGTCAAGGCAGTGAAGAATTACTTGGATGCGTCGATGTGCTGCTCATTGTTTGGACCTGCTGGGAGTGTGACTGGGATGTGGGCAACTCGCTGTGTTTGAGACGAAAGCTTTAGTTTCTGATCCACTTGCTGTGGATGCAAGATTGAGATTCATTTTTTAGACACAAATACCTAATAGTGTCCAGATTTCCTGCATAAAGCCTCTCGCCACACTGCTGCGCTGAAATCACTGTCGAAACCAGGATTCTTTTGCTGCGTTTGTCTTACTGCAGACATTCACAAATGAAAACGCCTACAGAACCCTCAGCACTGCAGGGCCGCACTCTGTGAGTCACAGTACAGTAGTGTGTCATTCTGATTTTCTGTGACCTTCAGCTCTGTGTTCTGCTGGCAGTAGGGAGCGTCTCTGTAGTGGGCTGAAGTTTTCAGCATCTTGGAGCTCATAATGTATAATCCCCCTCCAATCATCCAGCATGCAGACACCCCCAATCCTCCCTGTGTTACTGCAGACACTTTCTCCAGCCCTCAGGCTCATGTTTCAATGTGGCGCTTTGCTTTTTTTTTTAAATCATCTTATGGATTTATTTATTTATTTTTGGCTGGGTTTGATCCTCTGTCCCTGGGCTTCAGCAGGGCTTAGAAACTAATCCAAGAGCATGTCTACCTTTCCATGCCTGCCACATGCTGAAACACACACACACACACACACACACACACACACACACACACACACACACACACACACACACACACACACACACACACACACACACACACACACACACACACACACACACACACACACACACACACACACACACAGTCTTAACATTTATTTACCCTCACACAAACAACAGATGTCAAAGGATTTCCTGTATCAAAGAAACATGGTAATATTGGAGAACATTAATGACCTTCTTGTTAGTTTTGTCTTTGTGATGACCTGTTAAACTGATTAATCAAAACATCAGTTGTAATGAAGAGTTTAATCAGAGATGATGCAGTGGAGACAGTCCAGACTGGAGGTGTGTGCAGCGTGTGTCAGGGCTAATATTGCAGCGTGACTCTTTGCTTTTAGTGCTTTTTGTTTCTGATAATAATAATCTTTGACACATTATAACCTTAATGATTAACATTACAAATATCGTAAAACACCTCCTATACATCCAGCTCCATTTGTTTAAAGTCAGGGAGTCTTGATTCCTGTGGCCTGATCTCACTGGTCCAGAACGCTCATTAAAGTCTTTTTCTAAGCATATGTTGTAAATGTCTGTAGCTCTGAGATCTTGGGCTCAGTTCCAGCTTGCTGCAGGTTACAGGAAACTGGAGTGTCCTGAAATAGCTGGATCTCAATCAAAACGCCCTATTTGATCTGAGTCAGAGACACACTTTCAAAGGCGCACATCAAACGCTCTCTGCTCTTAAAGCTTTCTGCCTGTTTAAGGGAGGGTACTTCCTAAATCCCTGTACCTCAAACCCGAGACTGTTCAGACTGCAGCGTTTCTAAATCAGCCTCGTTTTTTCTCCTCAGCTTGTACGTGAAGAGGGAATTGAGAACAAACTCTGGTGGGCAGTCAAGGGATGTGTGACTAATTTTTTAAAAATACTTTCAGGGATACAAATTCTCCCTATGATTCTTTTATTATTTTCCAGGATTAAAGTATGCACACTGTCCTGTGAGACAGCATTAGGACGGGTTCTTTTTGGCAGGGCTTGTGGTGCACATAAAAAATTCATCCAAATAACTAACCAACCACTTTCTTTTTTCAATCATTTTCAGAATATGCTGAGAATATTGGCGACGGCAAGAGTGAAGAATTTAAAGAAAGTGAGCAGAAGAGGATTATGGAACTTCTTGAGAACTTCTGAACACCCCGCTGGAGAACAGATGAACAGTGTTCTCTGTAAACAGAGTTTTACACTTCGCTTGAGGTCTGGGTGGTGCTACATGGAATTTGATCTTTCTGTCTGCAGGAACTTTAAATCCTAATCTGTCCTGACCTGTTAGAGAGAGAAAATCTGATATTAGCAACAGATTCAGAATGAATTTGGATGTTGGATCTGGATATTGTATGTGTGGATGAATTTTGTGTTGTTGTGTACTGTTGTTTTGTGTTTAGACATTTGCTTTTTTTAATAAAAATTGTAAGAGCAGCTCCAGTTCATGTGCAATTAAACAGTGTTTTTCTTTCATTTGTTTCACTTCTTTACTAGCTCTAATACTTATTTTTCTATTGAATGGCCGGTGCTAATGTCTCATTAGTGCTAAAATGTCCTTTAGGGGAGTCTTACATTTCCTTCTTTGCATTGTGTCTTTACTCGTCTCCAGAGTTCCTTCACACAGCGGATGTGTGTCGTGTTTATAATCTCAACACTCAGGTCCCCTTATGTGCATCTAGGGTGAATGAAGGAAATGTACTGGAAATGAAGCTGTGAAACTATTTTTGATCCATTTTCACAGCTGTTTTTCTCCTGTAATGTCTGTGGTAAAGCAGGTCGTTGTTAATGAACGTTCACCTTTAAAACGTCAGTACAGTTCATGATTTTGTTTCTCATGCTGTTGTTTTTGTGTCTTAATTCAGCATTAAATCTCTATTGAAGATGATTTGTCAGTGTGACCATTACTGTGACCAAATAAGAATGCTGTTTTTATGCTTTTACAAAATGTAAGAACTTGCATTATATTGACAGTGGTTACATTGATGAAGATCACCGCACTGTTGGTGGCCAGAAAGATTTATTCTATTTTTACCCACTGAAGGCATTTTCTGGAGCTCAGCGAGTGTTAGTTTTGTGTTGATCTCACTCTATTCTTTTACAAGATATAGCTGCTGTGGTTCTAATGGTCATTAATTTGATGTTTGTCCAGTGGCAATGAGCTGGAGATTTGTAGTCTCTCTCTAACAGCCGGCCTGCTGAGCAGGAGAAGAACACCACAACTCTCTCAAACCTCACTTACAGTCCTGCAGTATTTGACCATCTTTTCCTGCCTCACTTCCACAGACTTACTGCTTGGTGCATATTTGGGCACAGCCAGAAAATGCTCTGGTGTACAGAGAGAGTTTTCTTACTAAGCTCCCCTTCCTTATGGACTTTTACCTGAAGGTGAGAATGATTGTTAAAGCTCTAGAGCCAAATTGAATCAATCCCATAGAATTCTTCAGTTGGGCCATTACAGGGATTTATGATCACTGGAGGCCATAGTTTAAAACAGACATTATGTAAGGAAATTATTATTGTAACAAAAACATCTCTGTGTGGCTCTCGATGAAGCGGCTTGGTTTGATGAGAAGAGAAAGGCGGTTTCACAAACTAATGAAGTGCTGCAGTTTCATTAGGGCTGCCACTTTATCACACTTTGACAGCTGGAGGTCCCTGTGGTCATTGTGTGCTTCAGACCGGCCTGTAGTCTCAGACAGCCACAGAACATCCTCTGACCTCACAGCTGAGCAACCACCACTTCACATCTGATCTGCAGGGTTTGTGGACGGCTGTAAAATGACATCCTAGAATGTTTTTGAGGTTAATTTGTTTGACGACTGTTTTATTTCAGCCATCAACACAGTGTGATCTTTATGGCAGCAGAACTAGATGAATACAGTATTGATGTATTATGATGAACACTAATGACTGTTCAACAGAGATTTATATTTCAGAATCTGGCTGGCTGCACAACTTCAGGAGGAAGGACATGCAGGGGTTTTATCACTCTTAACTTAAACAGATAAGGCATAAAAATAGTTATAATAAGTATTATATAATATACTTATGTAATAAGTAAATTTGAACCACAAAACAGTTTATTTTGCTTTGTATTGTAAGTCATGTTTGTGAAATAATTGTTAGTTTTGGACTGAAATTCTGTCTTTACAAATTTCCTTTTGTTTTTGTTATCTGCAGAGTTCCTGTTTTTGGTCTTCCTGTGTAAGCGGGCAGTTCTTGGTCAGATTATGATGTGATGTAGACCAGACATTCTGCTAAAAGTCAGAACTCTGGCTAGGCAGCATTAATGCTTTGATGCACCAGAAAAGCCCAACAGAGACCCAGCGCATCTCCTCATTTCTGTTTACTGTTGCAGAGTGATAACTTCCTGTCCTATAGCCCTGGGACAAGTGCCCAAGAGTCATTATCTTCCTGACACTTTCTCGGCACGTTCTCTTTTGTTTATCCACCGGCCCTGTCCTCTGAGGAGCTCCACTTTCATGCTCAGGGCTGACGCCTCTGGCATAATAAATATTCTCTGGCTGTCCTTTCTGCGCTTCTGTTGGCAAAGCACGGCTTTATTTCTGAGATCTCTGTATTTCCCCTCGTCTCTGGAGGTCAATGATTGCCAGTAGTTCTCGTTGTTACCAGGGAGATGGTTTGCAGAAAGAGGGCGGTGTAAATACTGTAGAGGAATGCCGACAATAGGAGGAGACGAGATGCGACAGTTACCCATCTGTTGAATTGTACAATACAATGAATTGTGTATGTGTGTGTGTGTGCTGCTGTGCATGCACAAGCAAGAAGGTTATTGATGCCCTCTGCCAACGCATTCAACTTGAAATGTAAATGAGTGGTAACTACAGACCGGGGCGAACGCCTGGCGTGCTTCAAGGACGCGCTTATTAGTGTAGCGATGCTTGTCGGTAGTGCATGCCAATCACTCTTGTCTGGCTGGTTTGCTGTGGCGGGTGAAGCCGCAGCAGCTCACGCAGAGCAACATCTGCTCCCCCACCCCCTCCAAAATCACCCATTTAAAAAACCAGGATGGTTATTTGCATTTTGAATTGACGGGAAGGGCAGATATCCCAGCACGCATCTCTTATCAGTGATTATGAGAGCGGTGCGCTAACAGTGATTCAACAACAATTTCACAGCTCAGAGAGCTCAGAATAATTGTCTTTTTCCAAGTGATTGAGTTGAGCTTTGTGTGCAGGTTTCTCCTCAGAGTACAAACAGATACAAACCTGCGGTGAGAACATTTGTTTCAACCCATCATACCATCAGTGTTGTGCTGAATGCAGGAGGAGGTTGAACTCTTTATTCTTTGGGCCGCTGAAGTTTGTCAGGTTCAGTTCCTGCATATCTGAAAACATTTAAGAATGATTTTTACTCACGTGAAAACTGCTTTGGTGGTACTGTGAGCCAGTAATTTTATCACATGGATAAAGCTATGAAGCTTCGATTATATTCATATTTATGTTCATGTACTGTACTGTGGTTTATAAATGTTACAGGAAGAATACCATGAAACTGACATTGTGTAATTTGATGGTAAAATTAAAGTACTTTTTATAGTTCTTCTATTGTGAATAACATGAAAATCATTGAAGGTTGTTGCCAGGTTATGATGCCTGGGAAACTATTAATGAAAACACTGTATGACAATCCTAAAGGATTTCTAATTAAATCCACAGAACTAGTGAATACTAATAACAATATTGGAATAATAATTACTGTGCCACGTCACAAAACATTTACTTTACATTAAAGCAGATCATCATAAACTCTCTTCATGACCTCCAGACGCTGCTGTGGTGATACGTCACTCATTTTATTCCTGATTATTTCCTAATAACTGATCAATAAGGTCGTTTATCGATGACGACACTGCCGCCTTACCGCGCCAAACTTCACTCTGACGAGCCTCTCCGTGAGATCACTCCGCCCGATGCTCTGACGCGAGCCGCGCCGCGCCGCGTCCCTCCGCCGCGTCGGTTAGATCCGGAGTTTCTCCGCGCGGAGACTCGGAGCGCGTCAGTGGCGACCGCACACACCCGCAGCTGCTCCGCTCTCACTGGGTCAGGACCGCCGCCGAACCTCCGCACTGGACTGAGCTCACCAAGCCGCGCATCTGCACCTGATGTGAAGAGGGTTCGAGCAGCAGCGATGGGCGCGTTTGGAGCGATTGTGAGGAGTTTACATTGTGTGGGACTCTACATCCACCTCAGCGCCGGTCTCAGACCAGCTGGAGGCGACGCCGTGGAGAAGCGCATATCCAGCAGCGGTAAGAGCGGCGGACCGGTCCCGGTTGTGTCCCGGTTGTGTCCCGGTTAGTCGCACCCTCAGCAGACAGCAGTGCCTCAGAACTGTGGCGTGATTACTGACGCTGCATCACCGTACAGTTCACATATCACAGCGCTGTGTGTACACTTCAGTGCACTTTAAACAATAGGTGCTGTCATCATGTTCAGATGTGATGATAACATTTCACAGCTGTGCTCTCAGTGAGGCGCTGTGATGGCACAGAATGATGACCATATTCATCACGCGCATTATATCACCATCACAATGCTCATTATCAGTTTAATATAGTGCTGCTGGTGCGTCCTGTATCTCAGTCTTTAAACACTATTATGAGATTTCAGTGCACATTTCTAGTCAAAGCCGTAATTAGTCAAAATTATGGTGCAGCAAATGAACATATTCCTGAAATATACACACTGAAAATGTAAAGAATCATTCATATGTGTGTGTTCTGTATTCATATGACAATTCGATGAGTATTGTGATGAATAAATCAGTGCTGATGAAGGCGGTCACACTGGATCGTGGGTCGCTCTTCACGAAATGAAAGAGCAGTATGTGATCAGATCTTCATGAGGAATGTTAAGAGAGGGAGTGAGGATGTGAGAGTGAGGATGTGAGAGTGAGGATGTGAGAGTGAGGATGTGAGAGTGAGGATGTGAGAGTGAGGATGTGAGAGTGAGCATGTGAGAGTGAAGATCTAAGAGTGAGGATGTGAGAGTGAGGATGTGAGAATGAGGATGTAAGAGTGAAGATCTAAGAGTGAGCATGTAAGAGTGAAGATCTAAGAGTGAGCATGTAAGAGTGAAGATCTAAGAGTGAGCATGTCAGAGTGAGCATGTCAGAGTGAGCATGTCAGAGTGAAGATCTAAGAGTGAGCATGTAAGAGTGAGCATGTAAGAGTGAAGATCTAAGAGTGAGCATGTCAGAGTGAAGATCTAAGAGTGAGCATGTCAGAGTGAGCATGTCAGAGTGAGCATGTCAGAGTGAGCATGTCAGAGTGAAGATCTAAGAGTGAGCATGTCAGAGTGAGGATCTCTGTAGCTTTGGGGTGTGATTGTGGAGAGATGTTCTGCATTACATGACATGCAGGCCTGATAATTTATATAGCTATTCAGTGGACAGTTTACAACACCAGACTGATCCAGATACAGTTTTGCCTTAATATAATATTGAGAGTTTAGGAAAAGGTTATAAACATTGTTTATATGCATTTGTTAATTCATCCATTTTTGAATTAGCCAAATATTGGAGCTGCAAAGTTTTTGTATTCTTAAATAAATAATATATATGTATATATTATTAATATAAATAATTATTATTATTATATATTATTATATATATTATATATAAATAATATATATAAAATATATATTTAGATTAGTGAAAATAAATTTGGTTTAAATAAACTGAGTGAATTGTACAGAACCTGTCAGGAACTAATCATATTCACCCAGAAGTCAAATGGGAGACAAATTAAATTTTGGCCTATAGAAAAGAAAGGCTTTTTTCAGACACTGTAACACATTTCCCCACAAAATCTCAGTATTGTAATGCAAAACATTTTGATATTATTATTGATATTATAAATAAAAAGCCTGTATTACAGTAATGGGAATTTGGGGAGAATGTGTTTAATTGTCATAAAGCTAATTATGTAAATATTTTTCATTATGTAAATATTTGAACAGTGCTTTGTATTGCTTTATATAAAATTAAAATTTTTGGTTCATTTTAGGGTGAATTGTGTTTTATTGTTGTTTTATTGTATAATTGTACGTTTCTGGCTGGTGTTTCAAACAGCTGTGTCAGAAGTGATTAACAGCTCAATGGTCTCAGATTCAATTCTTTTACCTTTGCGTGAAGCCTGTGTAATGCAGTAACGAGCCTTAATTCATGTCAAAAACAACTTTAAACCCGTGTTTTCCTCTGACCTCATAGTAATGAATCAAAGAGCGCAGAGCCATTAGACCTCAGCCTAACAGCAGCACACAGCACATGAATAACAACAGCTTGAGGAGAAATCTCATTTTCTACACCCAGAGAGGTGAAACGTACACTCGCGCTTTATAGAGGAATAGAGAGAGTGCTTCTTAATGCATCCCGCTGCCTTTGTCTCTCAGAATCACTCTTAACCTGTGATGTTCTTGCCAATACATGTTGCTGTATTTCTCTGGTTTCCTACACCTGCAGTAACCAGTATGTTCAGTGGAGAATCTTTAGGGAACATGTCATTTCCACCAGTGCTGGCTGCTGGAGGTTGTGTGTGGGAATAGTTTCTCCTCTGCGGGAGGTTAGAGGTCAGATGTTCTGATGATCTCCTCTGCTTCTCTAGTTCCTCACAGAATGTTTCTAATCTTACCGTGTGTTGTTGGTCGTGGGCTGAAAAGAAGATCAGACAGCAGAGCAGCAAGCTTTCAATGAGCAGTTTTGTTAATAGCTGTAAGACCATGTCAGATCTTCACAGTGTGTTGTTGATTAAGTTTTAAATGTTGTCCCTCAGAGTTGATATTATGAAATTATGTTTTGTTTGTGATGTCATGTTGTTTAAAATGAAGTCACATTTATATTTTCATGGGTGCATTATATGATAAACTGTTTGGGTCATATTTTATCTCAAGTAAATTACTGGAATGTAATACAAAGATCTTCTCTGGACATTTTTTATCATATTCTAATTTATATTAAATTCTGATCAACAGCGTATTCTATAGTGTATTCTTACAATTAAATGTAAGTTAAACTGAATTAATACATTATATGGAGGAAAAGGGGCTAAATTATGTGAATATACTGTACATATGGTGTGTGTGTGTTTGAAGTCTCAGCAGTAAATATCCACTCAAGTTTTTAACAAGTTGGTTACAGGTTATATACTATTTACTCTGAAGAAACAGCTGCTGTCAGCTTGAAATAATAAGTGTTGTCAGTAATGTTTTTATGACACACACACACACCTGACACTTCCCGCCAAAAAAAAAAACACACCCCCCCCCCCCCCCCCCCCCCCCCCCCCCCCCCCCCCCCCCCCCCCCCCCCTTTTTTTTTTTTTTTTTTTTTTTTTTTTTTTTTTTTTTTTTTTTTTTTTTTTTTTTTTTTTTTTTTTTTTTTTTTTTTATAAAAAAAAAAAAAAAAAAAAAAAAAAAAAAAAAAAAAAAAAAAAAAATTTAATTTTATTTTAAAATATTTTTTTTTTTTTTTTTTTTTTTTATATATTTAAAATTCACACGGCCCTGCCACACACACACACACCTGACACTCGGTCCTGTCACACACACACACACACCTGACACTCGGTCCTGTCACACACACACACACCTGACACTCGGTCCTGTCACACACACACACCTGACACTCGGTCCTGTCACACACACACCTGACACTCGGTCCTGTCACACACACACACACACACACACACACCTGACACTCGGTCCTGTCACACACACACAACACACCTGACACTCGGTCCTGTCACACACAAACTGTCACACACACACACGACACTGGCCCGGTCACACACACACACCTGACACTCGGTCCTGTCACACACACACCTGACATCGTCACACACACACACCTGACACTCGGTCACACACACACACACACCTGACACTCGGTCCTGTCACACACACACCTGACACTCGGTCCTGTCACACACACACCTGACACTCGGTCCTGTCACACACACACTGACATGTCCTGTCACACACACACACACCTGACACTCGGTCCTGTCACACACACACACACCTGACACTCGGTCCTGTCACACACACACAACACACACCTGACACTCGGTCCTGTCACACACACACACACCTGACACTCGGTCCTGTACACACACACACACCTGACACTCGGTCCTGTCACACACACACTGACACACACACACAGACCTACACTCGGTCCTGTCACACACACACCTGACACTCGGTCCTGTACACACACACACACCTGACACTTCCACACACACACACACCTGACACTCGGTCCTGTCACACACACACACACCTGACACTCGGTCCTGTCACACACACACACACACCTGACACTCCGGTCACACACACACACCTGACACTCGGTCCTGTCACACACACACACCTGACACTTGTGTCCCACACACACACACACTGAATCCTGTCACACACACACACCCACCCTGGTCCTTCAACAACCACTACGTCCTCCACACCCCCTGACACTGGTACGGTCAAAACACACACACACCTGACACTCGGTCCTGTCACACACACACACCTACACACACACACACACCTGACACTCGGTCCTGTCACACACACACACACACCTGACACTCGGTCCTGTCACACACACACCTGACACTCGGTCCTGTCACACACACACACCTGACACTCGGCCCGGTCACACACACACACCTGACACTCGGTCCTGTCACACACACACACCTGACACTCGTCCCGGTCACACACACACACCTGACACTCGGTCCTGTCACACACACACACACCTGACACTCGGTCCTGTACACACCCTGACACACACACACACCTGACACTCGGTCCTGTACACACACACACACCTGACACTCGGTCCTGTCACACACACACACACCTGACACTCGGTCCTGTCACACACACACACCTGACACTCGGCCCGATCACACACACACACACACCTGACACTCGGTCCTGTCACACACACACACACACCTGACACTCGGTCCTGTCACACACACATCACACACCTGACACTCGGTCCTGTCACAAACACACACACACACACCTGACACTCGGTCCTGTACACACACACACACCTGACACTCGGTCCTGTCCCACACACACACACCTGACACCGGTGTCACACACACACACCTGACACTCGGTCCTGTCACACACACACACACACACCTGACACTCGGTCCTGTCACACACACACTCACACACCTGACACTCGGTCCTGTCACACACACACACCTGACACTCGGTCCTGTCACACACACACACCTGACACTCGGTCCGGTCACACACACACACACCTGACACTCGGTCCTGTCACACACACACACACCTGACACTCGGTCCTGTCACACACACACACACACACACCTGACACTCGGTCCTGTCACACACACACACACACACCTGACACTCTGTCCTGTCACACACACACACCTGACACTCGGTCCTGTCACACACACACTCACACACGTGACACTCGGTCCTGTCACACACACACTCACACACCTGACACTCGGTCCTGTCACACACACATCACACACCTGACACTCGTCCTGTCACACACACACACTGAACTCGGTTCACACACACACACACCTGACACTCGGTCCTGTCACACACACACACACCCTGACACTCGGTCCTGTCACACACACCACACACACACACACCTGACACTCTGTCCTGTCACACACACACACACACACACCTGACACTCGGTCCTGTCACACACACACCTGACACTCGGTCCTGTCACACACACACTCACACACCTGACACTCGGTCCTGTCACACACACACCTGACACTTGGTCCTGTCACACACAAACACACACACCTGACACTCGGTCCTGTCACACACACACCTGACGGCCTCACACACACACCTGACACTCGGCCTGCGTCACACACACTCACACACCTGACACTCGGCCCGGTCACAGCACACACTCACACACCTGACACTCGGTCCTGTCACACAAACACACACACCTGACACTCGGTCCTGTCACACACACACTGCCCACACACACACCTGACACTCGGTCCTGTCACACACACACACACACCTGACACTCGGTCCTGTCACACACACACTCACACACCTGACACTCGGTCCTGTCACACACACACACACCTGACACTCGGTCCTGTCACACACACACACACACACACCTGACACTCGGTCCTGTCAAAACCTGTCCTGTCCACACACACACACCTGACACTCGGTCCTGTCACACACACACACACCTGACACTGGTCCGTTACACACACACACACACCTGACACTCGGTCCTGTCACACACACACACACCTGACACTCGGTCCGGTCACACACACACACCTGACACTCGGCCCGGTCACACACACACACACACACCTGACACTCGGTCCGGTCACACACACACACACCTGACACTCGGTCCTGTCACACACACACACCTGACACTCGGTCCTGTCACACACACACACACACACCTGACACTCGGTCCTGTCACACACACACACACACCTGACACTCGGTCCTGTCACACACACACCTGACACTCGGTCCGGTCACACACACACACTGAATTCACACACACCTGACACTCGGTCCTGTCACACACACACACTCACACACCTGACACTCGGTCCTGTCACACACACACACCTGACACTCGGTCCTGTCACACACACCTGACACTCGGTCCGGTCACACACACACTCACACACCTGACACTCAGTCCTGTCACACACACACTCACACACCTGACACTCGGTCCTGTCACACACACACACGACACTCGGTCCGGTCACACACACACGACACTCGGTCCGGTCACACACACCTGACACTCGGTCCTGTCACACACACACCTGACACTCGGTCCTGTCACACAGGAATATGTTCATAAGTGAAGTATTGAGAGAACTGAAAGTAATATAGAGTATATTAATTCATATTAAGTTCAGTGTGAAGCGCTTTACAGCTGTGTGTTAGTCAGGGACATTTTTTGGCTCACCTTCATTTCTCTTTCTTTTGGTTCTTTCTGCAGTGAAATAATACAGTCTTCAGTTCAGAAACGCTCGGTTTCTTCAAAGACGCACAGCAGAACAGAGACTGTACAACATGAGCAGTGAGCGTTTCTGTTCAGGCCAGTTTCTCAGGAGTGTTAACAGTCCAGATATTGTGAATGTGTTTAATGTTGGAGTGGTCAGTTTCTGTAAAGTGTTGCTGCTCTGCTGAAGCCTCGGACAGTCTGAAGAGAGACGTTCATTTATATCACTTAACAAGAAATCAATCAGTTCACTGTCAAAATACCACTTCATTCTCTGCTTAATATCTCTGTCTCTCTCTCTCTCTCTCTCTCTCTCTCTGACCCCATCTATCTGTCTGTCTCTTTCTCTCACACCTGTCTGTCTGTCTCTGTATTTTAGAGCTTTTCTGTGATTTGTGTTAAATGACGTTGATGTATTTTTACAGTACAAACGTACATGTGTTAAATGTACAGTAGATGATTTTGGGGCGTTTATAATTTACAGTGTATTTGTGAAGCTGCTTTATTTAAAGATAATTATCAGATATTTGTGATGGTTTCAGTTGCTGTCAGGCGACACTTTAACTAATTCCTGTTCTGCCTTTATTCATCTGTGTTTCTTTCGTTGGTGTTTTGTTTGTATTTTCTGTTTTTTCTTTTGTTCTTGATTTTCTCTTTCTGTCTCTCTTTCTCTCTCTCACTCTCCATCTTTCCCTCCTGTCTTGATGTGAAGGGCAGAGAGAGAGGGAGGCTGTATTATCCTCAGAAGGGTGCCACCTTATCTCATATTAGACACATTTCTTTGCGGCTGGCCGTCACACACCTCCTGGGCAGCTGCTGGCAGAAGCGTCTGCTGGCACAGAGAGAGAGAGACGGAGAGATTCGGCTCAATGTCCTTTTCAAACAGAGCTTTAGCTTCACACACACACTCCACAGCCCGTGGTTCTCTAGGCGCTGGGCTTTTGTTTGCTTGTGAGTGCTGAATCCACAGGAAACAGCAGGGCAGAGAGATGATTGGCTGCCACTTGGGTTCATTGAAGCGTGTGTTGAATGTTGGGACTTCACAGAATTGATACAGAACGGGACAAATGAAGACGCGAGATGTTAAATAACCTTGTTTAATTAGCTCTGTTTACAACCCAACATTCACATACTCAGCCAGTTTACCTGCGCTCTGTCCAAACACACACACACTGCCACCTGCTCTCATGATGTAGATGTGTTTATGGCCGGTCTCGGGCACAGACGGCACACCAGTGGCACACCAGTGTTCACAAACCGTCTGATGCGTACCGCTCTCAGAAGAGGCTGAAACTGCGAGCTCTAATCTGATTGGCTGATTTAATATAACTTCCAGGGTGTATGTTTATTTTGATCCCTGAAAAACAGAGATACATGAAATCAGATATCTGAAAGATGTTTAATAATGAGGCCAACGCATTGTAAGCGCACAGTCCTGTTTAACATGCTGCATGTGTTCCTGCATTACTGTGGTGGTTTAAGAACTAATGGGTGGTGGAGATGGTTATCTTCAGCCATTTGTGTCACTTAACCAGTAGTGTTGTTATTTATAAACATTTAACAGTTTAAGCAGTAAGATTATCTCGAAAGGAGAAAACTTTTTGGTATTGAATGAAATATATTTAATTGACTTTTCCAAAGTCACTGTGCTCAGTGCATTGTGTCTGTCCGTGATGTGATAATCATTCTGATTCTGGTAGGTTAAAGCTGGTTACTGTACTGCTGTTGTATGTTTGGTTAGAGTGAGGATGTTTGTGTGTGTATGCTGTCAGGTGGGGGTGTAGTGGGGACACTTCATCTGTTTGTTTATTGCATTGCTGTTGCATTAAATAATTTATCTATCTTTCCGTGGTCTTCCCCTCTCTCCACATTTAATGATTCGCCAGCCGCCTGTGTGAGTGTATGTTTCTCTGTGTGTGTTTCTTTACTGTCTCCATCATATATGTGCATGTTGAATATTATATGCTAAACACACTGAGTGAGGGAACATATCTGAGCAGAGGAGCTGTATGTTATGTAACTTATTCAGGAGAGATGTTACTTTCTGTTTTATGACTTCTGGATTTTTGGATGGTTTTGTAGCATATCCAGAGATTAGGGGTGTTGAAATATTACAGTGTTGAGAATAACTGTGATTTTAACGATTACTGATATAGTGTTAATATTGCACATGTGATAAAATTGTAAATAGTTCAGCGGCAGTATGTGGTTGACATACTCCAACACAGTAGGTGGTGCTGTTGCACCCGTTTAACATTAGAGCTACAATGGTTACAAACACTCTCTGCCTCTTTACACTCATATTGTGAAAGTGATTCATTAGCCAAAAATAAGAAAACACTACATAAACAACATTAAAGAATTTCGACAGATCCCAACATCACTGTCACAGATTATTTTGGCCATAATAATCGAGTGAAATCTGAATCCGTGACAGCTGTACGTGAGATCAGAATATCATAGAAACTTTGGGTGCGTGGCCAGCTTGTGACCACTCAGAACATCAGAGCAACATGCTCAAATCACAATGTCCCTTTAAAACAACATGACATATGAACACAGCAGAGAAACGTAAGACTCAAAGCAGTAAATAATCACTGAGGATCTATATCAGCCGTTAACCCTCTGATGAAATATGTTCTTATTACTTTGACTCATTGATTTTGTGAGCAGCACTTTTAAGGGCTGTTGTGCTGGTGAATGATGCGCTGTGTGTGGCCGCAGGGCTGCAGCGTCCCGTGACATTATACTGTAGATTGAGGATGATGAGGTGATGTTGGATAGAAATGAGGCGATCAGAGCCCCCCGAGGGTAGAGGTAGACACTCGCGGACGAGGCCAGCGGTCAATGACAGGCTTCACCTGTGAGCAGACATGTTTACAATCTGAGATGACAACCATTTGTGACTTACAGCTGAAAAATGATTCACAGTGTTTTGAGATCTGTGGCTCATGAGAAGAAAGGGAGAAATATGCATGTCTCCTTCCCCAGCCCCGAAAATCAATTTATTTAAACTAAACTGCAATAAGTAACTGCAATCTCGGTCAGAATCTGCAAAATGTACTTGATTGTGAGGGAAATCTTTATTGTATTGACCTAGAAGACCTAGATTAGTTTTCATGAGAAACACTAAAGGACAGTTAGAAGTATTTATTAAGTCTCTGTTTGGACTAAGATTCCTTTACAATAGTTAAAATTCACTTTATTAAGTTTAATGGTGAAAACTTGTTTATTATTTGTTTCCAGGCAGAATCATATTAATGCAGAGAATCAGATGCCAGTTCCTACTTTCTCAAACTGTTGCTCAGAGCGGTTCATTCATAACTGGTGAAGGTCCATCATGTGTTCTCTGCTCCATTAGTTCAGTCAGTTGTTATGAGCGCTCTGCTCTTGATGTTGTGATGTTCTGTGAAAGTTCTCTGTGAGGCTAATGTGATGACCGTCATCTGGATAGTGAAAGTGACATGCTGTATTTCTCTGTTCTTCCTCTTTATGGCACATGACAAACTCATCTTCCTCGCTGTTTTTTTGAGTGTTTTAAAGAATCCCAGCAGCACTAATGTTTGTTCTATGTCTGTCTCACACTGTGAAATAATTACGTCTCATTTACACAACAGTACTGAAGAATATATGTTTAATTCTGAAGCTTCTCGCAACATCTAGAAGTCGCTGCTGTTAATGTGCACATGAACCACTCTTATTATTTTCATGAAGATGTGTTAACGTGAGTGCATCAGTTTGTTTGTAAGGTGTCAGTTTAAACAATGAAGATTCATATTTGCTCCAAATGTGTATGATGATGTTTCTAATGTGCTGTAAAACTGAAGAACACAAAAGTATCATAATGCAGTGTCAGACATTTTAGTGAACAGAGTGAAACAATCAAGTTTGTTTTCACCCGATGGGAAATTTTTTAAATCAACTTAAATGTCTGGGTATGTTCCTCACATCACATGGCTTCAGTCTGTATGTTTTGGGGCTTGACACGCTGATATATACACACTTTCATTTTGTGGAAGCGTTCAGTTCAGTAATTCCTCAAAACATTTACTTTAGTTTCCACAGAGGACAGAGAGTCATTTCGGTTTAAAATCACATGAGGGGGCAAGAAATTATGATTTCCTCTCTCTCTCTCTCTCTCTCTCTCTCTCTCTCTCTCTCTCTCAGTCTCTCTCTGTCTGGTTATTGGTGCTGCAGTGTACACCTGTCTGCTCTGGTGTTGTTCAGAGGCGGCTGCACGTCTCTCTCTCTCTCTCTCTCTCTCTCTCTCTCTCTCTCTCTCTCTCTCTCTCTGTCTCTCTCTCTCTCTCTCTCTCTGGTTATTGGTGTTGCAGTATATAGCTGTCTGCTCTGGTGTTGTTCAGAGGCGGCTGCACATGTCTGTCTCTCAGTGTCTCTCTCTCTCTGTCTCTGTCTCTCTCTCTCTCTCTCTGTCTCTCTCTCTCTCTCTCTCTCTCTCTCTCTCTCTCTCTCTCTCTCTGTCTCTCTCTCTCTGCTCTCTCTTCTCTCTCTCTCTCTCTCTCTCTCTCTCTCTCTCTCTCTCTGGTTATTGGTGTTGCATATATAGCTGTCTGCTCTGGTGTTGTTCAGAGGCGGCTGCACATGTCTGTCTCTCAGTGTCTCTCTCTCTCTGTCTCTGTCTCTCTCTCTCTCTCTCTCTCTCTCTCTCTCTCTCTCTCTCTCTCTCTCTCTGCTCTCTCTCTCTCTCTCTCTCTCTCTCTCTCTCTCTCTCTGGTTATTGGTGTTGCAGTATATAGCTGTCTGCTCTGATGTTGTTCAGAGGCGGCTGCACATGTCTGTCTCTCAGTGTCTCTCTCTCTCTGTCTCTGTCTCTCTCTCTCTGTCTCTCTCTCTCTCTCTCTCTCTCTCTCTCTCTCTCTCTCTCTCTCTCTCTCTCTCTCTCTCTCTGGTTATTGGTGTTGCAGTATATAGCTGTCTGCTCTGATGTTGTTCAGAGGCGGCTGCACATGTCTGTCTCTCAGTGTCTCTCTCACTCTCTCTCTCTCTCTCTCTCTCTCTCTCTCTCTCTCTCTCTCTCTCTCTCTCTCTCTCTCTCTCTCTCTCTCTCTCTGGTTATTGGTGTTGCAGTATATAGCTGTCTGCTCTGGTGTTGTTCAGAGGCGGCTGCACATGTCTGTCTCTCAGTGTCTCTCTCACTCTCTCTCTCTCTCTCTCTCTCTCTCTCTCTCTCTCTCTCTGGTTATTGGTGTTGCAGTGTATAGCTGTCTGCTCTGGTGTTGTTCAGAGGCGGCTGCACATGTCTGTCTGTGTGTGTCATTTGTCAGTGTCATACTGAATGAGGTTGAGAGGCGGCCAGGAAACTCCTGCAGCTTTGTTCAGCTCCCTGGACTGCATGTTTTCCTGAAAGCTTGTGTTGATCTTCAGGTGCTGGTGCAGAGAGACGTCTGTTAACTAATCCCTGCGGGACGCTGCTCACAGGACAAATCAGCTGGAATGATGTGGAAAGAGCTGTTCTACCCCCTGATCCCAGACCAGCTGTGGCATTGGCTACAGAATGTTTGAGGGAAGGAAACTTATCCAGGATGCTTAAAGACACATTTGAGCCAAGTCAACCCATTTCACACTTAGAATTGATCTAAAACACTTTTGATAAAACTGTTCTGACTTTAACCTGTGGATAAAAACACGGTTGCAGAATATTTACTTTCAGATTTGATGATGGTGTCTGTGTTGCTTCTTATGCCATTGAGATGTTGTTGCTAAGGGGTTTCTAGGTTATGGCTGGACCAGATCTCTGTAATATTCTGTAGATAAATCTCTCTTTGTCTATGAAGAATAGATCTGACTGCAGCACCTCCTCTCAGCATATACAGTCACAAATCACAAAGTCACATACAATCACATATCAGTGTTATGCAATAACTGCAGGATTTTAATGCTATAGAAAGATCTGCACAGTCAGTTTCAGGTTGTGAAACATATGTGTTGGTTATAATTTTAATATAATTGAAAATAGTTGCACAAATTTAAAGCATTATTTAGCAAGTTATTGCATGTTGCATTTTTCTTCAGTTGTGCAGTCTTACTCAGCAGGGTTTTCTTCACTATGAGCATCGTGATACTGAGCATCGTCTCAGCAGACTCTGTCTGAATGAACACACACAATGTCATTCTGTAGAAACTGAACATGCACAGTTAGCATGTTTTGTAAATCGAGAGCACTGGATGTGTGTGTCAGCTGATAATCATGTATGTACCGGGCCTGAGGCCTGTATCTTCACACACAGATAACCAGATTAAACATCACACACAAATATCTGAACACAGCCCATCCTCTGATGTTTATCACTGTCTGTCTGTGTGGGTGGGCTGGTGGTCTTGAGTGGGGTTACACAGGTGGGCTGAGAGATGTCAGATACCTCCATCTGTCAGACAAAACATCTGACTTTGCTTTTAGCTTTGATTGTGTCCAGATGTTTTAGCGGTTTATTGAATTTTGTTGGTGATTGAATTGGAATTAGCTGATATCACAATCATAGAATTATTTCTATTATTCATTAATTGCACCTGTATGATCTGTAGCCATTCGAGCTGAAGCTAAAACAGTTTAATTTGTGAGAGACTCAACAGGTTCAGACATTGTGATGTGAATGTTGTGCATAGATTCAGTTATGCAGATTATTGCATAACCTCAAACTGTATTGCTTTAGTTTTTAAAAGGTCATGACATCCCCAATTCCTTATTCTTATTCCCTTTATTCAAGCCCTGAACGACTTGTACAGGAGAAGAAGTCTGTGTTACTGCAGTTAGCACAAGCTTCATCAACACTCTGAAGAGCACAGATGTTCCTACAGTCCACCTGATTGACATTCTTTCAGATCGATGGTGAATTAGTGTGGTGTATACTTCACTCGGGTCTGCTGTTGTCATGGAAACATCGGATAAAATTCCCATGGAGATTGTTACGTTCCCATACTGTCCTCCTTTAGCTAAAGATTTTCTCTTTCAAGTGATTTTCTGCAGTCCTCATAAAACACATTCCCACTGCAGTAAACATCTGACATTTAAACAGCCCATCTGAGGTCAGCTGTTACAGTGAGAGTGAGGACGAGCAGGTTTATGGTGTGGGCTGAACCCAGCACACCTCAGTTTGAAGACATCAGCTGGGTTTTATTTAACAGTCAGATACAGCGAGTTTGATTTAGCTTTGCTGTATATGGTTTCTCATGAATATGTTTTTGACATGTTTTTTTAGTTGTCTTGATATTGAATACTGTAGTTTCTGTTCTTTTGGGCTCTTAAAAATAACAGAGAAATGTGGGTGTTGTGTGAAACTCTTCACCATGATGTCAGGGTGTCATGGGTGGTTGCTAAGGTGTTCTGCACAGTGCTGCTGTAGGTTGTCCAGGTTTCTTTAGACTCTCTGATCTTCAGTGTAAGTCTGTAGGATGTTTTTCCCCCGTTTCATGGTCAGGTATGTTTATGTGTTCACATGTTGTGAAGCAGCAGCAGGATTTGATGTTCAGTATCAAGTGTGTAGAGCAGCTATAAACTGCAGTGACAGTGAATCAAACACCACCATGACCCGCTTCACTGTATAAACTCTAATAAAACTTCTATTAAAATGACCTATTGAGTGTTTTAATGTTTGTGCGTGCTCTTGACTGTGTGATCTTGAAAGTGTGTGTTAGTCGTCAGGATAATTATAGCACAGGTCGACTTTTCTTCAATTAGTTTAATAAACTGAGCAAAAAAGAGAAGGGATACGTGTGTGTGAGGGAATATTTCTGAATCTTTCTGTTTTTTGTTGACAGTGGTTTACAGTATTTACAGTGGCAGTGGAAATTGTATTAAAATTGTATTAAATATCAATTATTGTAATTGATATTTTGATGGTTTTTTGGTTACCATGGTGACCTCATAAGGACTGTGTTACTGTAGTGAGTTTCAGAGCTGGTTCAGCTCAGGTCTCCTCAGAGCCGTTCTGCAGCCGAGTCTTGGTTGCTTTTCACTGTTGAAAAAGTGCCTGTATGTGAGGAGCTCCGGTTTCCAAGGGCAACAGGAACACTTGACTGCTGTAAGAGCTTGTGTGTGTGTGTGTGTGTGTGTGTTTGCAGGCTGCAGATTAACGACACATTTGCTTTAAAGTAAAGCCCTCAGCTTCGCATTTGATGCGCCACTCTTAAAAATCAAACACACAATTTCAACCTTTCTAAGATTCTTTCTTTCATCTGTAATCATGCGCTGAGCTGCCCAACACATGCGGCTGTCACACTGTTATTGACGTCACTCACTGCAGAGCATGAAAGTCACTTTGTTTTATCAAATGCTGTTTTACATGTTGCACATTGTTCAAACCACCATAGTAGACTGTACGATTGGTATGTACTGTATTCTGAGTGCTGTGTTAGGCACTGTATCTTCAGTCCAATTCACGTTCATTTGTGCTTTTCACAATACATAACTTTTCAAAGCTGCTGTACAGAAAATGTTGTACATTACCAGAACAATGTGTTATTAAAAGTGATTCTAATAATGAATAAATACAATTAATAAAATGTTTTAATGAAAGTGTGTTATGCACTCAGTTAAGAATAAATCCACAGCTGAAATAAAAAAACAGCAAAGTATAAGTAGAAAATCAAAGCAAACAGAAGAAAAGTGTGGAGGTATGTTAATATGATCATCTCTCTGTTGACACTCGATGTGGTTTCTCCATCCTGTTGTCTCTTTATAGATTATTTGACTTGTCATGTGCTCAATTTTCTCTGCGGTCGTTGTCTTAAAGCGTTGTGCTGAATCAAAGATCTGTGTCTCTCTCAGACAGATGACAGCAGCCTCTCTCTCTGTTTGTCCAGGTATTGATGAGCTTTGAAAAGGGATCTCACATTTCCTGCTCCTGTGACGCTTTACGAGAAGAGAAATGTCCCCAGACAGCAGAATCTGTCAGAGTGTGAATCACAGGCTGTTTTCAGTGATCTGAGCTGATTTTTCATGAAGTCACAGTGTCTTCCTGAGGACAGCTTGAGGTTACTTTCACCTTTAGCTGGAAGACGTCTACTCCTCACTAGTGTTGATTAATTTGGTTAGAAACTCCAGTTAAGATCCTCATGCTTGAAGGCCAGAATCAGTCAACAACATCCCAGATAGAGAAACTAGATCATCATCATGTTTCTCAACAGGTCAAAAGTGCAAAAGTGAAGATCTTCAGCTCCCTAATTTTCACGCACATCAAAATTCTGGTTAAAATTGGAATTTGTCCATATTTAGGCCAGCACTGCAGATTCCAGGGAGAATTTGATGTTGGCATATGGCTGTATCATTTGGAAATACTTTTATGTTTATGTCCAAACTGGGTGCCACAAGACTAAATCATACTTTTGCGGTGGGGAGGAAAATACATTTTTTTAATAAACAATAAAAGACATGAATAGTAATCAGTATACAGATGTGTTACTGTCTCATGTTAATCTCATGACCTACATTCTTGATACTCGTGTTCTCTTACCAAAATCTCCAGAATTACTAAAGAAGTGAAATAAACGGCAGCTGCATTTCCTGAAGTTTCACATGACAGCAGGAAATAAATGTGGGTGTCTTAAGTTTATTTGGATTATGCTGATATTAGTGGTGCATATAAAGGTCTTTGTTTTTGAACAGAAGTGATGTGTGTGTAAATGCGGTATGTGACGGCTCTTCTGATGAACGTGTCGTACAGTAAGCAGACTCGTTGAGTTTGTGACAGTGTTGTGTGTGACGGCTCTTCTGATGAACGTGTCGTACAGTAAGCAGACTCGTTGAGTTTGTGACAGTGTTGTGTGTGACGGCTCTTCTGATGAACGTGTCGTACAGTAAGCAGACTCGTTGAGTTTGTGACAGTGTTGTGTGTGATGGCTCTTCTGATGAACGTGTCGTACAGTAAGCAGACTCGTTGAGTTTGTGACAGTGTTGTGTGTGACGGCTCTTCTGATGCAACGACGTGTCGTACAGTAAGCAGACTCGTTGAGTTTGTGACAGTGTTGTGTGTGATGGCTCTTCTGATGAACGTGTCGTACAGTAAGCAGACTCGTTGAGTTTGTGACAGTGTTGTGTGTGATGGCTCTTCTGATGAACGTGTCGTACAGTAAGCAGACTCGTTGAGTTTGTGACAGTGTTGTGTGTGATGGCTCTTCTGATGAACGTGTCGTACAGTAAGCAGACTCGTTGAGTTTGTGACAGTGTTGTGTGTGACGGCTCTTCTGATGAACGTGTCGTACAGTAAGCAGACTCGTTGAGTTTGTGACAGTGTTGTGTGTGACGGCTCTTCTGATGAACGTGTCGTACAGTAAGCAGACTCGTTGAGTTTGTGACAGTGTTGTGTGTGATGGCTCTTCTGATGAACGTGTCGTACAGTAAGCAGACTCGTTGAGTTTGTGACAGTGTTGTGTGTGATGGCTCTTCTGATGAACGTGTCGTACAGTAAGCAGACTCGTTGAGTTTGTGACAGTGTTGTGTGTGATGGCTCTTCTGATGAACGTGTCGTACAGTAAGCAGACTCGTTGAGTTTGTGACAGTGTTGTGTGTGATGGCTCTTCTGATGAACGTGTCGTACAGTAAGCAGACTCGTTGAGTTTGTGACAGTGTTGTGTGTGACGGCTCTTCTGATGAACGTGTCGTACAGTAAGCAGAATCGTTGAGTTTGTGACAGTGTTGTGTGTGACGGCTCTTCTGATGAACGTGTTGTACAGTAAGCAGACTCGTTGAGTTTGTGACAGTGTTGTGTGTGATGGCTCTTCTGATGAACGTGTCGTACAGTAAGCAGACTCGTTGAGTTTGTGACAGTGTTGTGTGTGATGGCTCTTCTGATGAACGTGTCGTACAGTAAGCAGACTCGTTGAGTTTGTGACAGTGTTGTGTGTGACGGCTCTTCTGATGAACGTGTTGTACAGTAAGCAGACTCGTTGAGTTTGTGACAGTGTTGTGTGTGACGGCTCTTCTGATGAACGTGTCGTACAGTAAGCAGAATCGTTGAGTTTGTGACAGTGTTGTGTGTGATGGCTCTTCTGATGAACGTGTTGTACAGTAAGCAGACTCGTTGAGTTTGTGACAGTGTTGTGTGTGTCTGTGATGTTCCTGAGGCTGGATGGTATTTCACAGCAGCTGAGCGTGAACATCAGCTTTAGCTCTGCACAGAGCTTTGATCTAAACTCAATCAAGCACAGACTCAAATTTCATAGGGCTGGGGCGAGAAACCTGCCGCCCGCTTCTTCAGATGAGCGTCTCCAGGAAATGAACCTTTTCTCCACCTCCGCCTCATTTCTTTTTTGTGATATTTAGGGCGTTTACACTCCTCTCAGTAAGAGAGAGATCTGCTGATGGATGGGGTCGATCAGGTTTTCAGTGAAAACGTCTTTGATAGAGATGCTGATTGTGTGCGTGTCTCTCTTGTATCTGATCTTCCTTTCTTCCGTCCCCTCTGAAATAATGAAGCCCCAGAACCCCAATTATAATATGCAGATGGGGAAGCAGTAATTACAGTGAGTGCTTACCTGTCATTTCCATCCCAGGGAGGCTGCAGAAGACATTACAGCAGCTTTTGTGGAAAACCCTGGTGAAGGCATTTGGTCTTCCACATTGAGAACGGTCAGGTCTGGTCTGAGGTCAGTCTCTGGGATCATGATATTGTCCAGCAGATGACTGTAAATGTAAATGCAGCTTTTTAACAGCACAGAGGTTGTGATAAGTGAGATGACAGTCTTTAGCTGTGTAGAAAAATGATCAATATAATGATTGTACAGCAGTTTCATATTCTGCTTTATCTGTAGCAGGTAAAGGACTTTATTAGCCAGTCATTTACCTGTAAAGTAACTGTGTGAAAATTCCTGTTTATAGTCCAGACACTGTGGTTCACGTTTCATAACACTGTTCACAGAGTCTTGTGAAGAATGTTCACATTTTTTAAACAGGGCTGTTACAATTTAAGAAAAAGTCTTCAGCTATGAGAACAATGAAGGAGAGGTCATGTTCATTGAAATAAAGGACCAGTTCACACCCTCCTACTGTAATTTCCTAATTTATTCATCATTTAAAATGCATGTTGTACAGTTCATGCTATCAGCTTATTCTTTGCAAATGAACTAAGGTTGTGATCTTCAGGCTGTGATCTAAGTGTGGTTTCCCAGCATGGCTTTCTGTTTGGACGGAAGTCTGGGGAAGCCCGTGGGTTTGACAGTGACCCCCACTGCGTCTCAGCCTGTTTGAATGGGATTATGGGTAAATGAAGAGGAAGTTAAGAGGATTTGGGTGTGTTAATAGCTGTATGTGGAGGGATTCTGTTCCACATGAGCTCAAATCAGCAGGAACATGCTGCCTGTCTGCACACTGTAGAGACCACGGCATGTTGTCCTTCTGCATGTGTCTGACAGGTGAACTGCAGCAACAGATCTTACACACATTTGTTTTTCAATTATTTCATGTTTATGGTTATTTAATCTTCAGTTTTTAAATGTAATTTAAATAGTTTTTCAAATTTAAACCGTTATCGTACTGCATATTGCATGCCGGATGGTCTTCTGCTGGTCTGATGTGTGAGATGCTGAAGGCTTTCTCTCTGAACTGTGTGCAGCGCTTCCTGCGGGGTCTGGAAGGAACGATAAGAGAGACTCCCACTGGTGGAAGAAATTATTCCTCCACACTGATTTGAGTTCATTCTGACAGCTTCTTTTTTCTGGTTTGGGTTGGGGAAGCTGATTCCAGGCCAGCCGAGGGGGCTCCTATCTTCCTGCTTTTGATGTGAAGGATAATTGAGTTGTGTTTGTCTGAAGTTGTAGATAAGCATGTTTTGCTCTCAGGGTCAGTCATTGGAAACAAACACTCCAATGTTTAGCCTGAACAAATAAAAACAACTTTATCCAAAGATATTTGTTTACCTGATTTCTTTTTCTGAAAGTGTTGTGATAACTCAGGATCTTACTTTCACTGTTCTGGTTGACGTTTCCTACAATATGACCTTAAATGATAACAGTATCTTGAAAAATGAAGGTGTGACTAAAGGGAAGATTGGGCTGTTTTCAATCTAGATCAGGGGTCTCCAGTCCATGCTCCTGGAGGTCCACAGAGCTTCATAGTTTAGCTCCAGTCTATGCCAACACAGATGTTTCTGTCAGTCCCAAAGATCTTGATTAGCTTCAGGTGTGATTCATTGGGTTTGGAGATCAACTCTGCCGCTCTGTGGACCTTGTTGGAAACCTCTGATTAAGAGGAATCCAAATCTTTATACAAGATTTTTAGGTTTTGTGCTTTGCACTGTTGAACAGAGAAGTAACAGGTCTTTCTGTGTTCCTCAGCTCTCTTCACAGAGGTGCCTCATGACATCACGGCACAGAGCGGACAGGATGTGGAGATGGCCTGCTCGTTCCGTGGGGCGGGGTCACCGTCTTATTCGCTGGAGATTCAGTGGTGGTACATCAGGAACCACCGAGAATGGACGGACAAACAGACGTGGACCACCAATGAGGTAGAGGCATGAGCTACCCATAATGCATTTTCAGTGTGATTTCTCACACTAATATTAAAGCAATTAATTCCATTTTAAAGAAATCTTTTAATCTGTATACACTCTTAAAAATAATGGTGAAACGATTCCATAAAAGAACATTTTTAGCTGTATGATTCCATAAAGGGTTTTTTTACATCTATAAAACCTTTCACTAGAGGTTCTTTACAGTGGAAAAAGGTTCTTTAGACTATGAAAAAGTAACTTTTAACTAAATAGTTTTCTTTGACCTTTGGTAGGACCTGTTTTTAAGAGTGTATGTTCCAGATGTTGTGCAATCAAAGAAAATTACACCACAAGATGCAGAACACAGTAACAACCACATATCAATGCACAAAAACACTCAGGACACCACACTAGCTGCATAGCAACACCCTGGCAACCGTCTACAGTATCTTAGCATTGTGGCAGTGAGTTTTGCATGGACAAGCATTAGTCACATTTTCTTGTAAAAAAAAAGCTTTTTCAGTGGTGTTTGGTGCTGCAGAAATTATATTTTTAACAAATACACCTGAGCTGAAAGTTACGTTCATTAACAGCATGTTGACAATTTAATATGAGCAGAGACCAAGGAGTTACAGCAGCCATAATCTCAAAGTTCTGTCAGTACGACACCCCTGAGTTCAGCCCTTAACCTCCCGACGCTCAGCTGAGAACTGCCTGCAATTACAGCACAGAATATAACTAACAATATTCAGAAGAATATGATCCACAGTGGCCATGCTGTCACCAGCCTGCAATTATGAGCCCATTTTCTTCTTCCTCTGTGTGCTTGTGCCAGTCAAACACAGCGGCCTGTTGTAAGAGTCCAAAAGACAGAAGGTTCAACATTCTGTCCAGCACAGGCTAATAACCTGCTGTCAGTCACAGGCTTCAGCACCACAGAGAGCTCCATAGCCCCACCTGCATAATAGCAGCAGATATTAGAGAGACACAGATTTCATTATAAATAAAGTGTGTCTCAATAACAGGGTTATTTTCAGAGTTATTGTTGGCATTATAGTTATTCAGAGTTATTGTTGGCATTATAGTGCTTCCTCAAAACAAACTGAGAAAAAAAGGTAGTACAAATAAATAAAAAATCATATTAGCATGAGATAGTGTTCAAAGCACTTATTAGTGTGAAGTAACTTGTGGAAAGTAGTGGAAAGTGTATCACCTTCACAACTGACTCATATTATGTGTGATCAAAACTTAATCAGAGCGTAAAAAAGCATAATCAGAATTTAGAGATTGTCTTGTGTCATTTTAAAAAGTCATTGCAACAGTGTCTCTTTTATTTAAGAACGTTTATTTCCACACCTGCACTGACATTCAGACAGACACAGAACTGTGACTTAGGGGTCTGAAAACGTGCACATTATTAACGTGCAATATACGTTGGTAAATGTGGAGGAGAGAAGTGAAGAGAAGAAAGGAGAGGAAGTGAGAGGATGAGAGAGGGGGGAGGGAGAGGAGGTGAGAAGGGCAGAGGAGAGGAGGAGAGAGGAGACTTTGGTAAACTGGTATTATTGGACTTGGGGGTTTGCAGCAGGTAACAGTCTACACATTAATCACAAAGGTAGAAATAGCTCTAGCTTCCCGAGGGAGAGAGAGATTTCCTGCTGTGAACTCAAGATGCTTTTTAATTGGATTGAAGGATAAAAAGAAGGAAATAGGGAAACTCTCGCTCACTTTGAGTCATGAATTTTTCATGAAAGGCCCCTAAGGATCAGCTGCAGCTGGTTAAGACGCAACAGAACACACTCCACCTCCTTACTGAACTAACAACTGGCCTTCAGCTTCATTATGTGTGTGTAACTATTGTACAGCTGTAAGTGTTTGTTAACAGCTACATCTCTACCCATAATCGAACTCTACCCAAATTCAAATTCTGTCATTCATTTACTTGCTCTTTTGTATACATAGTGTATGTAAACATAGTGAAGAGATTGTCAAGTGTCTAAAAACACCATAAATGTACAACAATGACTCATGCCAGTTATTGTGAAACTATATGATATATCATATCTTATTCATACAGAGAAAAGTCATAAAGCATAAATCTAAACTGAGAGTTGTGTTTGTTGCAGGTGGTGCCACAGAATGAGATGTCAAAGGACGCCACCAAAATCAGTGTAAGTGTTTCAGCTGCAATTTTCCTACATTTGTTACACGTTTCATTGGCTGTTACCTTCAGTTGTCACTAATGGAATGTAAAAATACATTCTGTGTCTTTGTGAGGGCAAATAACTGGAGCATGCAAACACAGCATCATGGTTGGTTGAGCTGAAGGTGATTTGTTAGCATCTTGTCTGGCTCTCGCTGGTTGTGCTGCTCCAGGCTCTGTGTGTGTTTGTGTGTGTGTAGCAATCGGTTGTGTGAATCAAAACTCCCCGCGGCAACACGACACAGGGAAGCTCCTCACATTAAAGTGATACAGCCACACACAGCTGTCTGCAAACAGTAACAGTCCAGAATCATGTAGTGACGGTTATTTCACTGAGGAACTGTGTGCTCACAATGCTAGCTGAAGCTACTGTTAGTGTGTGTGCAAGAAAACCCAATAGAACAGAATGCAGAAGAACCAAACTAGAACAGAATTCAGTATAATACTGCAGAAAATGATCAGTGTACAGTAGAACGGAATACAACAAAATTAGAAACAATAAATAGTAAATATGTAACAGTAAAAAAATATGTATCAGTATAGAACAGAATCCAATACAATTCTGTAGAAAATAATAGCTTAGTGGAACACACATAGATAGATACAGTAGAACGTAATAAAACAGAATACAGTAGACTGCTTCTCTGTACTGGTACTTCAGTATGTGAGAGGGAGTGTGTGTGTATAAATCAAAGCATCTTCTCTCTGTTACTCCATAAAATATTCAGAAGGACATTTGCTTCAGAGAAAGCTCAGAGATGTGTCTCGTCCAGCAGGGTTGAGAGTTACAGCACATCTTTAGGTGCTGGTGCTGTCTTAAACCTGCATCACTAACTGACTGCATCTATTTGGTTGTATCAGTTATTTGCAAATGAAAGTTGTTGTGATGTGACTATAAGATTATATCAGTAAACGCAGGTATTTCGACAGCAGCTTCACAGGAATAGTGTGCTAGAATGTGATGATGACAGGGTTTGTTTGCTAATATATCCAGCATGTGAAATGGCGCCAGTGAATGAAGTTAATGTGCATGACTGTGTGTGTGTTTGTGTGTGTGCATGTTTATTTATCCACCTTAGTCCACATTCAATCTGTTTCACTGGCAGACAGATTTATTGAGCGTCTGGACTCACACTTCAAACCTTCTGAGAATGATGACTGCGCTAGTGAGAGAGAGATTGTCCTATTGTTTTGGTGTTTCAGAGGTAGAGAGAGAGAGACAGACAGAGTAAGAGAGACAGCTGCTGAGTGAGTGAATCCCGTGTGAGTCTCTGTAGTTTCACAGCTCCATCTCATCTCTGCTCTATTGCAGACTTCTGTCTCTCACTGTTGTCTCCACTGCTGCATGTCACATGTCACTGCCTCCACTGCTGCATGTCACTGCCTCCACTGCTGCATGTCACTGCCTGCACTGCTGCATGTCACTGCCTCCACTGCTGCATGTCACTGCCTCCACTGCTGCATGTCACTGCCTGCACTGCTGCATGTCACATGCCTGCACTGCTGCATGTCACATGCCTCCACTGCTGCATGTCACTGCCTGCACTGCTGCATGTCACATGCCTCCACTGCTGCATGTCACTGCCTCCACTGCTGCATGTCCCTGCCTCCACTGCTGCATGTCACTGCCTGCACTGCTGCATGTCACTGCCTGCACTGCTGCATGTCACTGCCTCCACTGCTGCATGTCACTGCCTCCACTGCTGCATGTCACTGCCTGCACTGCTGCATGTCACTGCCTGCACTGCTGCATGTCACTGCCTGCACTGCTGCATGTCACTGCCTCCACTGCTGCATGTCACATGCCTCCACTGCTGCATCCTCCACTGCTGCATGTCACTGCCTCCACTGCTGCATGTCACTGCCTCCACTGCTGCATGTCACTGCCTGCACTGCTGCATGTCACTGCCTGCACTGCTGCATGTCACTGCCTGCACTGCTGCATGTCACTGCCTCCACTGCTGCATGTCACTGCCTCCACTGCTGCATGTCACTGCCTCCACTGCTGCATGTCACTGCCTCCACTGCTGCATGTCACATGCCTCCACTGCTGCATGCCACACTGAAGCCTCCATCTCTCTCAGGGCCCCATTTCAACCAACAGGTGAAACATGATTATATAAAGTAGTTTAAAAAGAACAAACACTGCGGCAAGGAAAGTTCTGTTTGTTGATGGTGAGGTGACTCATAATATTTCCATTTTGTCAGTCGTTATGTTCTGCTTAAAATAACATGCCGATTATTGCATACTAGACATCTCATAACTACAGCTACAGATGACAGAGTCCAGTTACACGCAGCATATTCAGAGATCAGATCATGAGGCTCATTCATTAGCTGATGCGCTGATCTTTTTTAAGCATCTCAGAGCTGATGAATTTCCTCTCTGTTCTCTGTAGGTGGTGAAGGTTGCCGGTAGCAACATTTCCCACAAACTGCGTCTGTCCAATGTGAAGCCGTCGGACGAGGGCACATACGAATGTCGTGTCATCGACTTCAGTGACAGCAAACTGCGTCACCACCGGGTGCGGGCATACCTGCAGGTGGAGCAGGGGGAGGGGAATGCCGCCCCTCCATCTCAACAGGGGGCAACATCACCAGATGAAACTCTGCAGTCTGAGCACCACAAGCACCAGCCAGCCCATCACGGCCACCACAAACCCGGGCGGGAGCTCAGGAAGAGGTCCACTGATGACAGTACCATTGACTGCACGGAGAGCTGTGCACTCTAGATTACTGCTCATAGCCCCGCTCATATTACCCACAATCCCTCACGCAGAGAACCCGAAAACCCCCACAATCCCCTCAGACCCCCAAACCTTAACACAGGATGTATATTTATGTATAAAAACAAAGTTAGATGTCTGTTCAGAACAGCGAGTGCATGTCACAAATGTTTCTAATAATATTTGCTATTAAGCGACAAACCAAATTAGATTGTTGATTTAAACTATCGTTTTTAGTGTGAGGAGATTTATGGTTTTGATACAGTAATACAGTAGAGATGAATGATCCAGAATACAGAACACAGTAGAGAGGCTCACTGAGAAATATCAGTATATATAACCAAAACAAAAAAACACTGCATAAAGATTTTTCGGAGTATTACGTTTGTTTTTTGTTTTGCATTGTGGCTATTTTCATGACAGTTAAGCACACTTGTTCAATATCTGTAATACCACTATGTATATATATACAAAGTGGCATTACAGATATTGAGCAAATGTACTATATATATATATATATATATAAATGCCTCAAATGCCACAATTATTTTTCATTTCACAATTATCAGATAGTCAGTTTTGGGGGGGGACGAATGTGCTTCAGTTGCCATGAAAATAATCTCACAATTAATCTTAATCCTTTTAAAATGGGTTTCTTTTTATTTTTTTGCTATGATTTGAGGTGAAGGGTGACCCACATTTATTGACGGTTTTAATTCACTCAGATAAGAGGCAGAACAAATGTGTGAATGTTTAAAATGTTGCTCATCGGGTGAAAACATGTACATGTTCATGCTGTAATTACTTGTTTACATGTATAATGTAGATGCACCGAATCTGAATCACAGAAGAGTTTTGAAAGGTGCCACGTTTCTCATGAAGTTTTTGTCTTATCAATGGATGAACGGTGCACACACAATATTACAGCATTTAATGGTTTTTACGCAGCTTTTAAAAGAGCTTTAAAACAATCACGGTACGTTTAATGGTATTCATGACAGCTTTCTGGTTCTTTGATTTTTATGGTTTTTGGAAGTAATATACACAATCTGTACATTATCACAATCCTGCAGGACTGAGTTCACATTCAGTGTATGTGTTTATCAAAGAAATAAAAACATTGTACATTGATCATACATCTCTGTGTGGTAAAAATTTTTCTCAGCCTTAAAATGAGTTTGATGTGCTGCGGGTCAGCAGTCATGAGAAACTAGTCTGCAATGTTTGCAGGCAGATTTAATGGTAAATGCGTTTAGCAGACGGTGTGGATATATACGAGCTGAAGTCTGCTAAAACTGTAAAGGAAGTGAATATGATCACACTAACATGAGCACAAATCACTTTCCACGTTTACATCTTCTGTCTGGTTTATTCCAGCCTTGAGTGTGACCTTCATTTATCTCGCTGTCGTTTGCTTTGTTTGTGGTTCAGATAATGTTCGTCAAGCGCTTTGACTTGTAATGACGCCGCGGCACTATCTGACGCGCGCGAGGGGAAGCTGCATTGGCGCGTCAGGCATCGCGCGGCCCGGTGAATAATAGCGTGTCTGCGCTGGCAGGAGGATTAATGGGCCGTACAGTGCAGATAACACAAAACACATGAGAGCTTCATCTCCACTCACAGACCAACACATCTGTCAGAGACCACACAACATCTAACAACATCTACAGGTCGACCTGCTGCACAACTGGACCTGAAACGAAATTAAACTATAAATTATACTTTACAAGAAGGGCAACCATTGTAAGACATACAGAAAGCCATTTTAACTGCTATTTCAGTTTTTGCATGGCAAGTAATAATTTACTATGAACCACTAAAAAATAAAATAATACCTAAAATATGAATCAGAAGATGGAGCTTACACTGCTTGATGAAGATCTCAGTTTTAATGTATTATCCAACAGAATGATAGTTCTATCATTATTGATAACAATATTGATGGTATTTTGGAAGACATGATCAATAACATGGCACATTTGAAACGTGTGTGGTGAAACATGCGTGTTTCATACATGTTCAGTGTGATCAGATCCATCATCTGGTTCCTCACCTTTAAAGTTTAATCATACAGTTCATGAAACATTGTTATTTGTCTGCTGATTCACTCGTCTCAGCTCTTTCCTCACACACAATCAAACTCCTGCAGTAGTTTGAGGATGTTGTCTGTGAATTCGTTTCTCGGCTTGTCAGATCCGCTCAGTGTCACGGGCAGCAGGTGTGGATGAGGCGGCTCGTACACCACAGGACAGAAGAGCTCGTTCAGACCGAACCAGCACCAATCAGCATCCAGCTTCATGAGGTAACGAAAAACACTGGAGGAAATGAAGACGACATCTGAGTGTTTATAGATGACAACACAAAACAGAAGAGCACGAGTTACAGTCGTGCGACATCTGCACAGCAGCGCAGCCAATTATACATAATGATGACATCACAGAAGATATCAAATACTTACAGTTAATTTGCTGTATTCCATCTCACACCGTTTTAAATGGCCTCATGCTAATTCTTGTATAATTATTATTCATGCAGATTTTATGCGCCTATAAACATTGAGAGACTGCATGGAATATTTGTACTTTTAAACAGTCCTGTGGTGTGATGATTTGTTTCAATGAACTAATGGAGGCAAAACACATAAACACGGAGTATTTAACTACAGATAAACACTTTCACTCATACATTCAAAGACATTTAAACTGAAATCCTGAACCTATAAAGCTAAACAATTCAATTCTGACCCCATTTCATAAACACAAATAATTAGTGTGAATGGATTTAAAGACATTTTATTAAAAACAAGAAAGCAATGTAAAACAGAAGAGCATGGAGCGGCATTTAGGATGGGTGGGGTGTTACCTGAGACATGCCTCCTGCAGTTTGACTGGCTGTCTGCAGCTCAGGTACAGAAAACAGGCATCAAAGATTCGATCCAGATCGGCCTCCACTGCAAACAAATGATCAGAATTAAACCTCCAGCACAAACACAACAGAGAATTTCAGGGTCTTTGTAGGTAAAAGCAAATAATTCACAATCAAAACTTGCAGTGATAAAAACTCAGCCAACACGCAGCCAACACGCAGCCAACACGCAGCCAACACGCAGCCAACACGCAGCCAACACTCAGACTCAGCCAACACTCAGCCAACACTCAGCCAACTCACCGCCATAAAAGACATTTAATCACTTTTACCTTTAAAACCTAAAAAAGGACTCTTGATTGAATGGTCTTGACTGAATGTGTGCTTGTGCTACATTTAAAATCAACAACATGATGTGTGGTTACTGAGGGCAATGACCTGTATACATATACGTTTACTGTAATGCTTCAAATCCTGTTTGTGTTCACTGAGAACTGATGATTGTCGGGAGAATTTAGAACCTGCGACTCAAACTAACTGTGAGAATGTAAATGAAGCACATCTGCATCATAATGGCCACAGATGTTGTAATCTATTCTAATAGTCTCCACGGCAGCATTATCCTAATTAATTAATTAAGCAGCATGATGAAGAGCCTCATTACTCAAGAAAAATGAAGGTGTGAGCCGAGGGACGAAAGAGAGAGAGAGAGAGAGAGAGAGAGAGAGAGAGGTTGAAGAGAAAGGTGGTTAAAGTGAAAAATACAGTACTACAGTTGGAGAATATATAGAATGTGCAGCATATAGAATATACAACCCATCTAACATACATACAGTCATAAGTTTAGACACACTTGCCTGAATTTTCTTGTCATAATGAAAACGGTTTGATTTTCATGTACACAAACTCACAATAATACAAACATTTTTGTTCATACAAACATCTCTGACAAGATTTCAGAAGGTTAGAGCCCACCTCAGAAACCCACGTCATCAGAAACATGACTTCCTCTTTAAGGGCTTATGAGCTGCAGCAGTCATAACAGACTGTTACAAGTGTGACACCTAGTGTTCATGATGAAATGGTGCCTACTGCTTAGTGTACACTCAGTATACTGCCCATTGCTTTAAACAGTAACTGTACACACAATGCAATGATAACATTTCAGACAGCTATATGCTACATTGTTGTCACATGTTTACTTCTGTGAGTGGTATCCGGGACATAAGTGTGTGTTTGTAGCAGCAGACCCTGATGATCAGACTTACTGAGGTCCAGCTTCACACACAGAGAGCCGAGACCCTGCAGCACAGCCAGCTGCAGTCTGTAAGTCAGTGTGTGTGTGTAGACGGGCCCAGAACGACGGCTGATCTCTGCCTGTTTCATCAGACTGGAGGTCAGCAGGGGCAGAACCTCCTTAGAGACCCGCTTCCTGAGAAAATCTCCACAAAACTCGGCCAGAACACACAAGACCTGTACAGAGAGAGAGAGAAAAAAAGAGATAAACAGAGAGAAATATACAAAGAGAGAGAGATGAAGAGTTACAGCTAGTTTAACTAAACTATTCAAGTGAACTTAAGTGTACATTACATGATTCTTTGGTTAAGCAGAATCAAAGAAATGTTCTGTTAGAGACAATTCTGTTATTATACAGTCATTTCAAACCTGTCTGTTTTTTCTTCTGGAGACCAAAAAAGAAGAAAAGTTTGAAGAAAATGATAACATCATGTTATAGACACACACGCTCACTCCCTCACTCACTCTGAACGCTCGTGTGACAGCGACAGCATCATCACCAGTGAGGCGGTGGAGGAGAGCAGGCCAGCACCGGTGCACCATGGGAAGAAACTCGCTCTCTGTCTCGCGTAAAACACACACACATAACTCCAGGATGTCCAACACCTGCAACAAGCACACACACACTCAACTCTTTCTGTTTGCTCAAACACGTGTTTAAAAAAGAAAACAGTTCAAAACAAAATCTCTCAATGTTTCAAGAGAACACAGACAGAACGTGAGTTCTAGAACCTTGAGTCGTATTGTCAGTCTGGAGTCGGACAGCAGGTGGACGCATCGCTCCATGACGTCTTTTGTCATTTGGACATGCAGAGGAAGTTCCTCTTTCACAGCAGGACCTTCAGCATCTTCATCAGGTGTGGATGTTGAGAAAGGGACATCTGCAGACAGAGACAAGAGCCTAATGCTACACTGATGACCTCATGACCACCCACAGAGAGTGGACAATCATCTCATGCAGAATTATAAGAGTCAGACGGTCTCGACATGTTTATGTGGGGAATGTGAATCAGACCTTATACAGACGGGAAAAACTCTGCCTCAAGACTATTACTGCACAAACAATAACAGGTGAATCTGTCTTGTAAATGTAACAGTATAATGGGAAGTGAGAATCTGACTCTGTGGGTTTGGTTTAATGATCAGAGAGCTGCGTGAAGGTCCAGCATGTTCAAGATGAGATACACAGTGAGCTGGTGGATCATAATTCTGCTCTATTAGCTCTTCAGTGAGACACAAACTGCTTCAGGGAAACTTCTACTCATGTAAGAGCAAAAGTTTTAACCGCACTTATAAAACTCACAGCCAAAGCAGTGGAACAGCTCTGATCGCTCTGGACATTTATTCTCTTTATACCACAATGTCTCCAGGGGATTGTTAATGTCATCTACTGTGCAAAAAGCACACTTTTGTTTTTTGTGCTTGCCCGTGTATAACTCTCTGTGATGATGTGTGCTGTGATTGGTTGTTGGGTATTGCTAGGTGGTTGCTACAGTGTTTTGTTCTGTTACTAGAGTGTTGCTAGGTGATTGCTATGCAGAAGCCGGGATATTTTACAGAGTTGCTAATTAGCTGTTACAGTCTTCATGGTTGTTGCTAGAGCATTTCTAGGGGGTTTTGGGTGGTTGCTAGGTTGTCCTGATAGACTGTCAGAGCACAACCAAGAAGCTGCTGACAGTCCAAAGAACCCAACCTCAAATGTCTAGATAATACATCTTGGTTTGCTTAGAAAGAATGTGCACAATGTTTATCTGTGAACACACTGTATTCATGTACACAACACAAGAAGTGCAGGGCACACCACAGTATGAGCAAAAGAATCTAGTGTTGTTTGTCTTTGCACACAACCCTAAAAAATGTTACAAATCAAATATTGAATGAAATTACAAACCTAGATCATCAAGATCTTCCTCTGCTACTTCAAGGTCTTCTGCAATCTCCTTCTGCTTCTTGTAATCCAGGAGAAACTTTTTCAGGTTCACACAGTCTTTATTCTGAGTCTCTGTGTTTGGCTTCTGATGTCCAGCACTAGTGGGGAACCACCTCACTGCATTTAAAGAGACAGTGCAGCTTTATCTTTATGATCTATTTTGGTGAAAACTGTTCAAACTAAATTTAACACATCTAAATATATAAAACAGACATAATGAAGGGTAATAATGCATAATAGGTTAATATAATAAAGCAAATCTATTATTAAAATTAAGATTATGATTGTTGAAGGTAACATTTATAGAAATTCTGCATGACAAAACAGTAAAGAAAACATTCAGAAATGCTCACCAAGAGCCTTCATGAGTGAGTGTAACACAGCACAGAACTGTGGCGTCTTCTGATCGTAGCTCAGATCAAGCGCCATTAACACGTCCTGCACCACATCAGCCACTAGAGGCAGCAGACCAGCGTCTGAGTGAGTGAACATGACCGCGAGAACTCTGGGAGCATGCGGGTGAACGCTGGGTCGGGCCAAGTTCAGAGAAACATCATTAAGCAGGTAGTCTGAGTTTTTAATGACCAGCTCTTTGGGCGAACTGTAATCACAAGCCTTGCAAAGATCACACATGGCACTGAAAGCTGATTGGCTGATGAGAAGCGACTCATCCCCGGCCTTCTCCAGGACAGGGTAGAGTGATGTCATAAGAAGCAGGCGGAAGTCAGTGCCTAATGCCAGGGCGAAAGCACCAATGCCCTCCAGCTGGATGCAGATCTGCCAGATGTTACTGTTCAGCTGGTGCAGTGTGGGGGTTCTGGAGGCTGGAACCAGATGGAGACGGGTCTTCTCTGGATTACTGAGCAGTGAAACTGAAGACTCAAGAGTCCCATAAGCTTCACCATCCAAAGCCTCTGACACTGTAGGAAGATGCCAGTTATTAAAACTGATGTACTCCTCAATGATGGACATGACTGAAGATTTGATGTCCTCCTGATCTGCTCTAGAACGTTTGGATTGACTCATTTCTAAACAGTCTGAGCTAGAACCATCCAGCTCCACGCCAATGCCTGCTGCACCAACAATGACCTCGTTGAGAACCAAAGCTGCCTGCTTCCTGTAAACAGACGACTCCTTGTACAATTCCATGAAACGGTCAACAAGAAGATAGAGGTTCCCATAGTAACCCAACAGCCGAGAGATCTTTCTGAGGGCAGAGAATATCTTGTCATCTGTAAAATAGAGGAAATATTTCCTTTGTTGCTGCAGTTGGTGGACATCAGGTCCAAGGTCTGTTGAGGGAGTTAAGGTTCTATCCTCAATGATCTTCACATCCGTTACATCCAGCTCCAGAACTTGCATCAACGCTTTGGAGATGCGCTCTAGGTGGACAATTGAAGTAAGTACTGCATCCACTTTGGGTCCAAGAATTTTGAGGTACCCTAGGAACACATTAAGCATGAAGAGCTTGCGCTGATCGTCCGTCGTTCTCATGAGACGGGGCAGAGACGACACCAAGCCATGGAGATTTTCTGATAGAACGTCCGTAAAGTCCTGCCCACAAGTGGCTTGGCTTCTCTGTGCCACCTCATGCAACGCTACACTGCATCTGTGCTTAACTTCTGACTCCTCATCATTGATGGCACCTACCAGAGCTTCTAGTAGGAGACCGACACAGTCCCTCAATGACTGGCCGCACTGTGTGAGGAGGACATGAGACAAACTGACTAACTCGAGTCTCACTCTCCAGTGCAGATGTGCTGAAGTGCAGGAAATAATCTTTTGCAGAACCACTGAAAGGCGCTGTGATGTGGCCCTGCACCAAGATGGAGTCCTCTTAACAACCAGTTTCTCAACCCTATCTAGTTCACAAGCTCCTTTGATGTCAGCATCAGGTTTCTGAACCTGGTCATCGGCCATGACCAAACTTACTGTGCTATACCAAACTCTCATTGCCTTTATTGTGACCACATGCCCCTGTCTGACATCTCCACTGATCACGTGACTCAGAGAACGAGACACGCCGGGCAGAAATGTGGCTAGAGCACGACCCAGCAGACATCTGTCATGCTGCCCCGGCGTCACATGTTCTTGGGTGCAGTCACACTGCTGAATCAGAGACAGGAGACATTGAAGCGAAGCTGTCTGGACTCCTCTGGCTTTCTCCTGCTCAGCGATCGCAAGCAGTAAAGACACGGCTGCCCCGAGTCCAGGTAACATGCTCGGCTCGTAGAGCTTGAAAACGACGTCTCCGTATGCAGAATGCAGGAGGACGTCCAGACACCTGAGAACAGCCAGCTTCAGCTCCTCAGAGGTTGGGGCTGGCTTTCCTGGGTCTTTTGGGGAACAAAGACAAAGGCACAGCTCGGAGAAAAGCTCCCGCAAAGATTCCCAGCTCTGAATACAGGTGTTCTCCAGGACATAAGACACGGCTTCCATGACTGCCTGGACGAGACCCTCGCGCTTGGAGCCAGGAGTTTTGAGGACAAATCTGAGTGGGAAGAGAACATAGTCCTGGAGCTGCTGAAGGGCTCCATCACTCACGCTGTGCAGATGACCACTGAGAGCCTTCACATTAGCGACTGTAGGTTCTTTGGTCAGACGAACACAGGATGGGCGGAGATATGCAAATGCAATCTTTGGGTCATCAATCTGATGGTCAGCCATTCTCCATTCATGCAGCTGAGGTCTGTGAAGGAGATTGTAACAGGTGTAAATCACTAACATGCTTAAAAAAGGCAAAACATTGTAACTATGTGCTTTACAATACAGAAAAAGGTTTAACCATGCATGGTAATATCACAGTTACCACACTGAGCCTGCAGTAAAATCATAATGATACGAGAAATGCTTCTAAAGGAACTCTGTCAGTTTACCTACTGGTAACTATGGTGTTTTGGCTACAGTACATTTGGTTACTATGGTAACAAACAAACACAATAATATCATACATGTTTTTATTCTTTTTAAACTCATTCAGAGAGATTGTGGGTAAACATGTTTATGCATAAACAAATGTTACAGCAATAACAACACTTACTGTAAACCAGGTTAGTGTAAAACGCTTACGTCTTCAGCACGGCGTTATAATCATCAGACACACGCTCGTAATGAACTTTCATTTCGTCGCGGATACACTGAATCAGATCAGACAGATCAGACAGATCAGACCTTCTCCGTCCGACTCACGTACAGCGCAGTGCGCGCTTCCCCGGCGCGTGCAGATGACGTCACGCGCCGCGCCGCGCCGCTCGTGTGTGTGTTAGACGCGGGGTGCAGCGTCGCGTTTATTTGTGCTGCAGCGTCGCGTTTATTTGTGCTGCAGGAGTTTGGAGAAATAATCACACATGAACTACATGTAGTGAAATCTGCAGTCTCAGCGCTGATTTATCTTCACAGTGTGTTGAGGGATCCAGACTACACGTCTAAAACTGCTGCCAGGTCAGAGCCGTTTATCTGCGGAGCTGCTTCAGAGCTGTCGCTCATTCTCCGCATTTGCTGACTTGATGTGATTTATTGCATGTCGTGTAAAGAGTAATGCGTTCTGTGCTAACAAAGCGTTTAAAACTCTTGTGCATGGATATTGTAATCAACTGTATAGTTAGTTTATGAGTGGATATAACATACTCTATATAAGGTGCATGAGCAGCTGATGTTCACTGTGTAACATCAGTATTTTAGGTCAGATTGTATATGAATAAAGGAAACATGCTGAGCATGAGAATCACCAATTTGACCTTTATCTGCTCTTTGCTTGATATCATTGATGTACACTGAATCTTCATCACAGTTACATTATCAAGGTTACACCAACAGTAATGCTACACAGTTTCTCAAAGTATTCTACAAATCATACTGAATATATAAAGGAAGCGCACTGTAGACATGATTATAAACTGAGATGGACCAGTCACTCTCAGTGCTCTCTCAGGGTCTGGGCTTCAGGATGTCCTCTTTCTCAGAGTCTGCTCTGGAGAAGAAGCTGTCAGAGCTCAGTAACTCACAGCAGAGTGTTCAGACTCTCTCTCTCTGGATCATCCACCATCGCAAACACGCGGCCCTCATCGTGCGTGTGTGGCACAGAGAGCTGAAGAAGGGTGAGAGCTTACTCCAGCACACGTTCAGATCATCACAGAATTCATGCTGCTTCTTCTTATTTTGCCTGTAAAGCCATAATATTGTGAAAGAAAAACTGGTATTATTATCATTCCTGTAATAATAGGAGTATATATCCTATAATAATTTATCAAATTATCGAATATGATGATTTTTTATGGTTTGGTCAACCATGTCGTTTCTCTGTGTTGTGTGTGTGTTATTCAGCTAAGAGCAGCAGGAAACTGACGTTTCTGTATCTGGCTAATGATGTGATTCAGAACAGTAAGAAAAAGGGTCCTGAGTTCACCAAAGACTTTGAAGGCGTCCTGGTTGATGCCTGTTCACATGTGGCGAGGTCAAATCACCTTCATGTTTCCATATGTCCAGTTTTCAGAATGAAATTGTTTTATGACGGCTGTTCTCTCTGCTCCTCTTCCTCTGGCAGGGGGGGAGATGAAGGCTGTAAGAAACACATGGAGAGGTTGTTGAATATCTGGCAGGAGCGAAACCTCTACCGCTCAGACTTCATACAGCAGCTCAAACTGGCCATCGAGGACTCAGACAGTCCTAAACACAAGTCTGCAGGTCAGCACCATACTAGAGCTCTGTACACTACATACTGTATACTACCTGCTAGATCTTAAAAGGACAGTTCACCCAAAAATTAATGTTTCTCCATCATTTACTCACCCTCATGTCATTTCAAACCCGTAGGACTTTTTCTTTTGTGGAACAAAAGTTTGTGTGGTATTTTGTGTCTTGAGATCTTGTGTTCAGTTGTGTGTCGTCTCACTGAGGCAGATGAGAGGAAGAGTTTGAAGAGAAGCTACCAGAAGGTCCAGGAGGAGGAGGATGAGGAAGATGATGATTACAGAGGTCATTACTCCCCCCAGGAGACTGATGCAGCTGCTCCTCAGCTGGTACAACTATCACAAAAATTTCCTCTGAGAAAACATGATTCTCACCTGTTATTTAGAGTGAATTGTGTCTAAGGTGCTGTAGCATAGTGGTGAAAGATCTGAGGTGGTAACCATACGGTTGCAGGTTCAAACCTCACAAGTGACATTTATTTCTGTGATCTTTAAGTAATGTTCTTGTAGAGTTCTTGTGATTTTACTTGAAGTTACCCACTACAAATGTAGCATACCCGCTACAAACTGTTTTAATAGTAACTTGGTGTTTTAAAACTTAACTGAAGTACAGTCACGTGTGTGTATAACAACTATTATACATCTAACTTTATTCAGAGCCAGAGCTATGTTACATTAGAAGATTCTGAGTGATTTTATGACACTGATGTAATTTTTGATGTGTCACCGTCTCTCCACAGACAGAGGAGCTGGTGAAAGCCCTCCAGGATCTTGAGAACGCTGCATCTGGTGATGCAGCTGTGAGACAGAAGATCGCCTCTCTTCCACAGGAAGTGCAGGATGTTTCTCTTCTAGAGAAGATCACAGGTAGGGTTGAGAATCACCTCAGAACTTGTTCTTATTTTGAACTAATTCCATTAAAAAAAATACTCATCAGAATTAAAATTATTTTACAATGTTAGTTTTTGTTGCTTTTTTGATGAAACTCTCCTTCATTTGGCAGATAAACAGGCTGCAGATAAGCTCTCGAAGACGGTGGATGAGGCGTGCCTGCTGCTGGCCGAGTACAACGGACGTCTGGCGGCAGAGTTGGAGGACCGGCGACAGCTGGCTCGTATGCTAACAGAATACATTCAAAGCCAAAAGGAGGCGCTCAGCGAGAGGGAGAAAAAACTGGAGGTATGAGACTGATAAATGCTAAAAGAAAATGTATTTTAAGCAGAAATTAAACTTCTCTCCCTCATATTAAATCAAACTCGTGATTCTTTTCTTTGAGACACTCAGATTGCTGCTCTTCTCCTGCTGCTCTTTATTTCAAGGCCCCACACTCACAATTTTAATTTGTCCAAATATTCCACAGTTTGGCATAATGTGTTATACAAACAACAAGCACTAAGAAATATAGTTTTAGTTGTTTTTAGCTCATTTTAATGCTTGTTTGTCTTATTTTAAATAATTTTGTGGCCCACTTGGAAATCTGTGTAGGCCCCTGCTGGGTCCCACCCCCTGGTTGAAAAGCACAAGTGTCTGGAATACATTGACTGATTAATTGATTTGTTTTACTTGTATTCCTGCTGTTGTTGCAGGAATACAAGCAGAAATTGGCTCGAGTCACACAGGTGCGGAAGGAGCTCAAATCCCACATCCAAAGTCTTCCAGATCTTTCTCTTCTACCCAGTGTAACCGGAGGTCTGGCCCCCCTCCCATCAGCTGGAGATCTCTTCTCCACTGACTAAACACCAGCCCACCCGACCCGCTAAGACTCAAAATCCTTCTAAGATCAGAGACTACAGAAATATCAAATCTGCTCCAAAACAACCACTAGTAGAGTCACCAGCTGAGCTGTCATACACGTTTTCTTTTCATTGGGTTATACAGCATCCAGTGAGATTGTGCTGCAAGAGTATTTGTAGAATTAAACTCATTAGTTGATCCAATTAAGTCTGATTCAAGTATGGAAGTTTTGCTTCGAGTGAAGTTGTGAAAGAAAAACACTGTTTTGTGTAATGTCAGTGGATATTTAGTTTTATTGCTTTGGTTTATAATTTTGCGTTTGTGGGTTTGGAATAGACTGATGAATATGAGCATTACATTTTAAACAGTCATTGCTGCAGACTGAGTTCATGATATCACAGACAGACACCATCACACATGGTTTTTTATCTGTTATACATTTAGTTATAAACCTGTTTTTTCAGATCATAATGCTGACAACAAATGTGTTCATATTTCTGCAAAGAATATGGTCAGATGCCATGTTCTGTGTTCACTGTATGTTTACAGTGTGTCTCATTCACTGTACTCATTCATTTAACCATGGTTGAAATGAACTGCTGTTGTATTAGAGGGATGTATAAACAAGAGGTTTTGTACAGTGTCCATGAAATGTATATCTTAAGTGTGGCCAAACTTTGTAGTTAACCCCATTCAAAATCACCACTTGTAAAGTCACATCATGCTCTTTACAGAATGGCATTAGACTAGTCAACAGTGCATTTGTCTGTCCAGAGACAGTGGAGAATATGTTATTATTCTTGTTCACTTATTAGAAGCGATATGCACTGTGAAGTCCTGAAATGATAAAGAGATTTTGTGTATTCACGTGTTGACATCACAACTCATAACTGAGTCAACTCACTTATGAAGCAACTTTTCACACCATGATTTTTGTTTTCAACATAAAGAATAAATTTATTCTCTTGGTAACATTTTGTTTGAAATTTCTTAATTTAAACAGCGTGTTTAGTGGTGTTAATAAATGATCGCAATTTAGTTTAAACACAGTGATGTCCCCACTATGCTAAAAATGATTAGCATACTGAAAAATTCTATGATTATGCTGATCTTACAAATCCAAGATTCAGGTCAAGTTTACTAAATCATTGTAGTAGGTCTTCGCTAGACTCTGACTTTAGCTCATTTGCTGTTTGCATGTTGTTTTTATATTAAAATAACATTTAAATGAAAAAGTACATTGCCTGGTTAAGTAAAATTATTTTTTGTTTATTCATTAAAAATGAATGATTTTTACAGTGAGGAGAGCTCTTTGACAAAAGTACAGGAGCACCAGCAAACAGAGCGATAGGAAGGCTGTGTGTGTGTGTAAGAGAGAGAATAAGAGAGAATGTGTGTGTGAAATTTAAGATAATGAGAGAAAAAAACATCAATTCAATTATTATTTATTTCTGTAATAAGGCAAACGATCTTACCTGGAGATTGTTGCACACTCACAAGTGAGCTGCTCGTAATGGCAGGTACATAAACACGAGCTTTAGGACAAGACAGACGACTTTAAAATGACACTTGCAGAAAATGACCAGATTAGAACTAATCTGGTCAAACGGGCAACTAATAACATGAAACTCAGATCCCAGATTAATAATATGTACATATGTAATATGTTTACTACACTTACTGTACACATCCACTCTGTACTTCCTTGTTACAATCTGTGCATTGATAATAGTTAATGCTTTATAAAGTCCAGAGTCACTGGTGCTGATGCTGGAGATGATTAAACTTCCAGTCTGCAGGTCCAGCTGTACTCTGCCAGTGAATCTCTGATCATAATGGGTGTAAATCTTCCTGTGCTACTGGGCAACACGAGAACTTTGATTGCCTTTTTCAAACGTCCACAGTATTTGTATGTTTGCTTTGAGTTCCTCAGCACCTGTATGGAGTCTAAGGAGACTTCCCTCCATCACTTTAACAGCTTCAATATCTGCCTCTCCACCCACTGGAACAATAGGAAAGGTGTTAAATATACAATACATACTGTACAATCAAATGACAACTGCAGAACAAAGCCTTTAAGCTCATATGTGTGACTAACCATATGAGAGTCTGAGGCAGGTACATTTCTCTGGACAGTGTCTGCTATGTCTTTCTCACAGACAGTGTGTTCAGGGTTTCACTCTTCATCTAAATGAACTGTAGTTTCATAGGTCTATTAATTGCTGTTGCAGCTGAAGCTTTACAGTCTTCATTCATCAACAAACAAATGCTAATTCATTCAGATTCATTTGGATTCTGTTTTTAATTTCGGTGAAGATCTTCATTTGTCATATATTGTTGCAGAAATGCAGAACCTCATTGTGGTTTGGCCAGATGTGGTGGGAGGTGAGCTACAGGAAGTTAAACAATGTGCCTGTAAGCTGGTCTCGACCAGAAGGTGTTACTTTGTTTTTTGTAATAAACAGTGAGCAAGAATGTAGCACTTAAATGTAGCAAAAGTGAGTTATATATCTGCCTGCAAAACAGAATTTGGACTGTACCCACTGATAATTCATTATCAATTCATTATAATTCAATTCATTACTCATTATACAGACAGACAGACTGGACCATGTACAGACTCAGTGATCATACCTTCATTATACAGACAGACAGACCTGACCACGTACAGACCCAGTGATCATACCCTCATTATACAGACAGACAGACCTGACCATGTACAGACCCAGTGATCATACCCTCATTATACAGACAGACAGACCTGACCACGTACAGACCCAGTGATCATACCCTCATTATACAGACAGACAGACCTGACCACGTACAGACTCAGTGATCATACCCTCATTATACAGACAGACAGACCTGACCACGTACAGACTCAGTGATCATACCCTCATTATACAGACAGACAGACCTGACCACGTACAGACTCAGTGATCATACCCTCATTATACAGACAGACAGACCTGACCATGTACAGACCCAGTGATCATACCCTCATTATACAGACAGACAGACCTGACCACGTACAGACTCAGTGATCATACCCTCATTATACAGACAGACAGACCTGACCACGTACAGACTCAGTGATCATACCCTCATTATACAGACAGACAGACCTGACCATGTACAGACTCAGTGATCATACCCTCATTATACAGACAGACAGACCTGACCATGTACAGACTCAGTGATCATACCCTCATTATACAGACAGACAGACAGACCTGACCACGTACAGACCCAGTGATCATACCCTCATTATACAGACAGACAGACCTGACCACGTACAGACCCAGTGATCATACCCTCATTATACAGACAGACAGACAGACCTGACCACGTACAGACCCAGTGATCATACCCTCATTATACAGACAGACAGACCTGACCATGTACAGACTCAGTGATCATACCCTCATTATACAGACAGACAGACCTGACCATGTACAGACTCAGTGATCATACCCTCATTATACAGACAGACAGACCTGACCACGTACAGACTCAGTGATCATACCCTCATTATACAGACAGACAGACCTGACCACGTACAGACCCAGTGATCATACCCTCATTATACAGACAGACAGACCTGACCATGTACAGACCCAGTGATCATACCCTCATTATACAGACAGACAGACCTGACCATGTACAGACTCAGTGATCATACCCTCATTATACAGACAGACAGACCTGACCACGTACAGACCCAGTGATCATACCCTCATTATACAGACAGACAGACAGACCTGACCACGTACAGACCCAGTGATCATACCCTCATTATACAGACAGACAGACCTGACCACGTACAGACCCAGTGATCATACCCTCATTATACAGACAGACAGACCTGACCACGTACAGACCCAGTGATCATACCCTCATTATACAGACAGACAGACCTGACCACGTACAGACCCAGTGATCATACCCTCATTATACAGACAGACAGACCTGACCACGTACAGACCCAGTGATCATACCCTCATTATACAGACAGACAGACCTGACCACGTACAGACTCAGTGATCATACCCTCATTATACAGACAGACAGACCTGACCACGTACAGACTCAGTGATCATACCCTCATTATACAGACAGACAGACCTGACCACGTACAGACCCAGTGATCATACCCTCATTATACAGACAGACAGACCTGACCACGTACAGACCCAGTGATCATACCTCATTATACAGACAGACAGACCTGACAGTACAGACTCAGTGATCCCCTCATTATACAGACAGACAGACCTGACCACGTACAGACCCAGTGATCATACCCTCATTATACAGACAGACAGACCTGCCCACAACAGACAGACCTGACCACGTACAGACCCAGTGATCATACCCTCATTATACAGACAGACAGACCTGACCACGTACAGACTCAGTGATCATACCCTCATTATACAGACAGACAGACCTGACCACGTACAGACTCAGTGATCATACCCTCATTATACAGACAGACAGACCTGACCACGTACAGACCCAGTGATCATACCCTCATTATACAGACAGACAGACCTGACCACGTACAGACTCAGTGATCATACCCTCATTATACAGACAGACAGACCTGACCACGTACAGACCCAGTGATCATACCCTCATTATACAGACAGACAGACCTGACCACGTACAGACCCAGTGATCATACCCTCATTATACAGACAGACAGACCTGACCATGTACAGACTCAGTGATCATACCCTCATTATACAGACAGACAGACCTGACCATGTACAGACCCAGTGATCATACCCTCATTATACAGACAGACAGACCTGACCACGTACAGACCCAGTGATCATACCCTCATTATACAGACAGACAGACCTGACCACGTACAGACTCAGTGATCATACCCTCATTATACAGACAGACAGACAGACCTGACCATGTACAGACTCAGTGATCATACCCTCATTATACAGACAGACAGACCTGACCATGTACAGACCCAGTGATCATACCCTCATTATACAGACAGACAGACCTGACCACGTACAGACTCAGTGATCATACCCTCATTATACAGACAGACAGACCTGACCACGTACAGACCCAGTGATCATACCCTCATTATACAGACAGACAGACCTGACCACGTACAGACCCAGTGATCATACCCTCATTATACAGACAGACAGACCTGACCACGTACAGACCCAGTGATCATACCCTCATTATACAGACAGACAGACCTGACCACGTACAGACTCAGTGATCATACCCTCATTATACAGACAGACAGACCTGACCATGTACAGACCCAGTGATCCGCTCATCGAAGCAAATCGCTGCACAACACACAAACAGATACGACAGTATCCTGTCTCTCTTCGAGAAACAACTCTCAATGAGTTGTTTTTCATTGGTACATTTATTTGACTGATTATACAGTTGGATTCAATATACTATATACTTTTATTTTAGTATATATATTTTTGCATGTAAAATATGTTTTTAATGTTCCCGTGTGTTGGCATGTGTATGTAAATACACCTTGTATCTTGCCAATAAACTATTTAAATCTTGAATTTTAAATCTATATATACATTAATTCACTCAAACCTCTAAGTAGATATGTGTATAATGTTCTATGTAAAACTTTTTTACTGAATTTATTACTGAATCTTTTATCTCACTTTTTAACAAAAGTTTGTGTTTACAACGATTCATTATAATTCTGACAAAAAGGTTCATCTTACCCTCCACACTGATAATAAACAAGATGAGAGCCCACATGCTGATGTGTGTTTTGAGGAGTAACTCTTTACCTCTCTGTGTCTGAAACTCAGCAGGACGGACACACTCTCTCTCTCTCTCTCTCTCTCTCTCTCCCTCCCTCCCTCCCTCCCTCTCTCTCTACGTCTCTCTCTCTCTACGTCTCTCACTCTCTCTACGTCTCTCTCTCTCTCACTCTCTCGCTCTCTCTCTACGTCTCTCTCACTCTCTCTCTCTCTCTCTCTCTCTCTACGTCTCTCACTCTCTCTCTCACTCTCTCACTCTCTCTCTCTCTCTCTCTCTCTCTCTCTCTCTTCTCTCTCTCTCTCTCTCTCTCTCTCTCTCTCTCTCTCTCTCTCTCTCTCACTCTCTCACTCTCTCTCTCTCTCTCTCTCTCTCTCTCTCTCTCTCTCTCTCTCTCTCTCTCTCTCTCTCTCTCTCTCTCTCTCTCTCTCTCTCACGTCTCTCACTCTCTCTCTCTCTCTCTCACTCTCTCTACGTCTCTCACTCTCTCTCTCTCTCTCTCTCTCTCTCTCTCTCTCTGTCTCTCTCTCTCTCTCTCTCTCTCTCTCTCTCTCACTCTCTCTCTCTCTCTCTCTCTCTCTCTCTCTCTCTCTACCTCTCTCACTCTCTCTCTCTCTCTCTCTCTCTCTCTCTGAAAGAATAAAATGAAAGAATAGAAAGAGTGACTTGAGGACAAACCGTGTTGAAGTTTGTGAGTATCAGCACTTCAGTACGGTTAGAGGATACATGTATTCTGGGTTTAAGCTGTGGACAGGAAGGGTTTGGCGTGACAGTGCGTGATCTTCATTTACACACACGTGTGATGTTTTAACTGTTGACTGATGTTACAAGTGAACTGCTGTCATGATGTATGAAATAGCTGGTTTTTGTTGCTCAAGTTAAAAACAATTTGTCATAAGTTTGTCATAACTACAATTCATACGGGCTGTCATTTACCAGTTTTGAGGTGGACCGCGCATTGATATTTTGCATATATACCACATAAAATATTGATCTTAAATTCTTTTAAACTAGGCCAAAATAAGTTTATGATTTATTTGGCTAGCGTGAAAATCATTATTTTAAAACATTGGAAGTGAAAAACATGTTATCTGCAGCATTGCTTTTTATAGTATGTGAAATAGGATCAAAATAAAAACAGTGAGTCCATCTGTAACCTTGATAAGTTACATAATCACAGGGAGTGTCTTTATGTAAATTATTAAAACAATAGATTAAACTAAAAGACAGAGTTGTTCAAATTGAAAACAAGTATTTTATTGTTTATTATAAACATATCTTAAAATGTCTACAGATTACTATAACTTTCTGTTCTCACAAATAAAAGGAAATTAAATATACAAGCTATTAACGCACATTTTGATGTAAACAGGTGTAAATTACCTGTCAGTTAAATTGAAGCATATCATAATGTTATAGAAAATTACGACTCGATTTGGACCAGTAGCAGCTAGTATTGCTCAACACAGAAACACATTTTAAATGCTGAAAATGGCTCTTGTTATATAGACATTTAAAATCATCACAACATATTATAGGTTTGCTCAAGGCTATCAAATGAACGAAACAGTTTAACAAAAGGGCAGTTTGCCGACTCGTTTGAGATAAAGGACAGGTTGCACAAACCCCATCATAATGCCACAGCACAGGGAAATGGACCAGGCCAAAAGATACTTCTGTAAGTCTATCATATAAAGAAGTATAAGAGAGAGAATCATGGGTCCATACATTAAAACTGAAGACACCAGCACCATCAGAATGATCTGGAAAGCCCTGATTTTATCCCGGTTCACTCCATCTTTCTGCTTGCTGTTGTCACCAGGTCCAGGACGCAGTAGAGCCTTCAGGACCATCAAGCAGCAGTAGAGTTTAACAGAGAAGAGCAACAGGAGTAGTGGCAACATTAACGTATGAAATTCAGTGGTGTTCATTGTGATTAATAAGCTTGAACTGATAATCACAATCCATCCCACAGCAGAACAGGCAATCCTGTACTTCATGGGTTTGAGCTTGAGGAACATCAGTGGATGAAGAACCCCTAAATAACGTTCCACACAGATGCAGCTCTGAAACAGGGGGCGACCGACCAGCAGCAGAAGTCCAGGAAAGTAAACCCCAAACCTACAGTCAGTGCAATTGAAGAAATATTGTTTTATGGTGAAAACATAGGAAGGGCAGAAAATGACCTCAGCAAGTGATTCATTGAAAATGAAGATGTCTGGGGACTGTCCTCGAATGATCTCCATCACGCTGAGCCACAGGATGAAGCAGTTTGCTGGAAGACCAAGAATCATGTTGATGCTGAGAGAGCAGGCAATAAAATAAGTTGGAAAAATGTAGCAAGCACTGGAGTTCACCGAGAAAACCATCGATCTACACGATGAAACATTTGTCGCCTCCCAGGTGACCATGCTTGGATTTTTAACAATCTGTAAGATAATGGATGAAGAAACAAGAAATTTAAAGGAATTAAGTTTAGGAAAGTAAAAGTAAAGATAAATTTACTAGCCTTACAAAATGCTTTAAAGATGCTTAACTTTTCTCTCTCAGAAAGATTGCTGGAATTTGCTGTCCGTCGTTTTTCAGTGTTTACTGACATAACTAAACACCGATACGACATTTGGTAGTTTGACTCCACCCATCTCTCCACCCATCTCTGTTGAAGGTTACGACTGAGTGTGGTTTGTTTCACCTGCTTTATAAGTTGAGATGCCTTTGATTTATTGAGCAGTTTTGCATTGATGCAACATTCAAATTCATGTTTTTCAAACATGCTACTCATATTAGACATGCAAATAAAATGACAATATTACTGCACTCCTACTTTTTAAAACAGAACAAAACTGAGAAAACGTTCTTTATAATAGTTCTAATAATAATCCCGGACAAAGGCTTGTTCACACCAATTTTAACAACTGAGTCTTGTGTTGCCAGAACCTTACACTCAGCAAAAGGTTCTGATTGGCCACAGCGTAGATTCACCTGTTAGCTCACTAACAGTTAAAAACCCTATATAACCCTATATAACAATTAAAAAACCCTCAGCTATATGTGTGCGCAGGGTCCTGGTACCCTTTTCTGTATTCTAGTACCAGAATACAATGTTCGCTTGTAAATGTATACTTGGTTTGTCGGCTCGCAAGGCAAAATGTTTAATGCTCTCGTCCTTTTGTAAGTCGCTTGGGATAAAAGCGTCTGCTGAATGACTAAATGTAAATGTTAAGATCACACTGAAGGGCTTTCGTTTTATCTTTAATGTATGCACAAGGGGGCGATACACTGAGGGACTGATACTGGTTTAGAGATTTTGAAAAGACCAGTAGCATTATTCAAAAAGAATAAGACATCACAATCATAAGTAAAATCAGCTCATTCATAGATGACAAGATTCTCGAAAGTCTCAACATTATTAAATTTGTCACTGTCAAAATCTATCAGTATTTTTCTTGGTCCCGGCAGCTTTGGTGTGAATTCCACTTTGGCGGTGGCCAACCCTTTAGGACCAACTACTCCAACCCTGCCAAGAAAAAATGAGATTCTTACAAAATAAGTATATATATATATATATATATATATATATATATATATATATATATATATATATATTACTATATTATATTGATGCACAGGTGTTCAATAATTGATGAAAAGTTCTTCCTACCTCTCATGTTTAAATTCGGGCAAACGTTTGGCTTCACAGTTTGCAATATGGATTACAAATATTTTGCAAATATGGTACATTGTTTCACAAGCTTCATTTGCCTGAAGATACATATTTGTGCTGAAAATATATAAATAATTTGTGCTTCTGATATGAAATTTATTCACTGTGAGGCTGTGTTTTAAAATGTAGCTGTGGATCTTAAGCAATCTGTCCCCTAAATTGACCGTGTGATGAGATGAAATGACTCCACGTATGTCCATTGGTGGAGTGAGGGAATGTAGTTTCTTACTCTGGGCCCGGTGATCAGATGACTTACTCATGAGTGATAGGTTTGCCGTCAGTCAGGTTGGCACCATGTATAGTGAAGACACAGTTCTCCAGAGGTTCTGGGAGTGGATTCTGTAGAGCTAAAACTGCCACAATGTTCTGGCCCACCTTTGGCACGCCCAGGATCTGCAGGGCGGCACAATCATCTAATTAGAGCTGTCAGACTTGCAGAAATGAATTCAGATTAAAATACTGGCTCATTTTAGGTTTTTTAAGAAGAGATTTGATGTACATTAACAATTATTTCAGGCCTGTCCAGTACAATGGTCTTTGTTGCTCTGTAGAAGTCGCGCGTTTCTGCATCAATGAGTAAAGCCACTAGTTTGATCATTCTGTCTGGAGTTATGACTTTACCATACTCTGCATACTCCAGCCGTAGAGTTACTTTGCCCTCTACACACATAAAAGAGAATCAAGGCTTAGCTTTCGGAAAAGAGCTTGTATAAAATGTACAAGAGACTTCACAGAATCATGACTCAATTTCATTTATAAAAATACTTCTGTTGAGGAAATCTACTAAATGAATAATATTCTTGTATCAGTATATACTATGCAAGTGATCATCGGTTTGGCTGACCTTCCGTTGAAGCTAAATTCATCTCTGTGAACTCGCCCAATCCACAGGTTTCCCCAAGTTTGCCATTGTAGGACACAGCCTGTGCATAAAACATGACCCGGCAGGTCTTTGTTACCATGGTATTGTTTTTGACCTCTGCATAGACGTCAAAATCAGAGCCGATCTGCATGTCTGGGGTCAACCTGATCTTGATGTGTAAACCAGGTTTCTCTCCTGCCTGTGCCAGTCTGTTGTGCTGATTCGCTTTCTCATAAACCTTCCTCTCCTCCTCAGAACCTGAGCACAGTAGAGGCTGTGTGTGACTCTGGCATTGTAATATCATACTGGAAACACAAACATCACTGCTCACCAGCAAACGTGCTTTGAATGCTTGTGTGCTGCAACTTAATCTGCAAGACGCCCTTGATCAACCAGCTGTATCAAAAAGACACCAGCTAGACCATTACCAAACCAGCATTAACTAGCCTGCAACTAACTTTGAAACAGCACATGACAGCAAAGGCATTGTTATTGTACGACAGTATTGTTATTGTACAACTGTATTGTTATTGTACTACAGTATTGTTATTGTACTACAGTATTGTTATTGTACAACAGTATTGTTATTGTACGACAGTATTGTTATTGTACAACTGTATTGTTATTGTACTACAGTATTGTTATTGTGCTACAGTATTGTTATTGTACAACTGTATTGTTATTGTACAACAGTATTGTTATTGTACAACTGTATTGTTATTGTACGACAGTATTGTTATTGTACAACTGTATTGTTGTTGTACAACAGTATTGTTATTGTGGACACTATTGTTATTGTACAACTGTATTGTTATTGTACTATTGTATTGTTATTGTACTACAGTATTGTTATTGTACAACTGTATTGTTGTACAACTGTATTGTTATTGTACAGTATTGTTATTGTACGACAGTATTGTTATTGTACTACAGTATTGTTATTGTACAACTGTATTGTTATTGTACAACTGTATTGTTATTGTACTACAGTATTGTTATTGTACTACAGTATTGTTATTGTGCTACAGTATTGTTATTGTACAACAGTATTGTTATTGTACTACAGTATTGTTATTGAACAACTGTATTGTTATTGTACTACAGTATTGTTATTGTACTACAGTATTGTTATTGTACAACTGTATTGTTATTGTACAACTGTATTGTTATTGTACTACAGTATTGTTATTGTACAACTGTATTGTTATTGTACTACAGTATTGTTATTGTACTACAGTATTGTTATTGTACAACTGTATTGTTATTGTACTACAGTATTGTTATTGTACTACAGTATTGTTATTGTACAACTGTATTGTTATTGTACAACTGTATTGTTATTGTACTACTGTATTGTTATTGTACTACAGTATTGTTATTGTACTACAGTATTGTTATTGTACAACTGTATTGTTATTGTACTACAGTATTGTTATTGTACAACTGTATTGTTATTGTACTACAGTATTGTTATTGTACAACTGTATTGTTATTGTACAACTGTATTGTTTTCACAATGTATTGTTATTGTTTGTTATTGTACTACAGTATTGTTATTGTACAACTGTATTGTTATTGTACTACAGTATTGTTATTGAACAACTGTATTGTTATTGTACTACAGTATTGTTATTGTGCTACAGTATTGTTATTGTACAACTGTATTGTTATTGTACTACAGTATTGTTATTGTACAACAGTATTGTTATTGTACTACAGTATTGTTATTGTACTACAGTATTGTTATTGTACAACTGTATTGTTATTGTACAACTGTATTGTTATTGTACAACAGTATTGTTATTGTACTACAGTATTGTTATTGTACTACAGTATTGTTATTGTACAACTGTATTGTTATTGTACAACTGTATTGTTATTGTACAACTGTATTGTTATTGTACAACTGTATTGTTATTGTACAACTGTATTGTTATTGTACAACTGTATTGTTATTGTACTACAGTATTGTTATTGTACAACTGTATTGTTATTGTACAACTGTATTGTTATTGTACTACAGTATTGTTATTGTACAACTGTATTGTTATTGTACAACAGTATTGTTATTGTACTACTGTATTGTTATTGTACTACAGTATTGTTATTGTACAACTGTATTGTTATTGTACAACTGTATTGTTATTGTACTACAGTATTGTTATTGTACAACTGTATTGCTATTGTACTACAGTATTGTTATTGTACTACAGTATTGTTATTGTACAACAGTATTGTTATTGTACTACAGTATTGTTATTGTACAACTGTACTGTTATTGTACTACAGTAGTTGCAGACTACTTTAAATATTAATTAGCACTTTTGTGCTTTGAGCACACACTCTTGAATATCCTTGACAGTCATGAATGATACATCAAACACCACCAGACTTCAGACTTAATAGAAACATGCTTCAATTGCGACAGGGTCATTGTGCTTTTTGAGTGACATATCCAGAATTGTCACCCTACCTTCTGGATACTTGTAGCAGTGTGTGATGTCCTCTCGCTCATCTCTGCCCACTGCCTTGGTGCTGATGGACTTGCCCACCTCTGTGGTGGATCCGCTCATCTTCACCACTCTTCCATCTCTTAGTTTAATGTACTCCACAATGTCAGCATTAACCTCTGCGTATACGTACGGGACATCGTATTGAAGGGTGAGCTCACCCTCTTTAACAGCTCTGACAGGGGCTGGGCCACAGCTGAACACACCTGGCGGGACACACAACAGAATCCAGTTCTTCAGTCACTTTATTTCTCTGTCATCAGTCAGATGTTTATTGGCTCACCGTCGCTCCTGTGCTGCGGGGTTGGGTCATTCGCCTGCCATCCCTCGTACCCGAGCGGCAGGTCAGAACGTGTCATCCAGCTCTCCACCCACACGTGGAAGTTCCTGAGGAAACAACATTTTATAAAATAAAATAGCTTGAGTGAAAATTTTCATTTTTGATTGTTGGTGTGGACAGTGAAGCTCATGTGATAACAATGTCGGATGCAGCTGGATAGTTAAGAACGCCTATTGGCAATCAACAGTACAGTAACTGTCTGTGTGCATGATCCTTTAATCTGTAATGAATGGTCAGTAAACGTACCATATGGAGTCATCAGAAATGTTTTCGTCAAACTCATTGTAGAAACGTTCCATTACAAGGTCGCCATTGCTGTCATGTGCTGATTCAAAGTTAGTGACCACTCTGCAGGGGATTCCCAGAGCCCTAGACACTGAACACCCACCAAACACAGACAGATACATATTTAATACCTTTTTAAAAATGTATACAACTTAAAGAAATGTTGGAAACCAGTGGTGAACAAAAATAAAATTGCTCTTGGAATGCTGCTTGTCCAATGAGATGTTGACTGGAAATAGCTTTTTCATATATATATATATTTCATATAGTATAATGATGGTTGTTAATTGGCTAATTGATTATTTATCAAGTTATGGTAATTATCACATGTTCAAATATCACCTGTGCAGGCGACAGCTGCAAACACCCAGCACTGTCCGTAACGCACCCTGCCGAAGCCTGAAGTACTCCACTGGCGGAGAATGGAGCAACTGTCTTTCCATGCGGTGGGCTTCACTCCATCCTCATAGTCACCTGACCAGTTTCCCACCAGAACTCCCTTATCATCATTACTGTTGATCTGCACAAAGCAAAATAAATGAGGGACGCCAGAGGGACTTTAAAAACCATCTACTGCCCCTTTAAATCTGCAGCCCTGTAATCATTATCTTGGATTCATTAGCTTCTGCTTATTTGTTTAAAATGTATTTTAATCCTCTATAATAACTTAAAGTAGCGAAGTAGTGTTAATGTTGACCTTTTTAACAAAAAATATTTCACAGTATCTTTGCACATTTACTTAAAATAGTTCTGCTGTTTTTTATATGTACTTGTATTATAATTTAATGATCTTTTAAATGTTCTTTTTAAATGTTCTATAATATTTATGGTTTTACCATAAAAGAATACTACAGTACTTCAGGATTGTAATTCATTCAGTAACTGACCATAGCACTGAGCACTCGAGTCACATACACAGGGCTCCTTCTTTCAGAGCAATCTAGAGCTGCATCACTGATATATCTGGGGTTTTCATCTAGAATCTGTAGACAGATGTCCAGGATTCCCGGCTCAAACTGTGAAGACAGACATCAAATGAGCAGAACATTGTCAAGAGTACTGTATGTAATATTGAGTGACTGAATAAGAACAGCAAACATCAAAAAGTTAGTTTTGGGATGATGAGCAGATCAGGGTTTAGACCTGTCCAAAGGTCCACGGGAGGGCCGTGATACGTTTGGGAACTCCACGGTAGATCAGGCCGTCCTGAGAAAGGACATACTCATGTCTCTCAGCTTCATTTGCCAGGTACACAGAATCCCCTGAAAAACCCTTTACATTATTATTTGATTATTTACAATTTACATCAAATTTACATCTATTCATTCAGCAGACATTTCTATCCAAACAACTTTTAAATGAGGAAAATTACAAACGCAAACCATTGATCAGAAATACTCAACAATATTAGTGACAACTGTATGTAAATCTTACATAAGTACACAATGATAAGAAACTTTGATTATAAGAGTGCTCACTTTTACACCAGGGGTTAAAGAGCAGCACAAACTCTCCCAGGCTGACTCCTGCTCCCTGATCCAGGATCAGCTTATAGACTCCAACAGGGGCGTTTGGGTGTGAGCACACGGTCAGAGATACTGTGTTCTCAGACAATATTTCTGAAGTGGCACTCCAGCATGATCTGGAGATGAATTTACTGAGACTAAATTTCACTTTGGTCTGTGCATCCACTGAAGGTATTGGACCTTAAACAGAAAAGAAAGGAACACAACTATCATCTGCAGATGTGACATGCATGTTCATAATCAAAGGAAAAGCATCTGTTTTATAAATGATGCTATTAACTTAAATGATTTAAATCCTGCTGAACTGAAATCATTCTATTCTGAAGTGTATGTTTACGCTGGAGCTTTTACTAGGAGGCGTTTTCTCAGTATGCACCTGTATCTGGAGTCAGATCATGTGACCTGTCTGTCTGTACTCAGACAGGGACAGGGGAGTAACCCCTTTTGTCAGCTGATTTGTTCATAATTTGACTGTGGTTTTCTTTACAGTCTAGATGACAGTGATTGAGGAACCTGTTTTGGTGATGAAGGTTACATTGGCCCAGCTCTGAAAGTGAGTTCCCGGCTGCAGCTGCAGATGGATGGTGAAGGGTTGCCCTCTCCTCACGATCAGTCTGTCCACACCATTGAGCTGTGTGTGATGATCGCTGTTGTTCACCTCACACACCAGATCAACATGCTCAATCTCCACCACTGAGACGAGGAGAGAGAACAGACACTCCAGTCATTCAGTCTTTAAAATATATCTCACTCCATTAAGACTAGTACTAGCTGCTGGTATATACCAAATATATGTATGTATGTTTTTATTATAACGTTTAACATTCATTAGTAATATTAACAATATCTGCACAATACCATGGATTAACATTTCGACCATGTCAACCAATCACTGGCCTCTGATTGATGGTTGGAGTAAGGCAAGGAATGTTTGATAAGTTTGATAAAGACCTGAAGAGGATTTTGAATTGGAGAGCTAGGAAGAATGGTTTCATTGTTTTCTTCACTTTGTAAGTTGCTTTGGATAAAAGTGTCTAAAAGTAAATGAACAGGATTTTACTAAATCCAGGAACAGGAACACATTATATACAGAGGCATGTAGTACGGGAATAAGCATGATCTATTTTAGAGACATGACCCATGAATTCCCGACTGCTGAGAGGAATCGGAATGAATGAGCATGTGTAGAAATCATCCCACACAGCTCAACACAGATGCAGAAGCATCACAGGAATGTGAAGATATGAAGATATTAAACAGGCAGTCATGCGCGCAGGTCCAGCTGTACGTGCAGAGAAAAGTCAGACAGCAGATGAGCCTGAGAGAAATATTTCGAAGGCGCTCCAATACAATGTAATGATCAGTAGAGGACTAAAGAAACAGCTTAATCTAGTGCTATCAAAGACCCTTCAGATTACATCTGTAGATGAACTACTTGCACGTGAACACATGAATGACAGTTTTACAAAAACATATCCAAATACATCAAAGTGTTGCATTTGTTTCACATGCAAGGGTCAGCCTCAGTCTTACCTTCATCCATCGTTGCTTGGCTGGTGAGTGGCAGCACCTCTCAGTGTTGGGTGACTTCAGCTGGTGTTGGGGTCACCAGAGAGATATTTCGGGCATGGTGTCACTATGTTACGCTGGTGTCAGCAGACGTAGACTTTGAACCTCTGCCCTTATTTATGACAGTTCCTGTCTTCTAGCAGAGACTAATGGCTTTAAATCACATGTCATGTTACACGAGTCTATTTTTGACTGGTGGTCTCTGTGGGGTCATAGCGTCTCATTATGAATTCCATAAGCACTGTACGTGCCTCCAGCTGCAGTTTTTAATTAAAGTGTCATTTTCTTTATACTGAGAGGGCATACTCAATTTTATCTCTGATACTGCAATATCTCTCTGTCATGATAAAGTAGGATTGATACACACAAAACAGCAAGGTAATATTATGATTTAATTAAATATTTTAAATAATAAAATCCACATTTCTCTCCAGTAAGGAATTGGCATTCAGTAGAACTGTATAATAACAATCAATTAACTTCACACATGCTATATAAACCTGTTGTCAAAATGACTCTGTACATACAAAGCATTTGTGTTTACACACACACACATATATATATATATATATATATATTATATATATATAAAATTCACATTCTGCCTTGTCAGAGGTTCCTCCTTAAAAAATAATGTTACCCAATAAATCATGCCCTAAAATCACAAAGTCAAGCAACAGAATTTCCGTGTTCCATGAATAAGAAATGTGAATTTGGTTCCTCATATTTGTGCTCTCAGGAGACAGTACTGAAAACCTGGTCCAGTGTCAGTGTGAATGGTTCATGCATGTTACATTGGTGGTCAGGGGCAAAATCTGGACTGGAAATGCAACAGTTGAAGGTACAGTGATACAAAAGAACTAATGAGAACCTCAATCACCACGAGGTCCTTGACCTCCAGGTCTGTCCAGGTGAACTGTCACTTTAGTTAGTTTCTTGTTCTTTAGTTAAGTTGCTTTAGTTAACATCTGCTAAAAAGCTTAATATTTAAAACCAAAGGAAATAATAAAATTACACTAATTCAGTCATGAAAATAACCAGCTTTCACTGAAAATATTTCTTTTTCTCATGCTGTATTTCTTCACAGTCAGTTCCTGTCTGGCTCATGCAGTTCAGCAGCAGGCGGGTCCAGAAGTTAAAAGATCTCTTGGGGTTCCTGGTTTAAGGATCACATAATCAGATGGAGGATCACATGATCAGACTTCAGTACACTGCAGAGATGTTTGCAGGCCTGTGAGAATGTGACATTATTAATGTTGTCAACAGAATGTCTTATTTACATTTTTATGTAAATCTTTTGAATTTCAGCTGGATTATTTTCTTTTGTTACTTACCAATTTCAAAGCTAAACTTCAGTTGATGGCTTAGATCGAATTGGCTCTTGAAACTGACACTATGATTAAATCAGAAGATTTTGGTCAGAACAGATGCGGTTATGAAGAACATTATGAACATTATGAATTATTTATTAAACCTTGAGAGGGCTGTGAACATCTGGCTGAGAAGTGAATCCTGTGGGGAGTGTTCTTCTGGACAGAGCAGGTGAGCTGAACTTCAGAACATGAGCAGGAGATGACGGGCACACAGTGGGAACTGAAGACCTGGAGATAACCGATGAAGAAACAGATGCTCTCCTTCCTGTGGGGCAGTTATGATCCACACAGCTAAACAAACCTGTGTTCTCCACATGAGGCTGTATCATATCTGCCAATAAAACAAGATCAGAAGTGAGAACATTTCTGAAAAACACTGATCAAGAAAAGAAAATCAGAGGAGTCAATGATTCTGTATTCTCAGATATTCACTGTGAAGAAGCAAGGGTATGTAACAATTATATATGTATCCACAATTAACCACAATTAAGTTAAAATTAAAATATTTATAAACTATTTAACATTTTTGCCCCTGGTTCTATTCATTTCCTTTTAACTGGAAGCAGAAAAAATCAAAAAGCAGAACGAATAATTTGGAACCATATTTTTGAAGGAAAGCGCTGGGTGACATGGAGCCCCGCCCAGACGAGGATGATGAGTGGCTGCCTGCAGTTGACATGGTGCTGCCAGAGCCAATAGAATCTGGTCGTTGCAATGCCACACCTCTTTGAAGGCCAGACACCAGGGGATTGGGTGTTTTCAGTGATCCTCCCACTTCTGTTAAAACAACAGCCACAACGATGAGATAAATCTATGAATCAGTATTAAAAAGCTTTATTTTGCTCGGCTGCTGGGCAACACAGAAGTAATTGTAGTTAGCTGTGATAATTAAAGATCAAGCGAAGCCTCTGCCAGCTGGTTGCTTTGTCAGTGGGCTGAACGAACACACAAGCGTTAAGCACTGATCACTACAGCTAGTGCTCACCTAGCAACTTTAAGCAAATTAGTTAGAATGAACATTATGACCCAAGCCGCACCTGACGCAGTCTGTGAGCTGAGCCACTGACACAACGAAAACTACCTGAGGAGAGAAGACAGCAACACAATAAAGGAAAAGTTTGAGACCTAATTACTACAACTAAAGATTTGGTGAGCAGAATTTGGTAAAGAAGGTGAGATATATAATTCGTCCAGCCCACCTTTTGAATAATTTGTATGCCTTTGATTATTGTAAATTGTAAATGACTATGAGAGAGAGAAGTGAATTGTCAGTTGATAATTTTTATGCTAAATACCTCTTCCTGTGATGTCACCGTTCACTGTGTGATTGTTATTGGCTGTATTACTGGGCTGAATATCCACACATGGTTTCCAGGCCACTTCCATAAACAACCTCTCCTGTCTCCTCAGCTCTGAAACATGTACAGTAACAGATAAAACTGTGAACACTTCTGTCAGTTTATGTTTCACAAACACAGAAAACTCACCACTTAAACATGTTACACTTTGTCTCTATATTGAGCTGTATATTTTGTTGGTCTCTCTCTCTCTCTAACCTCTGCTCTTCAGTGCTTGTTCCCACAATATTTGTTCTAGGTCTCTCGTCCAGGCTTCTTTAATGTCTTGTGAAGCCGCCTGTAGGATGTACGTGTCCTGTGATCGTCTCCTTCTGAACCAGATCTCAAAACTCAGACCTCTCTGCCCACAGGAGTGTGTCATTCCGATCTCACAGGTCTGTAGAACACATCGGGAATTTTACAAAACACAGACAGGCAAAGCTGATGTCTGGCTAACAGGAAGCACTAATGTATGTGAACGTATAGATGAATTATTCTCTACTAGCTAGTGACAAAAGTCCAATGTGGCCAATACTGGTATCTAGAAATCAGGTGACACTGTTCATCAGCTAAACAAACAGAAGTCTCTGAACTTTCTGCTAGAAAAACTACACAAATTATTTCTTTACACACCAGCTTCTTATTTATTAGGAATTTGTGCTGTCTCACAATAGTAGAAACGAAGGAGATGAGATAAAAGATTAATGTAAATATACCTTGATAGAGAGTTTGTAAACATACACATCATCTCCACGGGCATTCTTTTTGGTCTTGGTGAAGAGAATGACATCCTGAAAGAGGAAAACTTGTCGGAGAGAGCGCTTCTTTCGGAAAATTACCCAGAATTCATCTTGACGAATAAGTTGTCCCTGTTCATTCAGGTTCAGCTGCAGAAGGATGAATCAGAAATGTCTGAGACTCACATGCACTACATGAGGTTTGAAAGTGTAGATCACTGTAACATCACTAACATCACAGTCTCTGATGGCATCCATGGTCAGCAGATCATTCCCATGTCGCAGCTGAAATCGAACCACCTCTAAAGCTGCCTGGATTTCCTCTCTCTCTGTGCTCTGATCCAGCACACAGTCCTCCAGAATCTCCTGGAGCAGGAGGCTGTACTTACTGATTCTCTGAACTGGCTTCAGCAGGTAGGAGGACAGATCCATACTGTCACCCAACTCCATCTGTTTCCACTGAGCAGAAGAACGTGACAGGGAGAAACTCAGCGGACTTTCAGGGTGATTTTAGATAATTTTTTAGGCTAGGAATAGAAAGAAAGGGAGCTTATATTGGAACTCCACTCCAACATAAGCTCCACTGCATAGATAGCTTCTCACCTTGAAGTATTTATGATGTTGAATCAGAGCATCAGACTGAGGTTTGTTCTTGCTGTAAAGAGCGTAGAGTCCAAAACTCTCTCTCTGTTTTAACACAAGTTATTGTACAATGATATGTGATATTCTGTGGGAATTAAGCTGTTAAACTGACAGAAGCATGTGGGCCTGCTGTGCTTTTGTTTACTAGCGTATACATTTACTATGTATTTTACTGGCCAGGAACGGTATTAAATGAATGTGAAAATGAAAGCTTGTCTTACGTGCTTGAGGAAACAGCTTCCCACTGTCAGAGGTTCTGCTCGGCACACCTGCAGGTCCTGCTGGAAGTTCTGACAGTGGAAGTCGTACAGTTTCTCCAGGTTACCGAAGATCCGCCCTCGCTGACCGCGCAGATCCTGAGGGACATCAGGTCTGGCCAGCAGAGGGAAATAGTGAGTCAAGATGTAGCCCAGAGAGCGCACATACTCCACCTCTGTCAGCAGAAGCTCCTCTGTGATCCGATGCAACTTCCTGAAAGCAAACACAAAATCTTTTTATTTAAAAACTGTGTGTTCTTGTATGGAGGCCATGGGGGATTGTGTTGAGACAGTAGTATTCTCGACAGCTTCCACAGATAAAGTATTTTCTGCCGTAATAATAGTGTTCTACCTTGTAGTACTACAGTTCTTTAATATATACACCATCACTGTATCATAGTACATACTCTGTTTACTGTAACTTTACCTTCTGACATCAGTGAAAGCTTTTGAACAGAGAAAGAAACAGCATAGAAATAAATTTAGACCAGTTTTCTAATATGTATAGTTAAATAAAGCACATCATCCAAACGATGTGCATTACTGTGATCCTGAAACAGCATTTGAACACAGTGAAGTATTTCCATGAAAAAACTGTATGCAGTGCGAATGAACATGGGTGGGGTTTGTTTATCTGCATTTAAATGGATCATGAAAGAAGGCTGTGATATTATTATTGGGTAGTATTATTTTTCCCTTCCCTTGATTATATCAGCAGTAAAGAAAATTTCAGGTGAAAGTTTTACAGTTAATGAAAGACGTAATATTGGAATTAACACATTAAAAGGCAATTTATTAAGGAGGTAAACAGGGTAATTTTTTTTATGAAATTAAGGCAAGCTATTGAAACTCAAGGTGTCAATAGCCATGAGAAAACAAAATATAACTCACATGGTTCTGCTTTGGCTCTCTGAGCTGGGTGTGATTTCTCCTGCGGTTCTCCAGCTTTCTTCAAACACAGAGACATCCTGACCTTCCTCAGTCTCACCGCAGGGTGTCTGAGAGCAGGTGTCGTTGTGAGAGAACTGGTACTGCTGGGTAACCTGCTGCTGGTTCTGGGAGAACCTGGGTTCAGACCTCGAGGCTTTGCCATTATTTTTGTTTCCTGCATGTTGCCATGGAAACCACTGGCAGCCTACTGTCCCTGACCCTGCGATGGGTTTCTGGTCACAGGCTGCATTTGTGCCACTGTGTTTGCCTTTTTGAACAAACTCCACAGGTTTTTCCTTTGCAGTTTTGGACACTTTTTTGCTTCTGTGGTCTGACCTGAAGTTGAAACAACTGACAGTCCCATGAATGCTGTCCCTTGCTCGACCCGCTCTGCTCTCTGACAGCTCAGATGCAAACCCCGGCAGGTCCTGCTCATGTTGTATAGGTTCTTCTATTGGTAATTTACTCACAAGCTCTGCCCCCTCACCTGGATTAACCTCCAGCCAATTAGAATGATGTCCACCAGGTGTGACTTCAAGGGAAGAAACCTGCTGGGCTTCTGAGAGCGTCAGTCTTTCCTCTATCTGTTGTCTGACCTCCTGATAATGCAGCCAGGCGGCGTTCCACACCTGCAGAGCTCTGGAGCTGGACAGACAGCTTGCCTGCTCTCTCACATCCTGGAAGTGCTCTGCAGAAAACTCGTCTAATCTCTGCAGGTATGTCTGAAGATGAGTCCAGCTCTCCTGATCTGGGGAGTAACAAAACTGCTCCAAAAATCGTCTGCAGTCACTGGCTACAGTGGAAGCCTAAAAACAATTATTGTTTTTTTTAAGCATGATTAGATGAGCAATTGCAGTTTTAAAGTCTGATCCTCACATAAAATATTAATCCTAAGTGTGTACTAACACTTCATGCTAAATAATGAAGCCATATAGTGTACCAGACAAAGAGGAAAAAAATGTGTTGGAACTCATGCACAGAAATGCCTAAAAGTCACCAGCAAACAACAAAACAAAACAGGTTCTTGATATCAGCTTTAATACTATTTAGTATCAGACTGAGAAAGTGGCACCGTCAGTCTTCACCATAATCATGTTTACTGGAATGAAGGATTGAATATTTCATGATTAGTTCAGTCAGTGTCCGCTAGGTGGCAGCATGTTCCCAGCTGCAGTATCACTTTACCACTATTTGCAAACACACTCACAGTACAATTACTGTGATCACAGGTCGTGTGAACTGGCCTCAGTGTCCAAACAGCAGCATGAAAATGTGTTAATATAAGATTTAACACTGTTCTGTGTTGATGGTATATATATGATGATGTGGAACATTAACAGTTTAAGAACACATACGTTTAAATCTGCTTTCAAAGAGACTGAATCAATAAAACACGTGTTACAGTATTTACAGTGTGTAAAATATAACATCAGATCTTTAAGACATACCCTCTCACAGAAGTGGCAGATGTAAACCATAGTGCCGAGCTCCTCACAACACTGTTCTGCCCGCGACAGGAAGTCATTCAGGCTGGACTTGAAGACAGACACCATTCTGTGGAAGACCTCCGTCTCAGGATAGTTTGGCCCCTTCACCTTCTCAGCATCTGCCACTAACATCATCGCTTGATGCTTTCGCTCCTGATATTTAACCAGAAAATCACTTTATTATAATTACAGCCGTGTTTACAGTATGTTTAACAACTTAACATGGTGCATCAAAACAGATCAAGCTAGAACCATCCATCTGAAAAAATCACTTTTATTCTAAATGTGTCTTCCCTCAGAAGCTGAGAAGACCCTGCTGTAATGACGGGACTGTCACGAGAGCTGTCAATCATTAACTCACATTTGCTTCTGTCAGAAAAGATTTGAAGCTCTGCAGTGTTTGTTGGATTCTCTCACTGGAGTCGTCCACAGACTCCGCCTGCACGAGACGCTTCTCCCCTTCTGTGTCAAACCATTCCTTAATCTACAGAGAGAGAAAGAGTGTGTTATTAGACACTGTGCACATAGACTGTGGAGTTTAAACCAGGCAAGGTTTTTCACAGGTCATTTCTGTGTTTAGTGTGCACTGTGTCTGTGTTTGTACCTTCATAAATCTGGTCTCCATTTCTCTGAGCTGTAACAGGAAGTCCAGGTGCTGCAGAGACATGTTGGACTTCCTGGCCAGCACATGTACCTGCTCCTCCATCACACTGTACAGACCTGTGACTGTGTCAATCACCTCACTGGAGATCAGACACAACATATTACAGATCAGTGTGTGTGTGTGTGTGTGTGTGTGTGTGTGTGTGTGTGTGTGTGTGTGTGTGTGTGTGTGTGTGTGTGTGTGTGTGTGCGCGTGTGTGTAGTTACCAGCACTGCTCACTGTTTGAGGACATATTAGTTTGCCTTCTCAGCCTGGACAGCATGGCTCCACCCCCCTTTTGCAAGGCAACCAGTTGGGTGTCTTCCAGCACATTCTTCATCAGTTCTCTCTGTTCCACAATGCATTGCTGCACATCCTGATGGCCACAGACAGGAAGCGATTATAACTTCCCAGCTGTCATTACTGATCTCTACAGTACCTCAGCATGAGGGCGGCAGCTTTTCTTTCATCTGTTCCCCAACTGACAGGAGCTGAATTCAGACTGAAGCAGAACAGATGATGTTTCAGAAGAATTACCTGCACTGTGTCGATTTTATGAACACTGTCCAGTTTCTTAATGGCTTCTGTTAGCAGAGCTGAGGCCTCCCGCAGGTCTGATACAAATGGATACAGTTTCTGTAATGCAACATTATTGATTATTATTGTATGTTTACAGTTATACATTGAACAAGTTTTTTTAATCTAAAGTAACATACAATGCATTTAAGTTATAACTCTTACTGTGATGTGATATTTTATCAGTCCATGTGCTTGCTGGGAACTGAACCCACAATATTGGTGTTTCTAGCACCATGGGTCAGCTGAAGAACATTCCAGTTTTTACAAGGTTTATGCAGGTATAAGAAACGTAACACCTTTTCTTCTATTATAACACCAGCAATATTGATTAAGGAAACACTCAGGAAACACTGATGCTTCTGGAGGTGTTAAAATCACTGTAACATTCACATACCTGATGGATTTCTGTCCACTCGCTGTGATTGTAATGTAATGACCCCTGCAAGGCAGCAGTGAGCTGACTGATGTCTACAAGTTTATGAAGAGCTTTGAATGAGGTCAAAGTTTCCATCTGTTCAGGGTGGAGAACACAGTCTGTTCTAGTTAGAAAAACATGGCAAGCTCCTACGTATCTGAATTAAAACATTCCCTTTATTTCAAGAAGATAACCCTTTTCTGACCGTAACACCTGGACTTTTCTCATGACTGTAGCTGCTGTCTTTATTAACCAGCAGAAGAACCCTGTGCACAACATGAAGACTCTTCTCCTGTGAACATGATTCAAGATTTAGAAGCCAATAAAGTTCTCATGCTCACAGCTTCAACCATGAGAAGAATCTGAGGAGAACATGTTTGCACTCACCTGGAGCATCAGCAGAGCTTTGAAAAACTCTGGGTGAACTGGCTTCTTCTGTGCATCAAACACCATTGTCATGCCAACATCCTTCATCTCTTTCCTTAAATCACACAGTGTAACATTTACAGACTCAGCTGGCAGGTGTTTTCAGTGAGCAGCACTACAGTTTTTCAGTGTTTAGGTGAGATGTTGTACCTGCAGATGGTGTGGAGGTACAGCAGTAGTTCACAAAGCTCCTGGCTAGAAATCAGTGCAGAACTCCAGAGCTGATGGTCCCCATAAATCTCCAGAATGGCTCTGCCTGAGCGGTCCTGACCACCTGGTGAGGACAGTAGATCATGACACAGGCCTGTTCAAGACTGTTGCTTTCATTACTGCTGTCTGGAATCCATCACAAACCACTGAATTATCAATAGACGTCAGTGCAGAGAAAGTATTTATTCACTGGTTTCCTGTACTGTAGTTTATAGTCACAAATCAATTGTTTAGATTTATTTATGACCACATCATCTGTGTCAGTGAAGATTTTCACACAAGGCCCCTACAGATCAGCACCATTCACTTACTATGACAGATAATTCATTACTTTTTTGTAAATCTTTTGTGCTTTAAAGATATTCTACAAATGAAAACTGAGGCTAGAAGTGGTTTCACCACATAAACGGGTGATTTAAAAAGTCTAACAGTTGGTCACCAGGAAGAGCCATTGGCATGGTGTGTTGGGTTATTTACCTGTAACACACAGAATTCCTGAGTAAAGAAGATCTTGAGCTGTAAGTGAAGAGGCTGTAGATGATCTGGATGATCTGGATGGTGAGCTCTCTGTGTTTAAGTCTGAGAGATTTATCTGTGGTCCAGTCACAGGAGGGTCATCTACAACCAGACATAATCATTAGAAAACAACCACTGACATTCTAATATCATTATCACAGGGGCTTTTCATTTTTTACATTTTATCCTGTAAGTTTTCACATCTGCAGCCACTGGCCCGGATGACACAGTCTCCTCACCTTGCTTCAGTAATCGTCTTCTGTTGATCTTTGGAGACACAAGTCCAAATGCAATGGTCTTCTTCCCAGGCACCACATGCAGCTGTGGAATCACTTCTAAGTAGCTGTTTTGGTTCGCCTCATTTGATTGTCCCTGAATAACAATGTGACATTTCTCTGAAGTCCCGACCACAGGTGGCATAAAACTGCGTATTTCTTTACTGCTGTCTGTGATGTTCTGAGAAATGTTCTGGGGCCATTTTCTGGCTCCGTCAGTGAAGTAAAAACTATTGTTGCCCCGTTCTCTCACTTCTGAGGTGCTGCAACAAACTGATGTTTCCAGAGCAGGTCTATGAAGGGTCCTATGATCAGTAAGAGGTTCATCTGGAAGCTCTGGTCTCCTTTGAGGGTTAATGGGATTCTCCTGTGCCTCCATGTAGGACTTATTGTACCGACATTCTTGGACTTTGGTCCCTTTTTCTTGTTTTCTCTGCATGCAGGGTGTACAGGGTTCCTCTGCAAATCTCACAGTTCGTACACAAGCTGTGCGGTCACGGGTCGTGCCATCAGTACCCGAGAGAACTGCTCGGGTTGATTTTAGCACAGGGTTTTGAGGTGGAGCCCAAGTCCTCGAGAACCCTTGGGTTTCTTTAGTAAGGTCCATTAGATCATCACGATTGTCTATGAAACTACTCTTACTTCTGCTATCCCATGTGCTAGGAGACACCCAACCCACTGGTCGCATCCCAGGCTCAACTGGATCCATCTCACTGTTTTTAGAACTACTGCTGCTGTCGACCAATCGTAACGAAACAGCTATACCGTCCCTAGCAGGACAAATCCTGGTCTCAACAGAGTAGGGAAAAGAGCTGCTTTTCGGACCCTGTGGGCAGTGCAAACTCAACAAATCCTGTTGGTTTGAAGAAGCAGAAGAGGCCATACTCTGAGATGTTACCTCAAATTCAGGGTTGACCACCTCCTTCCAGGGAACCTCGACTACACCCTGCTGGATTTTGAGAATGCAGCGAGAGAGAGGTGTTCCATGTCCCCTCTCGTTGAGTTCTTGATGCTGGTGTATGAGGTCTGGTGTATTGATGTCTCCTCTAGTTCATGTCCCTCTTCCTCCAGAAGGCTTGCCTGGTTCCCAAAGGGCACAACCTGCAGGTAGAGGTCTCCTGGTCTGAGCAGCAGAGGATTAATGGCAGAAAGCTGGATCACTACACGATCATGTAAACACAATGGCCAGCCAGCACAGAGGAAAATCCTGTCTGAATATAGAGCCTGTTTAAAACAAGAACAGAATCTATATTAACATAAAAGACAGTGTTATTAACATAACAAAAACAGACAGTGTAGGACAAATGATTGTCAAACAGAACAGTCACCAACTACCACAAAATCTGACAGCTACAAAACTCCAGAAGCCTAAATTACAGAATTGAGGATATACAGAGAAATCATATTTGTGCCTGCAAATACAGTAATTATTACAGTTAAAATAAGCCACTGTAGAACCAATAAAAGCCTTTAAAATGCTCATTAACTGATTATTGATGTAAAGATAACAGAAAATTATTGATGTAAAGATAACTGACCTGAGATCCTTCAGACAAGGGAACGCACATCAAATGAAGCAGCAGTCTGGAGAACCTCTGAAGGACTCACTGAATCTGGATGATCCACCTGACAGAGAGATACTTAGATACTGATATCTCATTTTAGCTGATTTCAAACTGTCCCGACATGACTTGAGATGTTACACTGTTCAGATAATTTATTCGATGTGTCCATCATGAGACAGAGTGTTTCTCACTGTATACTGTACATGTATAAGGGGAAGTATATTTAAAGATGCTGTAACTGGTTAAGGTTTGTCAAGTTTTACCTTCACTAGTTCATTTTAAATGGCTCTGTGGTGACAGATAAACATTTACAAATATTCTAGGTCTCTCAAACAAATATGAGCTCATAAAAGCTTTGAATGCTTTTAGATGTATAAAACAGTCCATTTTTCAAAATCTAAAACAACTGTATGTTTGTATTTATTTGCGGTTTGTTCTCAGACTCACATGGGCTGCCTGCTGTATGACCTCCAGCAGATGTCTGGCCGGGATGAGGAGGTCAGTTAGACTGTGGTGAGCACCGTTGTGGTAATGACCTTCAATGATGTGGAAGAGCTGGTCAAGGACAGTGGGGGCCGTGACCTCAAACAGTGAGTACAGGACACACACACAGCTCTGAACGGACACGTCCAATGAGTGTAAGCTCTGATATAAAACACAAACACATCCTGGACATAGTGTACAGATAATGAATTATTCTCTTAAAAGTTCCCTTATACCATGAAATGGTTATTTAGGACGTTTCGAGCATTACAGAGCCACATTTGTCTGATGTGGTTTAATCTGTGGACAGTCTGAATTGTGGCATTTAGGACAAACTTGCAACAAAAGCAGGTGACTGTAAAACTGACAAGAATCACACACACACACACACACACGGGGTGTATATTTAACTGTTTGTATTAATAATGACAGATCCCAAGAGACTTAACACAGTAACTTCAATATTTGCTCATTTTTACTGCAGAAAGTTATTTATACACAGTGAGACAAATATCTGTAAGACACCATTTAAAACAACATTCTAAATTGACTCTTGGGAACTGAAGCAAACAGCAACAGTGATGACTGTTGATGACTGGGAACATCGATGCGTCTGAAGTGTGATTTACAGAAACCAGATTGAGAGAGAACATGTTTAGTCTCTGACATCAGATCCTGATCTGCTGTCAGTCTTTATATTTCTGACTGATCCACATCTACTGTACTGTAAATATCCTGTACAGTGATCTCTCAATGACCTCTGACCACAACAGCCATCCATCACATCACATGACAGCCTGAAGACTGTGTGTGTGTGATTCTTTAACCTAAAGCTCTCGTGTCCAGTACCTCTCTCACTCTCTCTCTCTGTCTCTCTCTCTTTCTCTACATTCTCTCTCTCTCTCTCTCCCTCTCATCTCTCTGTCTCTCTCTCACTCTCCCTCTCATCTCTCTGTCTCTCTCACTCTCTCTCTCTTTCTCTCTCCCTCTCATCTCTCTCTCTCTCTCTCTCTCTCTCTCTCTCTCTCTCTCTCTTTCTCTACATCTCTCTCTCTCTCTCTCTCTCTCTCTCTCTCTCTCTTCTCTCTCTCTCTCTCTCTCTCTCTCTCCTCTATCTCTCTGTCTCTCTCTCACTCTCTTTCTCTACATCTCTCTCTCTCTCTCTCTCTCACTCTCTCTCTTTCTCTACATCTCTCTATCTCCCTCCCTCTCATCTCTCTTCTCTCTCTCTTTTCTCACTTCTTAACTCCCCTCCCCCCTCTCCTCTCTCTCTACACCTCCCTCTTCCCTCCTCTCTCTCCCCCCCCCTCTCTCACACTCTCTCTCTCTTCTCTCCCTCTCATCTCTTCTCTTCCTCTCATCTCTCTCTCTTCTCTCTCTACCTCTCTCTCTCTCTCTCCTCTCATCTCTCTCTCTTTCTCTACATCTCTCTCTCTCTCTCTCTCCCTCTCAACTCTCTCTCCCTCTCATCTCTCTGTCTCTCCCCCCCACACACACAACTGACACTGTGTATCTGTGTACCAGCAGGAATGACTGTGTGTTTGGCATGAATGCTTATTAGTGCTTTAGTGTCTGTATATTAGTGTGTTTCTGACTCTGTGTGATTGTATGTTTCTATGTTCAGATTCACTTACATCATCACAACTGCTGTTCAGTTTCTAAAAGCATTTTAAAGTTTTTCTGCGTCAGAGCGTCTAACACAAAAACACACGCTGTGATTCTAGTCACTGTAATATTTTTCATCTAAGAGCTTTTCCTGTGAAAGAGGAAGTCACTGTTTCCTCTGTTTATTACTGTCAAACACAACATAATGATCTGATGGAAGTGTCCAGATAAACTTCCTAAATATTACAGTCTGGAGTCTGTACTAAGAATCCAGTCACATTCCTGAACTGTCTGTCTGACCAGTTTGATTTATTGACCTCCTTCACAAGCACTTAAAAAGAGAAAGAAAGTGAAGATTACATTAAAATCAACCCTGTATTCATGTTTCTGGTCTCAGTGCAAATGAGTGGTCGGTTCATTGATGTGTAAGGAACAAGAAACATGACTTTCCCTAGAGGAATGACATTGACATGTTATAAATCACACACATGCGGGGACACACGCACACACAACACACACAGTACTGCTGTTTCCTCCTGCATCACATTTTATAAACACACAGTGAGTTCAAGAAATAACAGAGTATTCTCATGCAATCATAACTAAAGTTTAACATACAAATCATGTTTATCTGAGAAAAGCCACAACCTTGCTGCTCTATATATTTATGTAATAGACCATGTGCTTATATAATCTAACTTCATTATTGTTATAATTAATAAAATAGAATCAGAGCTGAGCAAACAGAAAAAGAGTTACGGTACCATTTCAACACAATCGTTCTCCTGTCAAACTTCAGTATCACACACTCTGATGTCCACAGGAGCATCTCTCTGAAAATACTCCCTCCAGTCTGTGCACGTCTGTCGTGTCATATCACACTGAACTGATACACAGACGAATCTGATTCCTGTATTCCTCTGTGTCTGTTTCTGTGCATGTCTGCTCTGACTTTGAAAGGGGGCTGTCCAGTGAAACAATGAAACAGTATAGAGAGAGAGACAGGCAGAGAGAGAGTGCGAGCGAGCTTTATTTACATTCATGCATCATTCAGATTAATATCAGAAACGTCTATTTAGATTATTTTTCAAATATCTATAACCATGAACAATGGTTATCCAGCAAGAGAAATATCCAGCAAGAGTATTTACAAACTTCCTAAATTCACTCTTCAAACGATTTCAGTTCAAACCAAAAGTTTTCTATTGCCTGATGTCATGGGAGAACACATTTAAGTTCCACAAAACAGTTTATTCTCTAGCTCTGTATTACTGATAGAACCGATAAATCTTTTAAATCTCTAAAGAACCTTTTAGCTCAGAAATCTTATAGAACCAAAAATGTTATTTCCTGAATCTGAAGTGCAATAAACTATTCAAGCATTTTTATTTTACAGTTTTACAAAGTTCATAAATAAATGATCAATGGTTTATATTCTACAGGTAAGTTTAAAATATAATAATATAATAATTTATCTCCTGTAAAAATCTGTGACTCCGGACAAACATTAAAACCTCAGTTCTCTGCAACTAGTTAAACTGTTTACAGGAGCAATAAATGACTGATCCTTCAGATAACTGACCACAGACCAGCATACAGATGAAAGCACAAGATAACCACAGAGATTCATTCCTTATGAGGACCACAACCTTTCATAACTGATAATTACACAGCAGACAGAAACTGTTCAGTCACCAGTTTCTACAGTGACAATTTATCAGCAGAGACAAAACACACAAATGAATATTTACAAAACACAAATATCCACCACAAACCGCAGTCAGATAGAGATTCATACTGTCTGACTGCAACTCCGGACGTTTGGTTTGTAATTTCTCTGCGTGCTGAGAGAGAAATTGCTATTCTCCAGAGAGTCATTAGAGAAATAGCAGTCAAAGATAGCAGCTATTAAACAGACCCGCTCACTGTGTGTTAAACTGATACAGAGTTTAGATGCCTGCAGTTTAAACACAGACAGGAAGCCACTGAAGGATCTGAGGCCAGCGGTGAAAAAGCTTTTACTTGCATACTGTTCGAAATTCACTTCTCAACAAATCTGAATGGAGAAATGTACATGGATTTTATACTTTAATTATTTTCCTTGTATGTTTTTAAGGTCTTTCTTTAAAGCTGCAGTCTGTAACTTTTGCCTCTCTATCGCCATCTCTGTTTAAAACATTTAATTGCAGGTTACTTTGCAAAGGGAGTTTCTTGTAACTGCTGTTACACATTTTAAACCATAAAAGTTACAGACTGCAGCTTTAAGAGGAAATGTCATGAAGAATTTAAAGGGCATTACTGTGTCAACAGCAGCAGATTCCAGTTTTCAGTTTTGACTTTTTAACAACTGGAGCAGAACATTTATAACTGATCAGTGATACCACATGCCTGAACATCTAAACACACATGACCTTACAGAGGAAACACTCACTCGCCCTCTCTCTCCACGCGGCGCACAGACGCCTCAGGGGAGGTAGATCTGACAGATCTCATCTCTAAACCCGATCCACGGGTCACAGTGGATACGAGCCTGAGGCGGCTGGTCGAGGTGGTTTGTCAGTGCTGAGCTGTCCTCGACCTTACCACAAATTCTCCTTACGTAACAATGCAAACTGAAAGCAATTGACAACAGTGCTAAAGTTAGCCAGCGTCCCTGAAACTGAAGAGTCTGAACATTTGTTTAGATGAAACTCATCCTTTACTACAGTAACACAGTTCATTATCAGGGTATCATGTATCATTTACAAAGAAAATCATTTGATGTTCTTTGTAGACATACTGTATTCCAAACTCCATCTCATCCAACCAGAACAAACAAAGATTTTAGCCAATTATAATAGAGGTCAAAATGGCCCCAAAGGATTACAGAGATGATGGAAATGGTCATGAGAAAGTAAATAACCACTTCACAAACCTTCACAAACATTACAGGACGACTTCAGTGTAGCATCTGGCCTCTAATGATTGTTTACACAAAATGGAAAGTTTTAAAAAACGTACACACAAGTTGTACGGAGTTTATGGTGGCATTGATAAATCACTGCAAAGACATACAGCAGCAAGACTAAATGTGTTCCACAGAAAGAACCTTTAAAGTTTTAGAACAACATGACAATGAAGAAATAAACTTTTTTTTTGGGTGGGGAGGTGTCAGGCAGTCAGTCAGCAGGTGTAGTGTAATGGCCATCGATT
>JAZGTH010000006.1:1230000-1265000 GCA_036877525.1 Chromobotia macracanthus
TCTGATTTTGTCTGCTTGAACAGTAAATCCTGATAAATCAAAATAAAAGCCTGCAGTGTGACTAACTAGCACCAGATTACAGTTCATTAACAGACAGAGCGCTCATATTCTGTTGAAAATCTCTAAAACTGCACCCGTAAACCCTGATAATCCACTCAAAGCCTCACCAGACTACAGAGAAAGTGTCAAGCTGTCCTGCCTCAACTGGATTTCTTCCATCTTGTTAGACGTCACACAAACAACGCTTTTCACCCACCTGTAAAACACTTTTGCTGGACTTATGATGTGGGGTAGATTTACTGAAAGTGACATTTGCACAATATTAGTATTAATTTTTCCTGCTATTTGTGCTGAGATTGTATTTAGCGCAGCATGGTGAGTTTGTGCCAGCTCTCTCATGCCCATCTGTGTGTGAGATCTGTGAGCTGGATTATGTTACTGACTGTGTGCACGCGTGCGGTCGCTGGCACCCACCACACACTCACGAGAGCCAAGTGTGCTGGGAAGCTGCTGTAGTTCTGGTTTGTGGGTCCTCGCTGGTTGAACTTCACGCTGAGAGCTGCTGAGACCTTTATGTAATTGATTTTTTCTGTAAGTGTGGCTGTTGTAAACTAACAAGACTGTAAAAGATGAGAGATGATGCATAACAGAAGATACTATTTAAATGTCACTAAGGTTTCTGTTTAAAGGAGAGCAGCGAGGCTTTGCTGCTGTGGGTATGTTACACTTCCAGTAGAATTTCACAGAATCACTTTTGCTTTTGAACTGTAACTCAGTTTTGATTTGCAAGACAAATTCTGATAAATTCCAGCCATTTTAGATTCTGCGCTCTTGTACACTTGAAGTCTATGGATCAAAAATAAACGTTGAAATGTAAATATTACATTTTTAAAAATGTGAGCTGTATTTTGAAAGCCTGCATTAAGGCTTTTGAAATGCTTTCATTGTAGTTCATCACTGTATGTGCAATGTTTCTGTATCTGTAGAACCTCCTCAGAGCTCCACCATCATCTGTAGAGGAAATCACATTCAGGCCAGTGAAAGAATGATCACAGATTTTTATATCAGCATACGTTCAGTCATCCGAGTCAATAATACTGATGGATAAATGTACAGTGATTACCTCCACACAGCAGATTCACTGCTGAAGATCAGAGCACACACACACTGCGGCTTCTAATTCTGAGTCATTCTGAGCCATTAACAGCACAATCTTAATAATGAAGCAATGAGCAGTTTACTTCCCTCTCAATACAGCCATAACAGAACTACAGTCTGTCTCATCACACACCTAATGCAATATGTCTCTCTCTCACACTCACTCTTTCTAGCTCTCTCATTTTATTTCTCTTTCATTTTCTCTCTTACACATACACACACACACACACTTATTTTTTTTCTCTCTCTCTCTCTCTCTCTCTCTCTCTCTTTTCTCTCTCTCTCTGTTTGCATAATGATCTGTTCGCTACACTAGCACTTGGTCTTGCTGTCTAATTCACTCATTTACTGAGCGTCGTGCCCTTTGCATGGTTCTCCATTATTATTATTATTATAATATTCATAAAAGCCTCATTGTGTTATATAATTGCAGCCTCATACAATGTGTTCCAAAATAATATGTCATGTTCTTTATAAGTGTGTGTGTTCAGGGTAGCAGGAGCCTTTAGTCTGTGCAAATGATTTTGCTGTTTAAAGGTTCTGGGCTGTGTGTGTTCTCTCTCTATCCTGACCTTTGGGCTGTACCTTTTTACATGTGCACAGCACATTTTCTTCAGCACAAAGCTGTCATGATGCTACAGTACAGGTTGTGGTTGCTGGGGTGTTGCTATGTGAATGCACAGTGTTCTACACTGTTTCTAGGGAGTTGCTCGGGAGTTGTGGGTGGTTGTCAGTTGCAGTTGCTACATGTTCTGGTGTTCTGGCTGTTGTTTAGTGTGGTGTCTTATGGTTGCTAGTTCTGCGTGGTTGTGTGAACAATAGTTATAAACTTTGCAAACAGCATTGGAGCAACGTCCAGCTGAATCAAAAATTAAAGCAAACTAAATCCAACACACTCTCAATTAAAAAACAATAAAGGGGCCCGACTATCTTAAACGTCCTTAAATAACGCAAGCGTAACACTCACTGCGGTACCTAAACAAACCGCTGGCCTGGATATCACATGCCTGTGATGTCAGCACATTTTTGAGACTGTGATTGGCCGAACTCAGCACGAGAGGGGCGGGGTGACGCAGGGTACCACAAGGTCCTCTGAGCCCTTCTGCTTATTTTAAGCCAAAAACGCCTCCACAAATAGCTGCCCCACCGTGAGCAGTAATTGGTGCAGTGTCTCCCAGCACTGGTTTGAGATAACGTCTGTGTTTTACTGCCAGAGCTCCCCAGGAAAGACCTGTTTCCACGAACCACAGCGCCACAGCCTCTCTGCCCCGCTTCAATGTGTCCAAACAGTGTTCACCTAATACAGCAGATAGATGCTCTTGTGTGTGTGTAAATGTTTGTATTGTTAGAAATTGTTTTCTAGACTGGTATTAAAACAGCTGCATGCTAAAATGTACTCTTTATTAGCAGTGTGACATTATCACTCACTTTACCTGCTGTACGGACACTGTCCTACAGACCATAATACTTCCTACTAATTCAAATATGTATTAAAGGTATAGTTCACCCAAAATTGAAAAGCTCTGTAGCTTAATATCTGAACACAGCTGCTAACAACGTGTAGCTCTTTTTGATTGGTTAGAATGTTGTACAGCAACCACCATCAGACTGAAAGAACATGAGAATGTCAGTTGCTGTGTGGCTTCTACGTTATACTGGCTGGTTTCCAAGGTGTTGCTAAGAGCATACTAAACTGTTCGGAGTGATTCTTAGCATATTGCTATGTAGTCGATAGGGTGTTCTGTGTGGCTGTCAGGGTGATCACTACAGTGTTCTGGGTGCTGCGCACATGATTGCTAACTGACACAAGTAAACAGAGCTTTACCTTCAAGACTGTGTGATAAGTTTCATATCCTGTATATGAGTGATAGTGAAGTGATTCATATGAAAAAATACAAGCATGTTTATAAAGGCAGGGAATTGAACGCTGTGAGTGTTGGCCTGGATAGAAAGTGTCTTTTATATTTTGTAGATGTTTGCGAGCTCAGCGAGGGTTGAAACATGTTCTCCAGAGAACAGTGTGTGCTGTGGAGATCAAAATTGTTCACAGTAGGGGGTTGAAATGAATCACATTCACAGAAGGTCCTTTTTTAAAATCACAGTCCAGTGAAACAAACGAATGTCTCAGAAATATAACACAGACCCCCTCTGATGATACTGTATTTAGAGCCATACGTGAATATCTTCAATACTAATACAAAGTTAATTTAAATGTATTCATTAGTTCAGTGTGTGTTTGTGTTTGTGGGGCCCTGGTATTCACTTCATTGTGGGAGAGTAAATTCTGACCTTGTGGGGTCATTTTTTATCCCTATAAAGAAACGTTTATAAATTATAGGGAATGATCTTGTTTGAAGATATAAAATAGCAGAATGTTTTTAGTGAGGGTTAGGTTTAGGGTTTGGGTTAGTGTAGGGGGATAGTTTGTACAGTATTAAAACCATTAAGTCTATGGAATGTCCCCGATGTCACTGATATAGTCAAACAAACATTGTGTGTGTGTTTATCCTGTTGTCTTGTATCTGTGGGGTGATCTGTGGGGTGATCAGTTTTTATCAGTTTGGTTTGGTGCCTGAAGGTCTATGAGTTTATCTGCAGACAGTGCACAAGCTCCAGTTACAGCCCTACAAATAATGTAACACACAGATGATGAAGTCTCTCAGCCAGTTCAATCAGAACGTCACATTAAGACTGTCATTAAACTCACACTGTGAGATTCTTATGAACTGGAAATGAAGTAATTCGTTGAACATTTATTTAGTAATAAAGGCAAATGTGCAGTACAGTGATATTCTGTATTTATTGCTTATGTAACAATAAACTTCAGCTTTCAGATTCTCAGTACTAATGAAATAGATTTCTCAGATGAAATGAAATTTCTTGAGTGAAGTTTTCTTCAGTCACAATAACTCATGTTTACCTTCATAGATTTAAACAAACACTTGTTAGGAGCTCACCCCACACTGTCTGAGATATAGATATGAATTATACTCGTAGCGTGTTAAAGAGAGAGAGTTCTATACATAGAAGGAGAAAATCGACCCATATCAAGAGAGCAGAATATCATAGGGACTTGGGAGATGTGCTCTGTTGGGCCGGCTGTTAAACAACCATCTATCAATGCCCTAGCAACCACCTGCAACACTTTAGCAACCACATAGCAACACGCCAGAAACCACCTAGAACAGCCTATAATTGTGCTGCCAAGTTTTACACAGTCATGTACTTCAGAAAATTGTGGATTGGGATTCCTTCCCTGTAATGACACTATTCCAGATCCACTGCTTCAATTTCTCTCTCTCAGATTGGACCTTGATCTCAGGAGGCTGGTTTATTAGCCCATCTGTGTGACTCACATCACTGTTATTGGCCAGATTTCTCCCTCGCCTCGCTATCACTGTGCACAAAAGAGGGACCTGAAAAGAAGCTCACCACACATTTACATACAACACCTCCTCTGAACCTCCGCCTGTCTGTCATGGTCACATCCTATTAGGAGATTTCTTTGGTAATATTTTGGTCCTTCCAACTGGAAAAGGAACTGCTGTATTTTTTTCATTCCTCCCTCATTCTCCAGTTTCAGAGTGCAGGGATTATTTATGAGGGCGAGCAGTAGCCCTCTCGTGGTCTGTCAGAGCTCAGGAACGAGACGCTGGAGTGGATTTCAATCACTGAAGACCGAGACTGAGACCCTGACCTTCTGTAAAACCAGCGCTGCTGCTGAAATGAGGAATGGGGGGTTGGGAGGAGACAGAATGAATGAAATAGAAAGACTAGTCTCAGAACCATTAGAGGTTTAAACGCAGAGACGTCTGATCTTACAGCACACATACTGTAGCCACATTTACAATGATAAATAATGTTTACTCGCTGCTGTGCATAAAGACAAAAATAGTCATTTGCATTTCACGCTGTGTCAGTGGTGTGAAAATCAAAGCCGAGCTTGTTTGTCATCTATTATCATACGTAATCCATTAAATCTCAATCTTTGAGCATTTTCACGTCTTGTTACAGTAAAATGGCAATATGATGCCCCTGTAGATCTGCGAGGATGAAATTGATAATTTCATTTACATTTCTGATTTTGGCAGGCGTGATTTTTTTTAATCAGTTTGAGAAGTGAACCATGACGAGCTGGTGTCAGGGTCTTCTGGATGATCAGCAGGAAGCATCTGAAGCTCATCAGTGTTTTTTCTGATGGTGAATGTTTGTGTGAAGAGTGATTTTCTGTGAGATCTGTTTTGTTTGCCGCTGCTGACCGCTGTGAATAGGGGTGTTAAGAAGACAATCACCAAGTCTGATAAAGATAAACATTTAAACCCAGATCTTTGAGTTACTAAACCATCATTTAGTGAAGCAGATAATGTAGATTCACTTCATCAATGTACTGAATCCCTTCCAAAAGAAATAACAGCCTGTTCCAGGAGAAATAATGACCTTTGAATTGTCCTGCTGAATGTTACAACGTATTCCTGCTATTCTGTTCTTAGTTCAGTACTGCTGCATGAAACATTTTTAGTAGGGTCAGAAGGAAGAGAAGTAATCTGGTCTCAGACCTGCAAGACACAGGTGCAAAATACACTTACTACTCTAATCTACCATATCATACTACTATATCTTAACTACTGTAATCACACTAATTAATCAACATTCAGTCAGTTAAGGTGTTTTTAAACTTCTGAAAAGTTTTACATGCATTTTTGCAATGCATGTAAAACTGAGAGCATGATCAGTTGAGTCCAGACAAGACAAATGTCTACTTCAGTGTTTTGTCTATGTTTAGAGAAAGTGTTGGTGAAAAGCTCACTGTGAGCAGTGCAGTTTTCTGTTCCTGCTCTGACAGTGTGTTCATCAGATGAAGCTGCAGGAGATGTTTGAGGAAGCATATGGTGGATCCAGCAGTTCTGTGTTTGTCCTGCTGCTCTGGGCTCAGATCTGTGTCAGATCAAACTCTGAAGTGTTTGATGTCGACCTAAATCACATCCAGATCTTCAGTCTAGATCATCTGAACTACTTTTAAAGTTTGAAAGTAGCTCATTTTAGGAACTTATTTTATAGATTTGAGAAGTTTAAAATTGGCACTGTGGGAAATGCCTCTTTGAACAGGAAGTACAAGTTTATGAAGTATGTTTGTGTTTCACAGATGCACTTTATGATTTACAGCACATTCGATGTCTAAAGGACTTTAATGTGGGATGTCTAAATGAGTTAGCAAACATTAGGTCATACTAACAGGAAATGTATCACTAGCAAGAAATCAAACACCAGATAGAAATATCTGTAAGATTTTAATGGTGCTGCTTCTATATTTTCGCTGTTGTTGAACTAAAGCTGAATTTCTTTCACTGTGTGCTGCAGCTGCATCACAGATCTGGACTGTGCTCTTCCTGATTGTTCAGAATTTCCTCGGTACTGTAGCAGCTGCAGGTAACCTGAATTCTTTCCTTCATTATATACTTAATATTTTCATATTAAAAAAATTCATTACATATTTAGGCCTTGTAGTGAACACAGTGTAATTGGTAATGCATGTGACTGCCCACACCCAGTGATAGACATGCCCACCTTAAACTACAGAGATGTCAGGTTTGAATTAGTGCACATCACAGACTGTGTTAATAAGTGTTGTAGCTTGAATAGTGAATAATGTTCAATATCATCATTTAAAACTTGTGATGTGGGTCACTTACAAATATTTCTGCTTTTCATTTGTGCTTTAAGTTTAGACGTGCTACAGATGTGCCCATCTCAGATTGGGAACATCTACCTCTGTGTGTGTGTGTGTGTGTCTGTGTGTGTGTGTGTGTGTGTGTGTGTGTGTGTGTGTGTGTGTGTGTGTCTCTGTGTGTGTCTGTGTCTCTGTGTGTGTGTGTGTCTGTGTGTGTGTGTGTGTGTGTGTCTGTGTGTGTGTCTGTGTGTCTCTGTGTGTGTGTGTGTGTATGTGTGCAGCGGTCAAACGTGAGACCTTCTGCTCACCCCCTGCAGCGCTAAGAAACATCGACAGCAGAAACATGACGTCTGTTCTGTCATCTGAGAATTAAACAGAATTTCACAGTTCATCCTAAGAAAAGAGGGTTTAATCCGTCAGCTCAGGTCACTGTATGAAACACACGCCTTTAGTGCAGGAACATGCATATTTGAAACATGGCGGCACAAGAGAAAACAAAGTAATTGGATTGTTGTTAAACAGTAGAATGTAAAATCAGTTATTTTTTATATTTTTATGAGGGAGTGAACTGTTCTGTAGAGTGTTTAATGATGTGCATTAGCAGTCACATGTGTCCATATGTGTGTGTTTCCCTTGAGCTAATGACCATGTGTAGCATGCATGTTTGCATGTGTTTACATGCGACTGTGTCTTCATATAGAGGGTCTCTGTTAACACACTTCAAATATAAAACCTGGTGGAGTGCTCAAGCGCCTGCGGGCCTGAAGAGCTCTCTCTAACATAACAACAGTCCAAGCTAACCTTGCCTTAACATTCAGTGCTAAACCACACCGGCCACTTGATGCATCCAAATCAGTCTTTCATCAGTGGAAACACGTCACACATCAGCACATCTGTCCTAACACTGAACCCAGAAACACACGTCTGCTTCAGCTGAGAATACAACCGCTTACAGGCTGTGTGAGAGACCCCCGCACATCTCCAGCATTCCCACTCCACTGCTGCTGATATCTGAACAGCCATTTCATTAGTTTGTCATCATCTTGTTTTGGCACTTGTTTGAGAGTTAAAACGTGGACACATTTCTGAAGTAGAGGAGCTTGCAAATAAAATGGTTTTGCTCACAGGTTTCTCATCCATTGCTCAGGAGACCTGAAAACATCCTTTATTTAATATCCAATATGATTATTTAACAGTTTAACATATGACCTTATTGAAATCTCTGACATTTGCAGACTTCGGTGTCTTTGTAAATCTGAGCACAGACTGAGACACTGTTAAAATCTCATGTGAAGCTCTTGGGAGAATTTGATGAGAAATGGTTGAGCTCATATGGAGATTTTTGACTTTTGCTTTTGAGAAGTCTGGTTTCATATAATGTGGAGATCTCTTAAGAAACAATAAAGCCAAATAAAACACGAGACGGTGAGATTACTGGAGTCATGGAGATCTAGCAGTCATGCTCAATATTGAATCTCTCTGTCTGTCCATCATAAGATCTCATTCATTAGACTGTTTCTGTGCTGCAGGATGTGGCTCATGATGTCTGAACATCTTCATGTGAGGTGCAGTGCAGACTGAGACGCTTCACATCTTCACAGTCATCCAGCGGCTGCTGTCGATCCGGGAGGACGGCGGCGTCTTCCTCCCTCAGCATCAGCATCAGCAGCATCATCATCATCATCAGCGCTCGTCATGCAGACCGTCTTCCTCATTCACTGATGCGATGCTCACTTGTTCACCGGCCGCTGCTGCGGTAAACGGCGCCGTTTGTCATCCGTGCGGGCGGATCGTGTCTCCGGCATCCGCGTCACTGGAGGATGTAGCGGCTCACCGGAGAGAAACGGCGGCGAGTGTTTTCGGGGCCCTTCCGTGACAAACAAACAAGGACGGCGAACAGACGCGGATTTGTGCGGCTCTGCACGGTGAGTGAATGAAGCATCAGCGGACAGAAGCGCTTCATGCGGCGGTCACACATGATGTAAATGTCCGCTGCAGCGCGGCTGACGCATCGGGCGCTCGAACCGGCCCCGCCGTTTAATTCTGCGGCAGGTGAAGTTCTTCATGCCTTTGTTTCTGTGTGTCCTGCACTGGAGGAATATGTTGGGCATCTTGTCTGAGAATGACGGATTGTGACATATATGTCAAAGTTATGATGACGTGTGTGTGTATTACACAGTCATTCACATGATAACGCGAGGCTGGTTTAAAGGCTTCATTCACTCCTGCAGTAGTTGATGTAAGAGATGCTGATGTCTTTGTTGTCATGGCATCACGGTAAACTGTCTGATACTTTGATCAGACAGCAAAAATGAACATTTCTGTACCAGAGGACAGAACTGAAGCCATTTTTGCTGGCTTTTAAAGTGTGCAGGACTGTGTTTCTGTAAAGGACTACATTTAATGGGCACGTTAGTGTGTTTAATTACACTATTGACTGACCATACATGTTTTAAATGAGTGCACCTTTGTGATATACTGTTCATGATGTAGGTACAGTATGTACGTAGATCAGCTACACTGTAAAGGTGAGGCTGAGGTGCATCTGAGCAGATATTTACCTGTTCTGACCCTGTCACATGACTTTCATTGGTGTAACCTCATGATCCGCTCATACACAGTATTAGTTACTGGAGTAAACCAGTTGAGATGTGACCATACAGTAGTTTGACAGACATTTAGTACAGTGGATTTATTTGATCTGACTGAGAAACTTCACATTCGTTTGTTGGGAAGCATCATTAACTCTTCGTTCACATCTCACTGTAAGAACACTGTACTGGTGTCTTAGTTGTCATGGTATTAAACTAAACTCTCTCTCTTTTAAATAGAGACAGCAGATAGACGGTGACTGAGAACATAAAGTACTTTAATAGATGATTTCTTCCAAAAATAAATGAAATGTTTCCATCCAATCACAGATACTGATAACACAACAGCAGAATTTTTAAGAATTATTATTCAGCTCTTCTTTTTTATGGTCGCTGTGAAGTGCTGCTGTACAGAGATGTTTGAAGATTTCTCCTGTCTCGCAGGTTTGGAATGACATGGGGAGAGCAGAACTCTATTGACTTCTTCTGAAACAGTATTTCAGTGTGTTATCTCATCTCCTGAGCCTCTTTACTGCTGGTGTAAAGCCAGAGAGACAGAACGCTGACAGATTCTCTTTCTGTTGCTAAACTGTAAGCAAAATCCAGTCAGCAATTGATCTCGGTGTCCCACGAGCTCATTTAACACATATTTAGTGCTTTTCACCCCCAGATGTTTTGTCCCCGTGCTGGCGCCGGTCCAGCTGGCAGGCGAGGCTGTGATTGGTTGTCTCTGTGAGGGGCATCAGGACCCCTCTGTTCTCATAGCCAAACGGGATCTTGGGTAATTAAAGGGCCGGTGTTACAGCAGGTTTGATTGACTGCACTTTTGGGTGTTGTGCTGCCAGTGTGGAGGGGAGGAATAAATCAGCATTGAAAACAAACACTCGTGTTTGTCTTAATTCAAGTAGCTGCAGTGGGTCAGCTGCGTCAGCTGCACAGATTTAAATGAATGTAGCCAGAGATGTGAGACGGGCGACCCCGTACGTCTCCGCCACGGAGCCATTATACTGCAGCCGCTATTAATGAAACACTTTATATGTGTGATGTCAACAGGGATTAACTCTCCACTGTTTCCTCGCAGGTGTATCTAACCGCGCAGCGTATAAATGTTAAATGAATGTTTCTGAAGATAACTAGCTGTTAGTATTGTGCTGTTCTGAGGGCATTAATACAGTGGGTCATTAAAGACATAATCTTAAATGTGAGAACTGGTGTTTTGTGTAATTAACATGTTAGTTCAGGTCAATGCATTGCAGGCACACAGTGTCGTTGTACATTCTGTGGCAATATCAGTGCACATGTACACGTGTGTGTGTGTGTGGTTACAAGCATGTTTTGGGTCGTTTTGGCACATGCAGACATGGATTTGAATGAAATGTTGTTGTGAGGTTTTATCATGCAACACTAATGCATGATTGCTCATCCTGTAAAGACTTGCTACAGTTACAGTTACTGTTCTGTTGACATGCATCATTAATCTTCCGCCCAGTCAGACCACGTGCCCAGAACAGTCCCAGCATTATGACATCATCACTGTGAGCTCACAGCGGATTGTTTACTCCGTGTGGATGATCTGATGTCCTTCTCTCAGCACAGAGGAGATCAGCTGTGAATGAGTGTCAGAGCAGAGCCCTGCTCTCATTAACATGTAAGAAATACACTCATAAGCATCAGGAGTGATGGATCATTCACAGCAGAGAAATGACCTGTGAAATGATGCAGTAAAGGATGGTGTTGTGTTTCCTGCTGCTCTGGAGAAGGTGGAGAGATGTTGAACCTCCAGTAATGAGCTACAGTTCTGGTCTCCACTGGCAGTGTGTTTAGATGTTTGTTTGACAGACCGGTGTGTGTGTGTGTTTGTGTGTGTGATTTATCAGATCACATACTCAAGTCAGTTATTTTATGTCATTTAGACTCTATTTCTGTCTAAAGGCAGGTGCACACTGAATGATTTTAAGAATCTTCACTATAAGTCACTATAATCCCAGAACAAAATCTGTATTCTCACTAGTTTGACATGTTCGCCAACAGCCGTTCAATGATCATTGCAATCAGATTTTTCCTGCAATAAAATGTTGCCAGTTTTCTGTCCTGCAGAGAGATTTCCACAACAACCATCAAATTAATAGCCAGCAGGATAAATGTTAAACTCCAGACGAGTCTTCTTGTGTGTGTCCATTCCTGACTGTCATACAGTAATGACAGCTGAGATCCCTCAGTGTGACGCAGTTTATAGCTGAAATTATGTTCAGACAGAACAAACAACAGTCATAAAGGACTACTAAAATCATACAGTGTGTAACATAAACAGTTTTGTGTCTGGATATTAGAAGATACTGAGTATAACAGGAGCATGTTTGTTAAACTACATATAGACTGTTGAGTCCTAACACTTAATGACATCATTCCAAGATCAGGAAACTGAATTACATAAGTGGAAGCTTAATCAGCAGAATTATCAGCAGAATGTCCCTGATAAAGAACCAAACACAAGATATTTGAAGTGAAAATGCTAAAAAGATGCCACAATGCAAAGGCTATTTTACTGTGAACGGAAGATACAGAACTGAGATCATAGCTGATGACACCATCCTCACAAACTCTTCACACTCTGAGTAACTCCTAATACTGTATGTAAAGTTATTATAAACACAAACTCTCGAGTGCTGCTGTAACACTTCTGCCTCTAAAAGTTAGATTACATTATATTCAGTATTATAATATATAATATATTCATATTTCTTTTGCCTTTATTTCTGCACTGTTTATTTGTAGATTTTCAGCAAGGGCTAAAACTGTTATGTGTTTATCTACATTATTGTTTTGTTAAACATTAAATGCTTCAAAAAAGATAATTTTAAACAAAGTCACATAAATATTTCCGAATCTTAGTCTATAATAAGCACATAGATGTGATTGTTTTTGTTGTCTGGATGTATTTTTAGACTTACAATGGCTTTTGTCTGGTACTGACAGTGATATTTTGGGTCAAAACAAATATTTTTTCACTAGAACAGTAAAAGAAGAGTGAAAAATGTCAGATGAATCGGATCTCTGGTCATTCTGAAGTCCTCTACATACAGACTGAATGTGTCTGAACTAATGTTATGTTAGTGTATACTGTATGAACTCTGTGGCTCTTTGGTATACTTGACTCTGATTGGTCTCAGCATTCTGCGATCAGTAGTTTTAGTAATGACACTGAACTGTATATTTGACTGTTCTCACTGACGTCACTGTTTATTCACTGTTTGTTGTGATGCAGTGATGTCATCAATAATGCTGTTTACACTGAAGCAACCATTGCTGCACGTCTCAGTGCAATTCCTGTTTGTGTTTGATAATGGCCAAGTGTTCATTACTGCAGAAGAACCCTTTGTCCCAATCACCCTGTCAGAGTTTTCATGTAATGACTGTCTGACTGTAAATGATCTCTTATATAGTTTGTACAGTACAGTTAGGGAACAATCTATGGCCAGTCCAGTGAAGTGCTTCACCACATTTACTCTGTAATGCTTTGTTGCTTCAGGACCTTTTCTGTCAGCTGTGCTCTTTCCTTCTCTAAAATAAAGCAGCATTCTGTTCTCTCATTGGGCAAAAGCATTTTATGTGACTCCAGAGGTTTAAACCATCTGTAATAGATGCTACTTAATGTACCATCATTTTGGTGGAAGAGAAACACCTGATGTTTGTCTGTGAGCAGCTTGTGTGAAAGCTGGTGAAGATTAGCTGCCGTTTCCTTTCAGAGAGCTGCAGTCCCACGTCACGGGCCCCCGACCCACAGCACACCCCCTAATTCAACTTCCTCATTATATCACTCTCACAGAATGGAGAGAGAGAGAGAATGAGAGGAGAAACAAATGGACAGCAGATTGTTGAAGTTTAATTTAATCCCTCTGAGAAATTAAGAGGGCTGGTGGCACATTTGTGTTTCTGTCATGTTGACAGCATTCATGGTCTGCAGATCTGAGCACACGCTTCCTGTAAATGACCTTCATCCATGACCTTCAGTCAGATTATTCTGCTGTTCTCTGACTTTATGTTGTTTGTTTTAGTACAGATTTCTCCACTAAGGTCCACAGACCTGCAGTTTATCTTCAACCCTAATAATTCATCTGAAGCAACTAATCAAGATCTTTGGGACTGACAGAAACATCCAGGCAGATGTGCTGGAGCTGACTAGAGCTAAACTCTGCAGCTCTGTGGACCTTCAGGAACATGAATTGGAGTTTTTGTTGTATTTGTTGTGTTGTGATTTTAATAGGATAGTTCACCCAACCCAAAAACAACGGTTACTATTTACCAACCCTCATGTTGTTTCAAACCCATTTGATGTTTTTTCCAGTGGAATCTAAGAGAATAAATTTTGAAGAACGTTAACATGTCTTTTCTCCATACAGTGACAGTAAATGACTGAACATCTCCTGTGTCTCACAGAGCAGTCACTCGGCACTTCAATGTCCCTTTTACAGCTCATCTTTTTACTTCATATTTCTACTTGATTTTTACTGTCACCAGTATTGAGGTTTATGCCTTAAGGTTGCTACAGTATATGTTTACTGTTTAACTTGACTATAATACCTTGTTGATACATGTCATATAAGGGCTAAACAGATTGGCATTACTGAGGATGTTTAGATAAGTGTTGAGACAACATTTACATGTGTCCTGTTGTTTCTCTTTTTAATTTTCTCAATACCTTTATCGTCCAATCAGATGCCAGCGTAGTGTGTTCACTGGTGCATTTGCATGTTAAAAGAAATGGGGGGCCCCAGGGGACGTTTTGTCCCCCCACAGCTATTAATGACTCGGTTTCCCTGAGTAATTAATTAGGTTTGGAGTGGAAGCGATGCAGCGTGCAGTAATACCAGATGTTTGTTCTATTTACTACTGAATGCAGTTTGACTGCGCCGTTGAAAGTGGCTGCAGTCTGTAGGTCCTAATTGTGTAATTGCGCCTCTGGCGATCAAGATGACTAATGCTTCTGTACACGAAGTGTGAGTAAACGCAGGCCCCCCGGACGGGCCCTTATCGCATTATGAAGACGTTCACCGCAGCAGGGCTTCAGTTAAGTGTCATTTGTTTGGTTTTGCTGCATTAGCTGTAGCAAAACATGCAAATTTTAGTTCATTTGGGACATTAAAATATTGGTTTGTTCGAAATGCTGTACATTGCATACTGTGTTCTTCAAAATAGTATATGAAAATGTAAGCATGTTATCCCATGTTATGTGATTGGCGTTCAGTTATGATATTTTAATTAAATAATTCTGGATTCTCATTGAATTTTTGGTTGTTTAAAGACCCAATGTTTGGCTCATTTGGTCTGATGCACTGCTTGCTGGTAGATGCTGTAACTGTTTAGTATGAAATTATACTGCAAAATATTTAATTATATTATAGATGTGCCGCTAGTAACTGGTTTTTATTTTCAGAAGAGATTGTAAACTGAACTGATAATCAGCACAGGATAGTCAATAGTGAAGAGCTGGAGACTGTGAACACCATCAGCCAATCAGTGTTGTCATGAGTCATGATGTCATTTCCTGTGGCCCTGGAATGATTAGTCACATGACTTTAACAGCTCAGGTGAATGGCTTAGAAAATCTGTTATGTTACTAGACTTTTGTCTAGAAAAATACCTTTATAAACACATATACATAATAAAAGTTAATCAACTTTTCATTGTTGTTGGCAATTATCCATACAGTATGAGGGAATAAAAGGCGTCTAATTTTGTAGGGCTCTGTAGTGCTCCACATTTACACTCATATATTCAAAATGGAACATTTCTGCTTCCAAGACAGACAAGCTCTCGAAAGCAAAGCGTGATGCAAATGCGGCAACAGCTGGGCTTTGAGTTTGGCTGAACATCTGTGTTCCAGCAGACTTTCTCAAGAAGAAAACGTAGCCAACACTGAAACTCGAAATCTCGAAACACCTCTGATTTCTCCTGTATTTCCATTGAAATGTATTCATTCAGCAGATACTGTCTGTACAGTGACTCACATGCAGTTGGAATGTGAGCAGACACAGATGATAGTAAATTCATGTCTGGCAGAACCAGAGAGCAAACGTTTGGAGAATCCAGACGATGCTATAAGAAGGCAGTCTGGGATTAAACCGTGTTCCGTGCCGGAAAGATCTAGAACTTTGAGAAATAATTAAATGCAGGATCCTGCTGTGGTAGGTTAAAACAATGACATCATCATCACGATGCTAAGACTGCAGTTAAACATGATGTTAGTTTAATAAAGGTTCATATAAGATCACAGGGAATAATAATAAGCAGGTTTCGTTTGTGCAGTTCAGTGTGGGAGAATGTGTGTGCATTGGTTACTGTTTCCACAGCGGTCATTTGAACATAATACAGCCACTGGTTTACTGGAGGGTTTGTTAGGCACTGTTATGTGTCAAACTGCTTTGAAATAATATATATTGCAAAACAACACTATACAAAACAACACTATACAACACTAGTTTACTCTGTTCAAAATTGAATTGAGTGAAGTAGCTCCTTTAAATGCAGGGATAGTTTTTTAATATCTTTCTACAATGACTCCTACAAGCCCCGCCCCCAAACTATCAATCCTCATATGAGCTTCTGATGGGTTTTTTTATTATAAAGTTAGTGTGTTAAGGATTATGAATCTTGTGTTCTTTAGCATGTGCCATGTCATGAACCCCTGCCCCCACAGCAAACACAACTGACCTGTGACTCCAGAAAACGGATATGAACCCAGCCGTGGCACTGGTACATCTGAGGTCTGAAAAACACCCACCGTTTCTATGATGTTCTGTTCTAGATATGATTTAGATTCCCCTATAAGTACATCTATAAGACCTTGTGTCCTGTTTTATTCTCTACCAGTGTGAGTCTGATTGCACAGAAAAATAATGGCTCATCTGTCTTCATCAAGGTGCATGATTGAAGACATCAGTTTTTCATATGACTGAATCTGTGATTGTGGTACTGTACTGTTACAGTATCTGTATCTGTTCTGTATTTGTAGTACTGTACTGATACAAGTTAGTTCAATGTCATGTACACATTGGAACCGTTGATCACAAGCAATTGAATACAGTAATTATTCACTTAATAAAAACATATATGAGCCACAAGCATTATGAGATAATAAATTCAGCTAATGATAAACAGCTAACATTAAAACTGGTGCACAGTCATCAGTTCTCTCTGTACATGTGAGTTTCATCTCCGTTCAGAAGAGCTGCAGGCATTTGTGTTGCTTTCCTGAGTATTTAAAATGGGAAAAAAGCTCATTCAGCTTGATTTCTCTCTCTGCTTACGGCTTGGTCGTGGCCTGGGATTTAGAGGGGAACTTTCTGCTTTTGACAGAAGAGATTCATGCCCTGTGCTGGATTCTTAGATTAAGATGTTTCTCAGTCTCACACTCATTTGAGGATGACTGCGGGATCCACTGGCAGCTGGAGATTTATTTAATCTCAAAGAATACAATAAAAATTAAGATGAAAGTAGGTACTTTTCATCAGATCAATGTCTGCATCCCTATGAATTAAAGCTCAATTAAGTTTAGTTAAAGGTAAGTTTAAAATAATGCTTCTGACATTTTAGTGGGCAAATAATTTGCAATAAATAATTTCTAATAATTATTTATAATTATAATTAGTTTTGATTGGTTGTGTTGCTTGTTTCTGTTACTGTTACCAAAGTTATTGCAAGAAAATTATTATTATTAATTATTTTCTTTCATTTACGGAAGTTACAAGTTTATCAATAACTAAAAACGTTGGGCCCAAACTAGTTACTCTGTTAACTTGTTATTTTGAACCAGATTATGGTAACAAGGTTTGACCAAGGGTTACTTTTTCTTAGAATGTTTCTTAATTTTTCTTAGTTAAAGTTTCTTAACATTTGCTGGATTAGTTAAAGTTTCTTAACATTTGCTGGAATGAGAAAACTAATTTGACTTCATTGAAGCAGTTTCAGGCATTACTCATTACTGCTTGCAGAACTCTTTAATATTGAACCTCACTGATGTTTATATTGTGGTGTGTGATAATCTCAGACAATTAGAGCTGCTTTACTGGCTGTAGAAATAAACTATGACCAGAGTAAAACTTATATCTTGATTCAGAACATGCTAATATTTTGCACAGCATGAAACCGAAGGCAAGATGGCAGTAAAATGTGTATCGCATAATTACTTCTCTCAGATAAAGCTTCAGATGTGAGGAGCTGAACAGAAGCTGTTTTAGCTCTGAGGGGTCTGACGTGCCGAGCGTGAAGAGAACGTTCAGTACACATTCAAAGTGACACACGGTGTTGATGTACAGCATTCACTGAAGTGAACTGCTGCAGGGTTTATCTGCAGTGTGAATCGTCTGGAGCACACTCAGCTAAAGAGACGTTTGAATGTGGCTTGTGTTTATGAATTTAGCCGGTTTTGCGGTAACACTGCAGGGCAGGAAGATGCTCTTCATTTACAGTGTGTGTTGTTAGTGTTACTGGATGTTAACCAGAACTTTAAATGTATCATTCTGTGGGTTGTCAGGTCTCAGGGCATTTTGTGCTTTGTGTTGCTTGTATGTTTATTCATTTTAGAATGAAAGAAATAGTCTTGGTTATTGTGCACATTGGCTTTGCAGTAGTCAATCATTAATTAGTGCTTGTTAGGCCGATTGTTTCTGGTGATGAAAATCATCAAACCTCCAACCCCAAGTGTTTACCTTACTACAGACATAAATGATACATCAGATCAAACATGTTGTCTGGAGTAAATGTGAGTTTGATTGTACTGTATATGTATGTAAAAGTATAATTCACCCAAATATTTTCAGAAATGTCTCACTGGGTTTTGTGTCCATACAGTGGAAGTCAATGGGTGCCACTGTTGTTTGGTTACCAGCATACTTTAAATTACTTTAAATAATATCTTCTTTTGTGTTCCTCAGAAGCAAAAAAAGTCATACAGGTTTGGATTGACATGAGAGTGAGTACATGACGGAAGAATTTTCCTTTTTCGGTAAACCGTCTCTTGGCTTTGTGACTTGTGGGTTAATTCCCCCCTGAATAAAATTTGCTGGGATGCTACACTAACCAAACCAGCTTCAGAGCAGGTCCATCAGAAATTCAGTGTAACCTTCACAGTAAAGCTGAGGTGCAGTGTGAAATGGTGATGGATGTCAGAAGCTCTTGTGTGGGGGAGTCACACTGTGACTGATGAACACTGGATCAGCTCTCTGGCACCACGTCTCTCTGATCTGCTCTCAGGAAAGGTCCGTTCTGCCTGACTGAACACTCACACGCTCGTGTCCTGCATATACAGCGAGATTCAGCAGAGCTCTGCTCTGGGCTAATACAGCCTTTCTCATCCTGTAGTGCTGCGTTTAATTCCTGAGGGGTTTGTTTGTTTTGTGGGAATTTTGGGTCGATGGTATATTAACTCAGTGGAACTCTCCCACCTCCATTATCCACAATATATTTGTTATAAAAATAACTAAACACTAGGAAATAGCTTGTTTTTTTAGTTAATGAACCGTAATGAATATTGTAATGCTTGTTTTGTCCTATTGTAAATCATTTAAAGCCCCCTTTGGAAGTTGATTGTTATTATTATATGTATTAAATGATATCTGCAGGAAGTTTTTATAACATGCTCCTCCACACATCACTCATACAGTATTCAGCAGTTTGGTGGGCAGTGTACTATGTGGTTATTTCACTTGCTCTGGTTAGCCAGTCAGAACCGTTCAGAATCTGTCATCTGAAACTAGTTCTGAATTAAATGATTATTATATGAGAACTGCCGCTTTAATTTATGAGTCCTCAGACAACATTTATAAAATCAATAACCTGCTTTGATTCCTCAGTGATTGATATCAGTTGTGTGTGGAGGATTTCTCTCTGCTGGGGTCAGATTCTTCTCAGTTCAGTCTGTTTAATTATGATGAATGTATCAGGACATTGACTGGAAAATCAAAACCATGTCTGAGCAAATTTATACTGTAAATTGAATCGGCTCATCTTCTGAATGTGAATGCAGTGCTGCGATTCGTGCTGTCTGAAGAGATCTCAGACGTTCAGTCTCTTTCTCTCTCTCTTTCTACTTTACCTCAGATATCATGTTATTCTGTCCCTGAGGAGAGAGAGAGCGAGAGACAGAGCATGATCTAGAGAGACTGTTAAAGGTTTGGTCTCTAGATCAGACTGACAATAGAAAAGCTCCACATGAGGCCCGGAGAACTTCATCTGACACCATCATTTAGCATCTCTCCTGGAGACTGACCTTCATCTGGGTGAAAACGCCTCTGGCAGAGCCCCAAACACAACATATGGAGAGAGAGAGAGGTTCTGCTCAGACAGGTGAACTCGTGATGTTAGTTTGGGTTTCTCCTTCAAACTTGGCTTTTACACACACATACACAAACACACACACAGGTTTAGTACACTTAAAGGTGCTTTATTTTTTTGTTGTATATCATTTAGTGACAATATGAAGGTCTTGTTTGAGGAACAGACCCAAACTTAGCTGTGCAACACAAACATTATGAGTCAAATGAATCTACAGGCTGATGTGAAATATTACCTACAACACTTTTGTGTTTCTGAAGAGACAGTTTTCCATTTTCAGCAGATTAATTAGCATGAGGCCGCTGTGAGTTCACCAAAATCATCTTCTGTTTCTGTTAACAGAGAGTTTTCAGTGTGAATGTGAGCACACTGTTTATTAGTGCTGTATCTCTCTCTCTCTCCCTCTCTGTCTCTCTCTCTCTCTCTCTCTCCCTCCCTCTCATCTCTCTCTCTCTCTCTCTCTCTCTGTCTTTGTCTCTGTCTCTGTCTCTCTCTCTCTCTCTCTCTCTGTCTCTCTATCTATCTCTCTCTCTCTCTCTCTCTCTCTCTGTCTCTGTCTCTCTCTCTCTCTCTATGTCTCTCTCTCTCTCTCTCTTTATCCCTGTCCGTTGAATCTTCTCTGTCTACTTTTTCTTTTTTTTCTTTTTTTTAAGTTTCAGTTTAGCCGTGGAGTTGAAATCTAAACTCATGACCCATTTTAAACCACTTTAATCCTGCCAAAGTATTTCTATGGTAATTTGTTCACTTTCTCACCCTGATAATCATTATGATGTCATAGTGATCATCATCACAGTGATGTCACAATGAAAACAAACCTCTGTGTGTGTGTGCTGTGATTTATTGTGAATGTTTATGTACCTTCTGACTTTTTAGGCCAATTCAGTTTTTTAGCATGTTGCTATGCAGTGATGCTTGCCTTAACACTAATTATAGTTGCACAAAGTTTGTGTAGAAAAGCTGTTAAACAATGATCAAAACATATCAAAACGAACAAAGTCTTCACACAAACACTCCTCAAGGCTTCTGTCAATTTCAGAGTGCATTATCTGTTTTTATTAGCGACACTAGACCAGCTTCACAAACAGTTTGTTTAGCACTTCAGTGGGTAAACAAAAGTCTGGTCTTTCTGCAGGTGATGGAAATATGGGGCAAAAAGTGAATTGAGAGCCGTCATGAGTCTCACCTCTTCACCTGATAGAACAGAAGGTGCTACACACACGACCTGCAGTTCTGACCTCAACAAAGTCATTTTGTTTTGCAGAAGTAAAACGTGCAGCAGTATTACAGTAAACACACACGTGCTCCTTCATACAGACAGTACACTCTGTCTGGGGTCAGGTGCTTCACTCAGGGGTAAGCAGTTGTAAGTGGAGTATAATAGTTTTGATTTGTGTGATGTATTGTGTTGAGCAGCAGTAATGCAGGTTGTGGCTCATGTCTCCAGCCGCTGTGAACAGAGTGTGTTAGATTCATCACCAGACGACAGACGGTAATCGTGCCGGTTCACACTGTCTCTGATTCCCTCTGCAGTCTCATTCCACTCAGATTCCTTCTTCAGAACGACAATATATATTCAGTAGGTTAAAGTCTTGAAGCCAAATGAAAAGTTTTCTGGTAAACTTTAGTTTGAGGTCAACTCAATTGAAATTTCTGCTCATGAACTGGAGCTGAATATTTAAAGAGCTCTGTAGTGAATAAAGGTTTTAATGTTGTGTATATATCAGTGGTGTTTGTCTTGATGTATTTAATCTGCTTTAAGATAACCATGTGCAGATTCATTAGTCAACACCATTGCAGAGTGTTTCTACTTAAAACTGCAGTTTACTCAGAAACACGGTTTGAAAGCACGCCTGTTTTCTGTGTGTGTGTATATTCATATTCAAAATGACGCAAGTGTGTAGAGTTACATTGTAGCTATTTTAAGGCACAAAGATATTTTCACAGAAAAAAATGTAAATGTCATTTTGATGTAAAAGATGGGTTTTAAGGAGTAAAATTATTGACTGCAGGGGAATGTAGACGTGATGTTTGTAATGTTTATTTCAGTGTAAGGATTCTAAAATGACACTTTTGTTTAACAGCAGAATCTGGTGTTCAGCTCTGGATGCTGTGAGTATCAGAGCCGATGCCGTCAGTTTGTGACAGTGATTCTGTGTTGAACAAGAGCCGTCAAGACACGCCGCGGCTGCTGCTACAAAAGTTTGACAGTGAGAAAAGAATTACTCTGAGGTCAGATAAGAGTTTACTTTATCAGCTGAAAGATTCAGTGTGAGTTCAGAACAAGTTCATCAGGGCCTGTGTGTGTTGAAGTGTGTCCTCTCGGCCTACAGATGATGTGTGTGTGCTGCAGGAGTCTGAATGAAGAGTGAACAATAATTCACCATTCAGTACCACACATCAAAGAGGCTGTGTGTGTGATGTGTGTGTGGTTAGTGTGTGATGTGTGTGTGCGGTGTGTGATGTGTGTGTGTGTGCGGTGTGTGATGTGTGTGTGTGGTTAGTGTGTGGTGTGTGTGTGTACGGTGTGTGATGTGTGTGTGTGTAATGTGTGTGTGTGTGATGTGTGTGTGTGTAATGTGTGTGTGCGGTGTGTGATGTGTGTGTGTGTGGTGTGTGTGATGTGTGTGTGGTTAGTGTGTGGTGTGTGTGCGGTGTGTGATGTGTGTGCGGTGTGTGTGATGTGTGTGTGGTTAGTGTGTGGTGTGTGTGCGGTGTGTGATGTGTGTGTGTGGTTAGTGTGTGGTGTGTGTGTGTACGGTGTGTGATGTGTGTGTGTGTCTGTGTGTGTGTGTGTGGTTATGTGTGTTTGTGTCGAGTGTGTGATGTGTGTGTGTGTAATGTGTGTGTGTGCGGTGTGTGATGTGTGTGTGTGTGCGGTGTGTGATGTGTGTGTGTGATTAGTGTGTGCTGTGGCGTGTGTGCAGTGTGTGTGCAGTGTGTGTGCGGTGTGAATGTGTGTGTGTGCGGTGTGAATGTGTGTGATATGTGTGTGTGCGGTGTGTGCGGTGTGAATGTGTGTGAGTATGGCAGTCTGCTTTGCAGTCTCTGCATGAGTATTTTTTCTGCATCTAGATGCACCTGGTTCACACAAACATTCTCTGCATCCCTCATCAGTATGGGCGTCTTGATCTCTCTCTCTCTCTTTCTCTCTCTCTATGCTAATGAGGTGTGTTTGCTGCATTCTCCTCAAATGGCTCGTCTGAACAGTGCAGCAGGTGAAACTCTCCAGTGATCTCATGATAAGAGAATGTCACTGTGCGATACGTTATTGCGATTATTCTGTCGTTTTCTACCCGACACTGCCTGCAAAATTAGATCCAGTTCACATATCCAGCTCAGATCTTCTGATGTTCCTGCTGTAGAAACCGGAGTAATTTCATGTGGTGTAATTCTTAAGTGACATCTCTGTAACTTCTCTCTTGTTTTTTTAAGATGTCAGTGAGATTTAATGGAGAAAAAATCCACATTAATCTCTTGTAGAGTTTCTAAAGAACTTTATAATATCTCTTGAATGCTACTGTCCACAATAATTTTAATAATTTTTAATATTTATTCTGTCAACAACAGCCTCATTGGTGTCTGTTTGTATTTATGAAAGAAAACCTGAGATCTTGTGAGCTATGAAAGAGCGACTTCTGAGAAATTGTTTTCCTCTGGTCACGTTCATTTGCTTCAGTCTGTGAGTATGACAGTCGCTCCAGCCCTCTGACAGCTGGGTTGTTTTCATCAGGTATGTGAGAAGCCCTGTGTCGTATCACCTGCTAATAGACAGTATACAAAAATCAGTCGGATGGACACTTTAGTTAATAATGTTTTAAATAAGTTAAAACATTGAAAATACCTGAAATGCACTGGGAGGCTCTTTTTGATGTAATATAGAAACCTGAAAAAGTATTCCTAGTGGTTAAATTGTGCTTATTTAACAGCCTGAGTGAATTAGTTTCACCGCTGTTGTTAGTGTGTTATGGGTAAATGAACATAGGGGTCACATGACAATGAAAACATTGCGGATGTAGTATGTCTGGAATCCTGGAATACTGCCCCCACACATACTATATACAATATACTGTTTTAATGGTCAACAAGTATGTACTTAATGCAAAACAATACATACTGTTGCAGTATACAATTTCATGCTCAGGGTCTGTCAGTATGGTGATACTAGTAAACTCCAAACACTACTCTGCAACTCTGAGGTTCTGCTTGGCTCACCCCCCCCCACCCCCGGACTCACATGCTGCCTCTGTGATCATCTTAACACAAGATCCGGTTCGAGTTGTGTATTAGCACACACACTCTGACACACCTTAGCATGTGTGTGTCTGTTTCTCACGTTTGCAAATCTGACAAGATCTTCTTCACACACCCACCAGTTTTCTCATCGCTAAAGATATAAACGTTTCACATGCACCTCAGTCGAGTGAGGATGACATTTACTTACCTTCCACGATAAACATCCCTCCTGTTTCACATGTACTGCAGTTATCCAAAAGAAAGTTTTATTTCTCAGTTTGCTCAGGGTTTGACTCATCAACCTTCAGTGTATAACTTCAGAATTGGATGAGAAATGTTTCAGTTCTTGAGATCTGTGAGTTTTTGATTGCTCAGATTTGACCATTGAACTCTCATCTGAAGCTCTAGAGGAGACATGAGAAAACCAGGGTCTTTTCCTAAGAAGAAGTGACTTAGAAGCAGGAGACTTCCGATAAGCGTGAGCCGCTTAATCTCATGTAATCACATTGCTGTTTGTGAGAAATAATTGAGATTGTGATTGTTGTTATTCTCTCCTATGGTTAAGGTCATTTGCCTGCAGCATGAGGTGTTTGAATTATCTGGAAAGTGCAGTAAGGTGTAATAGGCTACGCACCAATTTATGACAGCAAACTAAATAGCAGTAAAAATGGTTAGAATATATTCCTAGATGGTGAGATTTTTGTACAAAGTTAATGTGCAACTTGTAAAATGTGATTCAGCAGACAGAATATTGGTGTTTCTTTGTTCTATGATTGTGCTGTGGTGTATTTACTTCCATAGATTTCCATAGATTCATTCCAAACATGAAACTGATAAAGCTGACTGTGTCTTGAGCAGCATGAATACTAATATACCAAATGAAACAAACATGACAGGTGCGGTTAGATTTTAAGTGTTTTAAAGTTGCCCCATGTGTTGGTGTTTGCTGCTGAGCTGGAGTCAGTGTAGCGTGGTGCTGTAATAAACCCCGACCCTGTGACATCAGTTCCTCGATAAGACTGTGCTTATGAATAATGTAGCAGTCCATCACAAGAAGCCTCATGTTGAGTCTTTTACAGATGGAACCTACAGATCTTGACATTCTAGAAACTTTGGATATTCAAGAACATTTGGATCCTGTGTGTCTTAAAATACGATGAAATTCTATTTTAATCCTATTCTGTTAGATTACAGTGTAAGATTCCATTTCCTCTAGGATATCAATGTGATGTCCCATAATGCTGTGCGGCCAGAGCCCAGTGTGGGCATGGCAAGAGATGAGCACACTATGTATCTGCTGATCTTTATTGGTTCCTCATGTGAGGTCATTAATCGGTTTATTCTTATTTTCACAGGATTTCTTGACAGGCACCTTTGGGGTATGTTTTGCATATTTTTTGGACCTGCATGTTATTTTCTCTGTAAAAACTGGGCAGAGTTACAAATCAAGGAAACGCTGTTTTGCAAATCAAATAAAGGAGCTATTTATAAAAGCCTTCTTGGAAGTATGAAAGCTTTTGTGAAGCGTCTCTCACAGTGACTGACAGTGTGTTACAGCTCTGAATAATTTACAGTGTTTGTTTGTGTCTGGTCATGTTTCAGTGAGAGTTTATTTACAGTGGTTTCAATCGCAGTCTGGGCCAGAACCCACTTATGTTGACTGTGACCATCTTTATCATATTCCCTTGTTAGTGTTTATGATTACACTCCTTGACCTGTTGTTAAATATATGTCTCGTTTCACAGCCGTACACTAGCATACTGCTCTTAATGTTCTTCACATTTGCTAAACGTGCAGTATACAGTCAGGGCGCGCTGCAAGGATTACTGTATCCCACAGTGCAACTACAGAACAGAAAAAAGTTCTTCTTGATTTTTTTAATGAATCAAACTATGAAAAGTTGCTCCCAAAATTGATTTAAAATCAAAATAACTGTTTTCACTTCCAAGATACAGAAGCATTTAATTCAGTTAAAGCTGCAGTCCTTTTTTGCCTCTCTACTGCCTCTCCGTTTAAAATATACAATTGCAGTGTACTCGCTGAGTTATTTTCTTAAGGTGGATGACAAGTTTAAATTTTAGACAACCGCTGCAGCCGGTTTTATTTCTGTTTAAAGATGAACATTTCCTGTGAAATTGGACCCGAAAGCTCAAATTATAAATCACTATCATAAACTTACTGTTGAAGTGAATGTGACACATTTGTCAGATATGGTAACCCAACCTAAAATGTGACCTCTGTATTTAACCATCACTGGTGAGGAGTGAACACACACTGCAAGCCATGAACACAGCAGCCCACTACTGTGCCCAGGGAGCAACTGGGGTTAGGTGCCTTGCTCAAGGGCACTTTGGTTGCTACCTGCCAGTGCTGGAATTGAACCAGCAACCTTTTGATTACAAGCCTGACTCACTAGCCAGTAGGCCACAACTGCCCCTTGTGAATCATGGTAAGGAAGGAGGTCATGTTAAACACTGATCTGTCGTACTTGCTCAATAACCGATGTTTGTTCATTTTTAACCAAAAAAAAGTTACGGATTGCCGCTTAGTTTATTGTTATAGGGCTTCTTAAAATACACATACACAAGCAGTTTTACACTTTTAATGCTGTAATATGAGTTCTGATTAAATGATAAATATGATGGCATGAGTCTGTTGTCTGCTGTTGTTTAAACTGGTTCTGTTTCTTTCATTGGCAGGAGTAATGATGGAAATCAGAATTAAATCTTGATATTGATTGCTTGATATAAGCTTGATATTCAAGCACAGGGAGGTCTCTGTCGCCCGTCATTAGATCTGTGAAGACACACATACCCTGTTTGTTTATTGAATTTGCCGCTGAATCCATTTGGTTGAGACCTCAGTGTAATAAAACCCAAATGATATCCCTCAGGAAAATCTTTTCAGGATATTTAATCAGGACAGGATTAAAATGAATTTTCGGTGACTCTGCGGGACACTTCCTGAACTCAATTTGAGAGTTTCTCAAACCATGAAATGATTTTCAGGGGAATCATTATCAGACAGACATTTAGTTCAGAACAAGGTTAAATCCTGTTGAGTCCATGACAAGGTTAGACTAAAGCACAGTTTGTTTTTAGTGGTGTTTGTTAAGGCGAGCATTTTTATGACAGTTGCAATATTTAGGGGTGGTTAAAGGATTTGAACAACAGAGTGTGTTTAGTTCGGTCCAGTTTGTGCTGCTGTCTGTGAAAATGTCAAACCATGCAGCTTGTTGAGGTGAATGAGTTGTTACTTTTCTAGTTGATTTTTTTTTTAATGACAAAATAGGTAAAACAGCTCAGAGACTCAGACTGAAAGAAAGACCTGAAGTGAATCAAGAAAACTGAATCTCACAGTGGTGTGTTTACACTTACACCAACAGAGTTTCACCTTAATTCCACAGTCCACTTTACACTTTCTGCAAACTATAAGTAACTTTGCAACTACATGTCAACTAACTCTCGTTAGAGTATTAGTTGACTGTTAGGTGAGGGTTAGTTGAATAAGTTCACGTTTCTTATAGTCAGTAGAACGTCTGTTGGGCATCATCACAATAAAGTGCCAGCAGATATTAAGCAGACAGTTCACTAATACTCTACTAATACAACTGCTGTTTGACAAGTAGTTGCAAAGTTACTTAAAGTTAGTTACAGTTAGTAAAATGTCAAAATTATCGAATAAAGGGGACTTTTTAACAGATGTAGGCAGATATAGTACAGCGGTTTATCACTAAGTACATCAGTGTCTTTTGTTGTGTCAATGAAACCTCAAACAATGTGAACAATAAACGCCTTATAAATCATTTGTTTCTTGTTTGTGATTTTATTTTAAGCATAATTATCTTTGTGAACAGATTAATTATTTCCTCTTCTTAAAAATGTGCATGTTCATTCTGCAGCAATATTTGCGTTCTTTCAATATTTGAATGTGTAATTAAGCTGCTGTTGTGTTTGCAGGTTGACACTGACGTCTGTAAGGGTTATGCTGTGAGAGTGGAGCTGTCTGGAGTGGATGACATGTCTTATGGAGGGTTGGGCATGTAAAACACCAGGCTGTGGTAAGTACAGAGGCTGGAAACCTGCTTTTAAAGATGAGAACACGTCACACTGTTTGTATACGCCTCGTTTGTCTAGATGCTGTATGAAGCCAATATCACAGAGTTTGACGCACAACCTTTGACATCAGCAACAACAAATACAGTAAAAGTCAGCAAGCCTGTTTATTATTCTGTCTGTACATGATTTGCATTCAGAATTGCTTTTCCTTGCTGTCCACAACCGTGTGGGTTACAAGAGGGTTTGGGGAAGAGTTCACTCAGTCATAGAATCAGTTTAATTTTGTTCACACAGGCAGTGGAGTCGATTGAGCTGATCTGCGTCACATGTGTAATGCATCCAGAACAGCTCAATTGAGTTTGTGCTATTTGCAGTCAATCAATAATGAAATGAGATCCTGTCAGGATTGTCCAAAACCCTGTCACACTCTCCTCCAAACTGCTCGTATATTGACTAGAAAATCAGTCAGTCAGTGATGTCTGATGAATTCATGAGTACATGTGCTTTTGTGACACTGAACTCTCGTGGACTGTGTTGTGGAAGAGAATAATGATTTTGTACTTGAGATCTGTTGCACTATAAATTAATTTGTCCATGGTACATCACCTCAAAGCAACAGCATACGTGTACACTACATGGTCAGCAGAAGCTAATCTGATTTAACCTTCATAGGGCTTGATGAGGCTGTACCATTCTTGAGACTGAATGAGTGTCCCCTGGGGGCCCGTGTTTGGATACGCAGGGCTTTTGTAGTTTAAACAGTGTTTGATTGCTTCACAATCCATTACAACTGTGTCCCTGAGAGAGACTCTTAACATCCAGATTCTGCAGTGATTCTGAAGCTGAAGGTGCAGGATGTCACTGTGGATATCAGTTTAATGCACATGTAAGTAGGAATTGTGTCTGTTAATTTCAGTGTAAACATTGTATTGATGTGGCACTTTATAAACATTGTTGGTATAAGAAGGCTGACGTATCATCTTCTGGACGTTTGAACTTCACATATCTTTATAATGTGTGATGATTTTAACAGTAAACGTGATGTTACATCAACGTCTGGACTGGAGCAGCATTTAAAAAGCTGCTCTGTACTCAAACCTAAAGACCTGAAAAATCAGACAGACAGATTCTCCAGAGAAAAGTGATGAGACTGTAGGTGAGAGACAGACAGTTAGAGTAATGAAAGTCTTTCTGTGTGTGGAGCGGCCGGGGGGAAAGATGATGACATAGACTGAAGATGATGAGTCATCTCTCACAATATCTCCAGACGTTCCTCCAGGAGCTCTGGAGAAAGAGTCTCACGATCCAGTCTGCTGTCAGATATTCACTCGTTCATAAATCTCTGTCTGACTGCTTCCCATCTTATGATTTTAGGTTGTAAAAACATTCTACTAACAGCTTAGAAATAAGGTTTTGATATATAAAAAATCTGCTAACTTTACTGCAAAATCACTTTGAGAGAACTCTGAGAGAATGTTAGCCAACATTGTGTTAGCTGGGTTGTTCAGGTTATGAAATAACATTGCCTGTTAACATATCAGCTAACAGGCAGAGAACTGTAGATTAACATTCAGATTTGTTGGATGAATAAATGGCTGTGTAACTGTTAACTGTAGATTGTGTACAATATTTCTGTAGAAATATTGGCCCTTATAAAATATGTACATTTTACATTGAATGTTTGGTAACTTTGAAGGACAAGAAGAATATCAGTTCAAAGATGTTTATCAAAGCATTAAACAGTTTAATGAATCTCTGATCTACAAGAGATCTAATCAAACCCACCACACACACACACACACACACACACACACACATAAACACACACACATAAACACACACACATAAACACACACACACACACACATAAACACACACACACCTGTTTGCATTGATGCAGGTAAGATGCTCTGACTCTGAGTTATTTATTTGGCACATTTTTATTCAGTTGCTATGTTGTTATGGTGGTTGCTAGGGGTCCCTACCCTTAAGTCTCTGTGGTCTTCTGATGTTGAGATATGACTCGATGGCTTGGTCAGATGTACTGATATTTTTCTCCTCATAATGTCTGCCAGAGGAAAATTGTAAGTCATTCACTCATTCAGGTGACAGCAGCTCTGCTTAGCAACAGTACCATTCATCCTTTCCTTAGTATCCATCACTTAACAGTCATTTACTTACTCCCGGCGTATCTCTGTATAAACTGTGCCTTATAAGCGGTGTGTTCTCTTTACAAAAAATTCACACCACATGCTTGTGTACAACACACACACACATTTGATTGAGTGGTTGAACAGTTCAGGGTCAGAGAAAGGATGGTACATGCTGGATGTTCTTCAGCTCTTGTTCAGATGTCTTCAATACTGTATTGATTACAGTAACTCACTGACCACAGACCTGCAGATTCATTCCTGCAGCAGTTGTGGTTATTAGACATTATTTCTGTTTTTTGTGCAGTTTGTGCCATGCTTAACTCAGGAAAACAAAAGAAATAAAAATAAATAACTGTGAAGGTCATTCTGGTTTATACTGCACCAGAAGAAAGAGATTAGGGATTTTTAGGATCCTTTTTAAATCCTGTATCTATGTACAGATATTTAGTTACAGATATATTTCATAGGTTTACTGAAAGCTGACTTCAGCAGTAAACACACAGCCTCAGTGTAGGTGCTGCAGTAAACGGGGGGAAACCAATTTCAAAGGAAGAAGTCAGCTCACCACAGCTCCAAAAATAAACGGTTTATTATCTTCCCACCATAGTGACGTTTCTAGCCACCCGGCTCTCTGTCATAACTGTTGTGTGGAGGAAGATTTTTGTCACCGTATTTGAGAATGACCCACATATGGAGGTCCTGCAGTGTATCCGAGCATTTGGATTCTCTGACTCACTCTCATTCTGCCTGTTTATATCAGAGGATGAAGTGAGAGGAATCAGAGTCTTGAATTTAAACAGAATCAGATTTATATTCTCTGAAGGAAATTCAGATGCACCGTCACAGTGCTGGAGGTTGTCAAGCCATTGCTACGGGGCTGATAAGATGTTCTGAGTGGTTGCTAGGATGTTGCTAGGTGGTTGCTAGGGTATTCTGAGTGGCTGAAGGTGTTCTGCTAGGTGTTGACATGCATAGTGTGCATGTGTTTGTCCAACTAATACAAGACGAGATTGTTCTGGAAAATCCTCACTACATTTTGCAACTGAATGTTGCACTCTTCACTTTATTGATTTATTAATGATTTTTGGAATGAATGGTATTTTAAGTGTCAAACAAACTAAAGCAACTGGTTCTGCTAGACACTGTGATTGGTTGAGCTGCAGATGAATGGCGGGCTCTGACAGGCAGCTGCATGTTATATTAAAGATCAGCAGAGAGCTCAGGTCCATCATTCAGGCTGGATGTAAAACGTGACTCGCTGAGAGTTTAGCGTGACTGTGTGCTGCATGAAAGATTTAAAGAGCCTGTCTGATTGAAAATGTCACAGAGGTTTTTAAATGAGTTGAAATGGTCACAGAGTGCTGGAGATGAAACTCGGCGTTGTCTTCAGGAAGTGTGTGCGTCCTGTAAACTGCTTTTCTAACAGATGTGGCTTACAGTTTGTTTGCTTGTTGTGTCTTGATTCTCTTGCTAACTTGATTTCTTTCCTCTGACTGGAGACTTTCTAAGTGACTGTGGTGGATCGATGCTAAACACTTTCACAGGGTGTGTATGATAGAATGACAGTATATACACAGTTTATATTTCACACTGTAAATACTGTGTTTACCCTGACTGAGGTCTATAGCTGTGGTGGGATGGAGATATAGACAGATAAAGACATTTTCTCTCTCTGTCTCTCTCTCTTTTACTTGGTGTCACATTCCCTTTACATCACGTTCTACATTAATCAGACATTTATTTAAAGACAAACAACACACTGTTTGTTTAGGTATCTGTAAAGCTGGTATTATTCTGCTCATATTTCTGATGTGACTAGCAGTGACATTTTAATAAGAATAAGCTCAAAGGCTTGTGTGTGTGTGTGTGTGTGATATTGAGGTCAGACTGAGGCAGAATCAATATCCTACAGAGATATAACATTTATAATCAGCTGTCCACAATTTCACTATATTTGCTGGAAATTACACCAATAAATAAGTCATATTTTAATAACCATTGTGCTGATGCTATATTAGGGATCTTCTTTTGTTTTTTTGCGGAAAATTGATGGACACTTGGATTTTTATACTAAACACCAAAAGAGTAAAAGCCAAACAGTCGAATGAGTTCCTCAGCTGTAGTCTTACGTTATGTGTTTAAACATGTAGAAGTTGGTTCTGCTGGTGTTTCTCATAGTGTTACACACTATCTCTGAAACAAACAGCCGAACCCGCGCTCGCTGTAACCTGGCGCCACCGCCAAGATTAATGAATAATTCATCAGATGCTAAAGAGCTCTTTTAATCTTCGTTTTCATCACCAGCCTTTTCACTGTGTCATTGACAGTCTCCTGACCCGACACTGTGTGTGTCTGTGTGTTATGGTGTATGTGTGTGTCTGTCTCTGTTCATGCGTCTCTGTGCAGTCACGAACTTCATTTGCCCTGCAGTCACTGATGTATTACAGTTTTGTTTAATACCCTCTAGATTGTAGCTATTATTTATGTCTAGCAGTTTAACTTTATTACCACACTGGTGCAACATAAATCATGTAAACAGGCTAGAAATGTGCTCAGAATCTTCCCTTTTGATCAATGTTAGTTACTATAACTAGGAATTAACCTGTTTAAATTTAGGATTGAAATAGGATTGTACAGTCACAATAACAGTGTAGCAGTGTTGTATGCTTAGTCTACAGTATATGGGTGTATCAACGTGAAGAGTTCAGGTTTTGGTGATATGAGCTGAAAGACTTTGTTGATGATGTAACTTACGGTTAGCATGTTTGTTATGTCAGTGTGTGTTTTGTCATGCGCTGAGACTTGTGTAGTTGTACTAGCGTGTTCAACCGTCAGCTAACCAGCTAGAGATTCATGTTTAAGAATTGATAGGATTTCTACAGCGTATCTGCAGTGTGTGTGTTGTTTACTAAGCAGCAGTGATCCTGTAGAGCGACAGTAACAGTGTTTCATTAAAGACACACATCTGCACAGCCTGAGGAACCATCACACCTGGATTTAATATCATCTCATTCTGACTGACAGAACCAGTGAACACTAGCAGTCCATGTCCACAGCTCTCTCTCTCTCTCTCTCTCTCTCTCTCGCTCTCTCTCGCTCTCTCTCTCTCTCTCTATCTCTCTCTTTCTCTCTCTCATTCTTTCTAAGTAATGGATAACTAAAAAAATGTATTAGAAGGATGTGTTGTATGCTGTATGGTGTAATAATCATTATGATCATGATGGAGGTACCACTGACCTGTGAGGATATCTGACTGAGGTTGTGTTAGCAGGATAATCTGCTGTGTAACTTTCATACACTAGATGAATGAGTATTAATGGTTTTCTATGATGTTGATTATTAATCCTGCAGCATTTGAATTATTAATTTGACATAACCCCTCTCGGTTCACATTCAGCTGCAGTTTTTAAACGATTCCAGTTAATCAGTCAAATTCTTTGATTTTTTTAATGCAGTGCAACAGATTAAATTGAGATTAATTGTAATCTAAAGTCTTTCATTCTCTTGTGACTGTGTCACTGACAGTGAGTGTTTTGGGCTTTTGTCTCATTGTATTCAGAGAGAATGTACATGGGTTTTATATACTCGTGTGTAAAGGGTCCGTCAGCAGCAGTGAAGGATCAACACAACGCTGTCCAGTCTTTAAGACTGCTGAGAGTGATGAGAGGCTCATTAGCAGCAGAGGAACTGGGATCTCCCTGAGATGTGAGATCTGTGTAGATCGGACTCTAGCAGTGCTGAGGGCTGGACCTGCGCTGTTTGACCTCATGCTCTGATATCTTCAGGGTCTGCTCTGCAGAGTTTCCTTTGGCTGTGACCTGCTGCATGTTTGGTGTGTTTCATGTGACTTCTGATAACACCTTCTTAGAATGTTTCTTCTCCCCTCATGACTAAGAGTGGATCTTAACCTGTTTAACTTCAAGACCCCTCCCCTTCAATCACAACAATATTTGAAGCCCCCCTTCACACTTCAGTTTCTACCCAATAAAATAAAATAAAATAAAATAAAACTGCTTGGCATAAAAAATAGCCAAACACTTTATCAAACACATGATTTTAACTTGTTTTAATGCTTGTTTTGTCTTTTTTGAGTCATTTTAAGTCTTCTTGAGGCTTCTCCATGTTGGTCATCCCAATCCATCTAGAGATTATTCTCAGTGAGAGATTGTTGATCTGTGATATTCAACATGAAGTTGCTGTTTTTTGTGTTGTTATTGCAGGTCAGTTTGTCAGCTGTGAAGAGTCTGGCAGTGAAATGTTTTTGGTTCAACTCTGATTCTGATGAAACCTACTGCAACACCATTTAAAACATTCTTGGTTTGCATGTACAGCAGTTCAACCATTATATCAGTCAGTCTGAATCTGCACTGAAAACAGGAGAAACAAGAGCTTGTGTCATGATAAAAGTGATTTATAGTTGAACACACACAATCTCTTGCTGGTGAGGCATCAGTCATGGGACTAATTAACATGAAGTTAAAATCCTTCAGCCCTGAGGATGAGGATGAAGGTCACATTTCACCTCAGCATCAAAAGAACAAAAGTAATTCTGCATGCAGAAAACGCAGCCCAGTGCATTTTCATATTCTGTTACATTCAGACACTTTATGATGATTAAGCTCCCCCCCAACATTCACCTTACCGTTGTGCCAGTGTGTTACACTCTTTTATCATGTCCATGGTGCTCAACAGTTCATGTTACTGTAGTGTAATATTTTACTGTAGTACAATAAATGATTATCTTATAATAAACTAGTACAAATACAGTATTCATCAAATATTATTATGTAGAAATTAAATTATAAGT
>JAZGTH010000006.1:1275000-1280000 GCA_036877525.1 Chromobotia macracanthus
ACTTGTTCATGTTAATGGTAAATACAGTTCAAGATGATGTAAAAGTGCCCATCCAGACGTGACTGTACATTTTCAGTATTTTGCTGGCAAGTGTCTAATCTGATGTCACTCCCTGTGCGTTCCTGTATGTTAGATGCATGTGTGGGGCTTTTGTGTCTTCATCCATCTGTCTCTACATACACAAGAATGAGTTCATCATGTTCACGTGTGTTTTGGTTAAAAAATGTGTGTGTGTGTGTGTGTGTGAGTGTGTGTGTGTCAAAGAGCAGATGTGAGTTTGGTGTTTCGGTGAGGATCATTGTACTCTTTCAGTATTTACATCATTCTGCAGCCAGACAGCAGCTTTGACATCCATTAGATCCACAGTAACCCTGTATTCTGAGGAAACACTTCTTACATAAGCAATTGCAAGTATTTCAATACATTACAATAGAAGTTTTAACAGAGTCAGATATTTTTGAAGGGCTTGTAACAGTGTGTGTTTTTATGTGTGCTCTGAGGGTTTCTAATATGGATTCAGATAATGTAAACCACTCACATGGCACTTACACTAAATAACATGTTGGAATGCTAAATAATGTGTTAGCATGCTAAATTACATGTTAGTATGCTAAACATAACATTACAGATCTGACTGATGTAGATCAGTGTTTGAAATGCGCTGTATGAATTCAATACATCTGCTTTCGTCTGTAATTTTAAAATAATAAATACATCTTCAAACACTTCATTTTAAATTAAAGGCTGATGTTCTATAGTGGCTCTCTAGAACTTTCTAGATTAAAACATTCACTAGTGGCTCATGACAGGAACATTTGCTCTGAATCTACAGAGCAAATAATCTGCTGGGGTGAAACATTGATCAAAAAATGAAAATAAAGAAAACCATCAGACCATGAGAATGATTTTAGAGTCTTGATTTCTGTGTTTTCTGCTAGAAACAAACCAAAAGTAGTAAGAGAGGAAAGTGGAGAGCGCGTTTCAGATTAATTGGTCCTGAGTAATATTGCACGCTGAGAAGAAAAGAAGCGTGAAGACGTGAGGCTGAAAAACGTATTTGTGTTCATTGAAATACAAATTAAATGTGCTGATCGTTGTCTGAAGTTCTGCACTGGGTAGCAACCTAAAAAGTTTCTCAGAAACCGAGTGTTTGCCTTTTATCTGCTAGGGAAATCACTCTCACTTGTGTAAGAAACAATGTTGTTCTTATCTCTGAAGAAACTAAAAGTCGATGAGATTTCTTTATATGGAAGAGGAAGATGAAGGTTTAGCGAGGGTGGGAGTGAGAGATGCTGTATTTTTCATCATGCCCTAGCAACTGCCCAGAAAATCCTGACCATATAGCAACCTTCTAAAAAAATGCTCAGAACACCTTAGCAACCATATAACAATGCCCTGGCAACCACTCTTAACAGTGGTGGAGCGTGTGGCAGTGAGTTTAGCACAGACACTTATATTACAGTTATGTATTGGCAGACACTTTTATCCAAAGCGACTTACAGTGCATTCAAGCTATACTTTTCATTAGTATGTGTGTTGCCATTATATTCAGAAAAAATCAAGTTAATTTAGAGGTAAAAATGGTCAATTTTTAATTTCTCAGTGATATTGCTTTAAAATCCCTCCATTGTTTTGTATTTTTTTAGTTTATATAGAGACTTTTGCTTAAGTCTCTTGTTTCTCAGATGTTACCTCAGAGAAGAGATTGGAGTCTCATATCTGTCTCCACTAGAGCTTCAGAAGAGATCTCAATAATGTCTTTGTGTTTTTGTTTTTTATAGTGCCTTCAACTGACTGTTGTGTTGCTGGATTTATTTGATATATTATCAGACTGTAAAGAAATTCACACCAGAATGTATTTATCAGTTGCCCTGTTGTTTATGCTGTTTTGTAATGTGTGCTGCTGAGGTGAGTATAAGGACGTGACTTCTCTTGTTTTGCTTCATATTTCTCCTCAGACACTATGATGTCGATATGATTTGTGTTAGATGTCACAGGATAAAGACCATTGGCTGAAACTCACAGAAAATGTAAAGATCATCACAAATGGGAAAAAAACATGAAATTATTTGAGCAGTCAAAGAGCGTCTGAACATTGGTGTGGATTTTAGCGTAGTCTTAGGTCAAATCTGTGCAGACACGTTTATAAATGAGGCATCTGGGGTCTAGATATGACTCAGGTTCTTCAGTGAAGATTTATCATGTTTCTTCATCCACAAGGTAAAAATCAGTGTTAAACAACAGAGTTGGTGTTGGTTGCAAACATAACTCTAAAGACCGGATTTTTGAATGTATGTAATCCTGAAACCAGCAGGTTTGTTTTGGGCAGGACTGTGTTGTATTTCATAGACACACACCTGACACCTGTGTTCACCAGTGAGTGACTGATGTGTGTCCATTACACTCCTGCTAAATGTTGTTTCTGTCCTGTCAAATATGTTGAGAAATATGTTGAATGTTATATGATAAGAGGAAGAGAGAGAGACGGAGAGGGAGAGAGAGGGAGAGAGAGGGAGGTTATTCAGGGCTGGTGTTTTATGACTTTTTAATGCTGTATGCCAGGAGAGGTTGTCTGAGTAATTTTTATGGTTACTTAGCCAGTGAATTTAGCCAGTGACTGTAAAAGATCAATTCAGTGTAACACACAACTTACATTATTTCCTTATAGAACAGTGACAACAGAAATTATATTCATAAATGAGTAGGTCTTCTGTTTATGAAAATAAAATCACAAAAACAATTCTTGTATGAAATAATTGTGGTTATGGAAATGAGTTCATGTATTCACACTGACCGTCAGTGTTGAAATGTTTCAGTGTGACAGTGTAAAGTGTTCAGCAAACAGAGAAGTTAAAAAATGAGTTTTTTCTTCACTTTCTCGCTCTCAAACAAGCCATTTCTCACACTCTCACACGTCCAATGCCAAACCACTCACACACACACTGACACACACGCATACGCTGAGTCATGGGCCCCATGAGGACATGTGACATCTCTATTTTTCCTCCTCTCGGGTTCCTGTGGTGAACGTGTTGGGCTGGTGAATGAAGTTTTTCTGCAGTCTGATCTCACAGGGATCAGACACAGAGAGAAACACACAGAGAAACATTTGACCGGCTAATGATGAGCTCTGATTCCCTGCTGTCCTCACATGTGACAGTACAGTGAGCACCATCTTCTGTGTTAAAGAATACTTCACACAAAGATTAAAACTGTTATTATTTATTCATCCTCTTGTTGTTTCAAACACAGACACTGGACAAGAAAAATCTCTTGTCCCCCGTACAGATAAAACACATGCAAGATCTCCAGAGTTTGAGTGTCATCACACGCCAGTCTGAACACAATGATGAATTCAGAAAAGATTTAGAACTCTGTCAGAGGGAAAGATTATCAGCGGTTTTATCCTCCGTCTCATTGCTGTGAATGTTTCTTGTATGAAAAGAGCTGGCTGGACTGGGCGGGAGCTTTGATGATCGGTCTTTTGTTGAAGCTGGTTGACCAAGCTAAACTGGTGGCTGGTTAAATTAGTTAAGAAGCTGGGGAGCTGGTCCAGTAGATCTTCTTCTGAAGTCCTCTGGTGTCCTGTTCTCCTGCACAGGAAGCAGAACAGAAGCAGTTAGTCAAGATAAACGTGTTGTACGTCTCGTGGTGTCTCTGGGAGGTCGTGCTCAGTTCATGACATTGATTTTCTGATGTTAAGTGCTGGAAAGTGGGCCATGTTCAGTACAGGGAGCCTGCTGGAGGACAGCATGAGAGAAACGTGAAGCCTCTCAGGTTACAGCGTGTTATCGCAAAAGAGCTTCTTATTATATCTGATGGGTGAGTCACATTTGTAAAATAGCTGATCTACACACACCTGTGACCTCACATCATCTGAGTTCTGTGTTCATCTGCTGGAATCTAGAGAATATGGAGGAGGAGGATTAATAATTAAATGTAATTACTGAACTACCGGCTCTTATCATTTTGTTCTTTTGTTTTATAACAGCAGTAGAATAGCTGATAGTGCAGGTTTATAGTGTACACTTTAAAGTGAAGTAGATCTTCAAGTCATTTTCTAGCAGAAAACATTCCCTTTTGCCCAAGTTTTCTTTGCCAGTCTAATTTGCTGAATAGGAAAAATCTTTGTTTTAAATGCATGAAGCTGATACGTTTATTTTGTTATCTTTTAGGAGCACTTTTAAGAGCAAATGATTTTGAAGTTAACAGACTAAATGCCACAGCTCCTTCAATGTGACATTTTGCCAGTTTTATCATTCAGGGTCTTCAGTAAGTGTGACACACACCCTCAATACACCTCCTGGTTTAAGATATCACTTTAAAACATAACACTGAAGCTCAGAGGTTGTTCAGTCACTAACTCTCAGAATGAGTTGGTTAATTTGCCTTTGTAAGCATCACCAACAGTGTAACCCAGTTACAGGAACTGCAGCCTCTTTTCAAGGTCGTAATGTCTGAAGATCTGCTGTCAGGCATATTTTAATAAAGATGGAAAAGAATGAATCAGCTGCAGTACAGTTCAGTCCTTCAGTGATCAATGAAATGGTGGTGAAAGAGAATGTTCACAAGAGTCTTTTGTGCTCATCTCAGATACAGAGCAGATGTGTTTGACAGAGCAGAAGAAACTCATTTATTTCCTAATGAATTAGAGCAGGACGCCAGCGCTGCAGTGAGAGAGTTTTCTCATGTCTTACTGAGACGCTTCAGCTCTTAAAGGAACAGATCACCAAAAAATGACATGTTCTCACCTTCATGTTCTGACCGTGTGTTTTTTTATTCTTCTACAAAACACAAATTATGTAAAACAGAGTGTCTGTACTATCTGGGAAGTTTGAAAACAAATTTATTAAAAACTTTTCTAATGACTTGAGCTATCAAATGACATCAACAGTTTCTGTAATGGTATTTCATACTCTTACCATCCTAAGAAAAAAGAAAGATGGATGGATGGATGAGGTGAGCTGTTGACTGCTGGTTTTGTGATGAAGCTTTAGTTA
>JAZGTH010000006.1:1285000-1375000 GCA_036877525.1 Chromobotia macracanthus
TAACATGTAAAGCTGTGAATCACCACTTAAACACACATATGTACAGATATACACTACAACACACACTGCGCACACAATATGTGCAGGTTTAGGCAGGAAGACCAGCCAGAACAGACCATCCTGAGCAGGTTTACAGACTCAGTAAGACCAGCAAACCAGCCCAGTCAGGTATAAGAAGTTTTCTTTATCAAGCAAACTTGAGATTCCTCACACAAACCTCTGCATTTATACCGCTTCATTCACACCTGAACATGTACTAGGCTCCTGTATGTTTTTTAATGTATTTTCACTGTTGTATTTTATTTCATCACATAATCTGGTGACTCTGATTCCTGAATCGAAACATCATAATATTGTATGTATGTTTTCAGTATATGTTCTCATTATTGATTCTCAGTGTCACCAACAGATGGCAGCATCTGTAACTAGTAGAAGCTGATGAAAAGTTGCACTGAGCTTCTCCAACAAACCTGATACTCTGACACTTCATATGATGCTCACTAGATGCTCAGTGTCAGACAGAGAACAGCAGGGTCATGTGACAACACGTGACGATCCTATTAAGGTCATCAGCAGTGTTGATATAGATAAAACTGTCATAGATTACATAGATTTAAAAAAAAATTGCTGTCTTATTAAGCCAACAGGATGAGAAACGTTTGAAGCTGTTTCTGTGTATCTTATTGTAAGAATGATTTAACAGTTGAAATACAAAGTCGGTCCTGTATGATGCTGATGCTCAACCTAAGAAACAAACAGCAGACAGTGTTAAAGACTTTTCTTTTAATGTGAAATCGCCCGTGTAACGGCCCACGCCTCCCATCCGCTCGCTGTAGCAGACAAAGCTCTTGTTCCTTCATGTGGGAGCAGTTTGGGGTGGTGTGGTTTCCTCTGCAGAGTGCCAGCTCAGTGCCACACCTGCACAGGTTAGTGTTTCAGCCCCACCCCATCTGATCACCTGACCACCGCTCACCAATCAACGAGCTCCTGATGTCTGAGAGCACTTGTCACAACTTTGATTTCATTGTTGAGGTGAAATTGTACCTGATATAAAACACATGAGAAAGGGAATAATTCACTCTGAAAACATTTAGGCTCACCCGTTCCAAGCACGGGTGAGCCTAAATGAAAGAAAACACCCAGTTTTCTTTCTTCTGTGGAGCACAAAAGCAGATGTTTAGCATAATGTTTCTTTTGATACAAACACAATATGCTTGTGTGTTACATTTTTTTAGTCATACAAGAACTCTAAATGTGGAACAGAATCAATTTTTAATAATAGAATGTCTGGAATAACACTTTAATTTTGATTGTGTTCATGGAGCGATGTGTTTGCAGCCTGTTAATTCTGTTTTTAAAACACACAGGATGTTTTTGCAAGCAGCTCCCCTTGTGTTCCATAGAAGAACAAGTTTAAAATGACACAGTGAATGACACAGTGAATGACACAGTGAATGACACAGTGAATGACACAGTGAATGACAGTGAACTCTTGAAAATGTTTGGGTGAAATATTTCTTTAAATGTTCTGATTTACAGCTAATGAAGTGATAATCACAGATACACTTTCACCAATGAATTCATATTTTCACTCTGTCCTGAAGCTGCACTTTTCTCCACCACACATTCACTGAGAATCCACAAGACCCTCACTGAGCTTTCTGCAGCTCACAGCACACAGAACTGCACAATCACTGAGACCTTCAGCCCAGCTTAAAGAGACAGTTCATCCAAAAATAAAATCGAAATTATTCCTGTGAACTGCGTTTGGTCAGATGTTACTCTGTGCTGGAAAGTCTCACAGCTGGATGCTGCTCTTGGTCACATGCTCACTCCTGGTCAGACACCACTATAAATAAATCAATGTTATTGGAGGCAGCAATTGAGAAATATAATTGATCCAATGTTCAAGTTCCTTGAAACTGTCTCATCTGTTTCTCTTCTGTTCTTTATCGTCAGTTGTATGCCATCTCTATGCGAGGTCTCTACCAATCAGAGCCTGGATAACCTGGACTGTTTGATGACATTGGGTGATGCGGGCCTGCAGCACTGGGACACCAGTCGAGGGTTCAGTCAGGGCAGCGCTACACTGGGACGAGGGTCCATCATCACTCAGGTCAGGGTCTAACATACATTTCATTCTTTCTTTCACATTATTATTAGTGAGGTGACCTTTTAACCTAAGACACTAAGCAACCCCCTAGCAACACCCAAGCAATCACCCTGAATATCCTATAATACAACCATATAATAATGCACTAAAAGCTGCTGCGATTGTTTTGGCGACTGCATAGCAACCCCTGACAACCGCCCACAACTCTCCAGTATTGTGATGTGAGTTTTTCTCACACAAGCCTTACTCACATGTTCTTCAGAAAACATCAGGTGTTGTGTATGAGTGGCTCTGCCTCCCCGTTCTACATCACAGAGAAACTCTGAAGTGTGTCACAGATGTTTCACTGTCTGACTTCATGTTCCAGATTAAGAATGTTGTAAGACATCTCTGAGCTTGTGTCAGGAAACATGGAGGATAAAAAATCTGTTTAACTGGGAGGAGATACTTCACGTCTGTCTGTCTCTGCTGTCTTACTTTACCATGAAAATATAAGCACTGCTGAAGTCGGACGAGGGTCTGAAACATTTCTACAGAGGAAAGAGAAGTGATGTTTTCATGTTTCATTATATTCTATGAAGACTCGTGCAAATTACTCTTTTAAGATTGGACGAATGGTTTTGAAGGATAAAGGTTCTAATCAAATGGATAAAGTCACGATAAAGGAAGACGTTGACTAGTTTGTAGCATTTATAACAGAGCGCAAGTATTTTTGTCCTGGGAATTGGCTTGGATTGTTTACTTAAATGTCCTCTTAAAAATCTGACGTTTTAATTGTTGAATAGCGTTTAGTGTTTCTCACACAGTGGATCTCAGCAGAAGCTTCTCTTTGTTTGACTTTAATTAGTGGCTTTATCCGTCACAATCCTGTTGTGTCGTCCCCGTGGGAAGTGTCACCTGTTATCTGAAGAGACAGAAACTTTGACTCTTCACCATCTACAGGTTCAGACGGGTTGCTGTTTATTTCCCAGCAGGCTTTGAGAGAGGTTGAACTGTGATTGTGTGTTGTCTGCAGGTTGTTCAGGAGTTCATTCACTCAGTCTGGAGTTTTCTCGACACTTTTTCCTCCTAGATTTAAGGGAGAAAAATAGAAATATTATATTTCATAGTATGTTATTATGTATCAGTGAACGATCAATTTGGACAAACAAATCACTAAATGATTTGCGCAGATTCATCTCTTATTTTAGCATGTGATGTTATATATATATATAGGCAATTCAATATCATATGCTGCAAGAATTTCTAAGGTTATTATGAGTTTGGATTTTGTTTGAATAGAAATAATCTAGTTCTATGCTTGTCCTTCTCACAGACTTGCTCTGATTGTTAGTCTGATTTTGCAAAAAAGAATCATATGCAAATTTAAACTTTTTTGTTTAAATTTTGTTTTGTGGCATGAGCTTATCAAGAATTTAAGGTAAAATACAATCTAAATTACATTTGTGAAATATAATCTAAACTACAAGTACTTTTATAGAATTTTTGAGACCAGGGTCAATACAACAGGGACAGTAATAGATTTTATTTTATTAGATTTGTTGCGGTGACTGTACGGAAACTTCGCTTTTAAAAATAAACCACAATCCTGCTGCTGGAAGTCTGAGCCACCAAAACTTTCCTTCCACTCGACAATGCCACAATCCACCCTTAAACGGCAGCGTCGTCTCACACCCAGCCAGGGGCACTTGTGGACGGGCAGCGGGCGTCTGCCCCGCAGGCCTCCTGTGGGCCGTTTCAACCTGCATGTGTCCTTTCAGGTGGAGCAGAGTTACCTGGGCAGCGCAGCTTACGGGCAGGTGGACTCTCACGCTGTGGAGGCATTAGACCTTCCCAAACCCACCTGCTTCCGCTCTCGAAGCCTCAGTTATCTGCGGGCCATCCAGGCCGGCTGCTCCCAAGACGATGACTCCATGGACTCTGATGAGACTCCGCCCACAACTGTGTCCATCAGTAGCTATAACAACTCCAGCAGTGAGTACAGCACACCTGCAACCACACCTTCATAACAAACCTTCACTGAGCTCACACAATAGAAATTAAACATTACACACATACACATGATTAGATGTTATATAAATCAAACATTACACACACACACTTGATTAGATGTTATATAAGTTTTAATGGACTCACACTGAATCACTGAAATGAAAGTACGTATCGTGGCATCAGGTTTATTCTACTGTACGTCACTACACAGGTATGTGTGTTCATTTCAGGACATTTAAGCTTGTGTATGTAAACAATTTATTTTATAAGAAACGGGCCAAACTGCTGTTAACTTTTAACTGTACAGTGTTTGTGTATGTGTGGTTACCTGCATAGACTAGGAAACACCTCAGAATGTTGGCCAACCAAACAGAATCAAGAATTCAGCAACATCATGATATATAAGGGACTACTTGCATGAATTCTATATATTCCTACAGTTACAACACAAACCGTTGTGACCTACAGTTTATCTGAAACATTGGAGAGTATCACTGTAAGTGAATGATTAACACTGTTCTTTCATATCAACACACAGTCTGATGGGTATCTTGTGTTCCTCCAGGACTCTTGTACTCGTGGTTTATGACTTTAGGCCTGTTTCACCTCATCTTGTTTAGTGCTTGTAAAACGTTTTATGACATGAAGAAGGTGAAGTGATTAATCGGTGTGTTTAAAGTAATATGATCACTGATCAATGTTAATAATTATGGTACATACTAAACCAACAGGCAAGCACATTTAAACCTGGTTGAGTTTACATACACATAAAAACTAAAGTGGTGATAAAACTGGACAAAGTCCACCGCCGGCAATATAATGACATCAGCATATGCAAAGATCTCTGTTCCAAACCATTATGATGATGTCATTATATTTCCTCCAGTGGTGATTTCAGGACAATAGATGTCTCCTGCTTCTCTTTCTCAGTATTAAAAGCTCAGTGTGATCTCTCTTGCTTTGAGAGGTCGGCATGTGGGCAGGTTCAGACAGGTGTTCTGGAATCATGATGTGAGGGTGAAAACACTGAATGAGCTTCAGTGAATGAGCTTCTTAAAGGGACAGCTCACCCAAAAGATGAACATTCTGTCATTATTTACTGGCCCTCATGCCGCAGAACACAAAAGAAAAAACAGGTCATACAATAAATTTGAGCTTGACAGACATAGTCAGTCTTGTAGGACCTGCTGCTGGTTGGCCAAGATTGGTTGGCCACTGGAGTCTTGAGATTTTTGGACATCTTAAATGCTCACTGCCAAATTAGTAACATCCAGCTGTCTCTCTCACACACACACAATCTGCTGACCTACATTTTGACTAGTTGTGTCTTATTAAGATGAATCTATGATCTTAACAGCTGATGTCCTCAGATGAAGCTCAGAGTTTCCCAGCTCATCATGAGACTCTGGCAAAACTTCAGCCAGAGATTAAACTTTATCTCGGCTGGTTTTTAGAAGAATTACACATCAGGCAGATTGGTTTGGCTTAACATGTGATGCATAAGCAGCCAATGGGGTGCCCAACTGTTTATGATCAGGGATGGAATGGGTGGAAAAACAGGTCTATTGGCCTATTACAATCATGTCTGCTACTGTATAGAAAAAATAACAAGTATCAAGCTGCCTAACAGGAAGAAAATAAAGATCTGATGTGAGGTGACGGACAGTTTACATGTGGTGTCACTCAATGCACTCAATCTAATAAATTGCCAGTTTTGAAGACCATAACCCAAGGCAAAGTGACAACATCCTCTAACACCAAAGCGGTGAAATGATGTAATCCAAGACATAAAGACATAAAGACATATAGACATATAGACATATAGACATATAGACATATAGACATAAAGACAAAGACATATAGACATATAGACATAAAGACAAAGACATATAGACATATAGACATACAGACATAAAGACATATAGACATATAGACATAAAGACATAAAGACATAAAGACAAAGACATATAGACATAAAGACAATGACAAAGACATATAGACATATAGACATAAAGACATATAGACATACAGACATACAGACATACAGACATACAGACATAAAGACATATAGACATATAGACATAAAGACATATAGACATAAAGACATAAAGACAAAGACAAAGACATACAGACATAAAGACATAAAGACATATAGACATACAGACATACAGACATATAGACATACAGACATATAGACATAAAGACAAAGACATACAGACATAAAGACATAAAGACAAAGACATATAGACATATAGACATATAGACATAAAGACATATAGACATACAGACATACAGACATAAAGACATATAGACATAAAGATAAAGACAAAGACATACAGACATAAAGACATATAGACATAAAGACAAAGACATATAGACATAAAGACATATAGACATAAAGACATACAGACATAAAGACATACAGACATAAAGACATAAAGACATATAGACATACAGACATACAGACATACAGACATACAGACATAAAGACATACAGACATACAGACATAAAGACATATAGACATATAGACATATAGACATAAAGACATATAGACATACAGACATACAGACATAAAGACATATAGACATAAAGACATACAGACATACAGACATAAAGACATACAGACATACAGACATACAGACATAAAGACATAAAGACATACAGACATAAAGACATACAGACATAAAGACATACAGACATAAAGACATACAGACATACAGACATACAGACATAAAGACATATAGACATATAGACATATAGACATATAGACATAAAGACATATAGACATACAGACATAAAGACATACAGACATAAAGACATAAAGACATATAGACATATAGACATAAAGACATACAGACATAAAGACATACAGACATAAAGACATATAGACATAAAGACAAAGACATATAGACATAAAGACATACAGACATACAGACATAAAGACATATAGACATAAAGACATAAAGACATACAGACATAAAGACATACAGACATAAAGACATACAGACATAAAGACATATAGACATACAGACATAAAGACATACAGACATAAAGACATATAGACATAAAGACATAAAGACATACAGACATAAAGACATACAGACATAAAGACATACAGACATACAGACATAAAGACATAAAGACATAAAGACATACAGACATAAAGACATAAAGACATACAGACATACAGACATACAGACATAAAGACATACAGACATAAAGACATACAGACATACAGACATAAAGACATAAAGACATACAGACATAAAGACATATAGACATATAGACATAAAGACAAAGACATATAGACATAAAGACATACAGACATACAGACATAAAGACATATAGACATAAAGACATAAAGACATACAGACATAAAGACATACAGACATAAAGACATATAGACATACAGACATAAAGACATACAGACATAAAGACATACAGACATAAAGACATATAGACATAAAGACATAAAGACATACAGACATAAAGACATACAGACATACAGACATAAAGACATAAAGACATAAAGACATACAGACATAAAGACATATAGACATAAAGACAAAGACATATAGACATAAAGACATACAGACATATAGACATAAAGACATAAAGACATACAGACATAAAGACATACAGACATAAAGACATATAGACATACAGACATAAAGACATACAGACATAAAGACATATAGACATAAAGACATATAGACATACAGACATAAAGACATACAGACATAAAGACATACAGACATAAAGACATATAGACATATAGACATAAAGACATACAGACATACAGACATAAAGACATACAGACATAAAGACATATAGACATACAGACATAAAGACATACAGACATAAAGACATACAGACATAAAGACATATAGACATACAGACATAAAGACATACAGACATAAAGACATATAGACATAAAGACATATAGACATACAGACATAAAGACATACAGACATAAAGACATATAGACATAAAGACATATAGACATAAAGACATATAGACATAAAGACATAAAGACATATAGACATAAAGACATATAGACATAAAGACATAAAGACATATAGACATAAAGACATATAGACATATAGACATAAAGACATACAGACATACAGACATAAAGACATACAGACATAAAGACATATAGACATACAGACATAAAGACATACAGACATAAAGACATACAGACATAAAGACATATAGACATAAAGACATATAGACATACAGACATACAGACATAAAGACATACAGACATAAAGACATATAGACATACAGACATAAAGACATACAGACACGTGGAATGTGGGAATGACACCACGAGTTCAGACAGAATCATGACGTGCACGTGATGGCAGAACCAGCTCTTGTGACTTATCTCTACCTCTCGTCTTTATTACATCACATCACATTTCATCACATCACATTTCATCACATCTCATCACATTTCATCACATCACATTTCATCACATCTCATTTCATCACATTTCATCACATTTCATCACATCTCATCACATCACATTTCATCACATCTCATTACATTACATCACATCACATTTCATCACATCACATTTCATCACATCACATCTCATCACATTTCATCACATCTCATTTCATCACATCACATTACATTTCATCACATCTCATCACATCACATCTCATTACATTACATCACATTTCATCACATCACATTTCATCACATCTCATCACATCACATTTCATCACATCTCATCACATTTCATCACATCTCATCACATCACATCACATTTCATCACATCTCATTACATTACATCACATCTCATCACATTTCATCACATCTCATTACATTACATCACATTTCATCACATCACATTTCATCACATCACATTACATTTCATCACATCACATCTCATTTCATCACATTTCATCACATTTCATCACATCTCATTTCATCACATCACATTACATTTCATCACATCTCATCACATCACATTTCATCACATCTCATTACATTACATCACATCTCATCTCATCACATTTCATCACATCTCATTACATTACATCACATCACATCTCATCACATCTCATCACATCTCATTGCATTACATCACATCTCATCTCATCACATTTCATCACATCTCATTACATTACATCACATCTCATCACATCACATCACATTTCATCACATCTCATTACATTTCATCACATCTCATCTCATCACATTTCATCACATTAGACTTTCATCTCATGGAAGAGACGCGTGTGTTGAAACGCGCCTCCCCGCGGCCACGTCACGCTGACGCGCCGCCGCCCAGGCGCTCGCGAGCACGAGCGCGGCGATTCTATTGTGACGCAATGACGCACAAAGGAAGCGATTCTCATTCGTCCGCGTCGAGACCAAGCGCTCGGCCCGCCGACCAATGAGAGCTCAGCGCGTGAACGCGTCGGACGCGCCGCTCTCCAATCCCGCGTTAGAAGGGATCGCCGGAGCGCGTCTGTTTGTTCTCGTCTCGAGACGTGGACGCGGGAGCGGAAGACGACACGCACGCGCCCGGCGGATCACACCGTGATTTACGCGACGACACGCGGTTACCGGACGGCCGTGATCGGTGAAAAGGTGCGCGGGGATTCTTCACGTTAAACGTCCGCCGTGAACGCGGAGCGCGCGAGCGGTTTGTGGCGAGCGCGAGCGTCAGCGTTCATTTCATCGACGCTTTAACGCGCGTTTCAGCGACGCGTTGAATGCGTTAGCGCTGGTTAGCGCTGGTTAGCTGGTTAGCGCTGGTTAGCTGGTTAGCGCTGGTTAGCGCTGGTTAGCTGGTTAGCGCTGGTTAGCTGGTTAGCGCTGGTTAGCGCTGGTTAGCTGGTTAGCGCTGGTTGGTGAGGTGTGTTGAAACTAATGCATCCGTCCACACAAGCAAAGCATGAGTCAAGCACCCACCCAGACGTGACGTCAGACCCGGGCTGCCTTCACGCGTGCGGTCCTGTTGTCATGCATTGAGTGATGCGGTGAAGCTGATCTGGGATCTGATCACACACTCAACAGCTTCTGCATTGCAAAGTGATGGAGAGAGGATGAGTAGCTTTGTTTAAAGTGGTGAAGGGTGCACACCTTACCCTCACTGCAGACCTGATCAACAGTCAGTATGCTGAAGAATGACATGAATGTGTTGAAGTTATGTGGGAAATCTTCTATCCTGTTGTGACAGATCGTAGCTGAGGACATAATGTGTTATATTGAAGTACAGGGTGTACATGTACTTATGACTGCATGTCTGGCAAAAGTGTTTTATGAATTATGGGAAAGGTTTATGGCTTATGTTGTGTTTTTCACTCCAGTATACCGTTTTTAAAATGCTGACAAGTTGTTCCCTTCTTAGTAAACACTGGCGGTGTTTAGTCTGAAGATGTGCACTTAATCTTCGGACGTGTCCTAATAAGGATTCCGAGTGTGAATGTGATGAGGAGGTTGGGCTGTCTCTGTACTGTGTCTTGTGTCGTCTCCGGGATGTCTTTGCGTTGATGGATTGTTTGAATCAACAACAGTTTTTTTATTCCATGTTTTTACGTGGTTGTGACATCACTTCTTTAAGTCAGACTTTGTTTTTGTGTGAACGGTTACTTTCACAGTGGCATCGTAACTGCTCATCAGAAGCTGGACTGTTTCTCTGGCAGGGAAAGGTTGCTCTGGGTTTGGTGGTGTTTGGGGCCTGTGCTCTTTGTGTCTGTATGAAGGCAGGGGCCCCGGGGCAGAGTGGCAGCGCTGCTGCTGTTAATCTGCATCTGAGCTGTCCTGCAGAGCGAGAACTGTGTCATAAACTCAGTATCACCCTCTCCACACAAACCCTAATGCAAACCAGTCGAGTTCTGATTCAGACATATCTGAAGATAAAGACACAGCTGTGAGATGTTCTGCTTCACAATGTTAAATCTCATCAGTCCACAAATCAGCCTGATGTTAACTGTGCTCTTAAAACTGCCTTTGCCAGACTGTTATGTTTCCTGAGATTTAGTTTCGACATAAAAGAGTTCTGAAATAATCTACAACTTCAGGATTTAAAGGTGAAATCAGTTAGTCAATAGCTGTCAACTTAAATCTAAAGCAATTGTCATTACCCAGAGTTTCGTAGACATTTGTGATTAACGGTGTGAATTATTGTGGTATTACAGGCGGCTGCTACAGAAAATATCAGTATTAGCTCATTCTTATAGTTAAGAATCTGAACCGTGCAATTTAAGACTAGATGAGCTGTTTTCTAAGCTAACGGGGTTGTTTGTTTTGACCGGCCACCCTTACAGCATGGTTCATCCATATATTGTATGTCAAAATGTTTTATCATAGTTTGGCTGGCCCTTTTCATTACATTCTTTTCATAATATTTATCTAGGAGAATGTCTGATGACAATCAGATTGTCAGACTGCTGTGTGGCAGCTGTCCGGTCCCTGAATGACAAGGAAAAACAGTCAGCAGATAATGCCAACAGACCGTGCCAGAGCGAGAACAGATGTATTCAATATTGTCTGTATTGTCCTGGCACAGACTCATCTGTGTAAAACAGAGGATATTTGTTTGGCCAACAGTTCTGACTTTAGGAAGTGCAAATATTAGCCTTGTTTGTTCAGTAATGCAGGTCGCAGAGAGTTGTTGAACAAACAAGGATAATATTTGCACATCGTGAAAATGGTTGATGAAATACAATGTTTTTTCTCAGTTCTGTTGTTCGCTGTCAACAGAACAGTTACACCTCGACCCTGCTGCTAACTAGACATAGGCCAGATATTTCAGTAGCTGGACAGTAACAAGCTCCTTTGTCTTCTAGGAGGTTCTTCTGTTTTGAAGCACATTGGGAATTTTTGTTTTGCTTCAGATGGTTTGAGTGAGTTGGTATGTTCAGGCAGTTTAGCAAGATTTCCAGATAGCTTAACTCATTTACACATTTGTGCTTAATTCAGTGCTTTATAGTGTTTATTAGTTGTATTTCATGTGCATTTGTGTTTTCTACACTCTAAAAATAAATGCGCTTCACAATACCAAAGAAGAACTATTTTTGGCTTTAACATCCGTACAATCTTTCTGTTTCACAAATTTCTTTGTATTGGAAAAGGTTCTTTAGACCATCAAAAGTTAAGAAATAACTAGTTCTTTTAAGAACCTTTATTTGAACGGTTCTTTGGGAAACCAAAAAATGATTTGTGAGAACCTTTTTAAGATTGTATACAGTAAAGGTGCATGGAGACTGGCTTTCAGTCTCTCACATTCTGTCTAACATCTGTTGAGTTCCAGGAATGAAACCCAGACAGGTTTGGGGCAACAGGAGGGTGAAAACATTATTTTTTGGTGTTTGTTTCTAGGTGAACTGTCTCTGAAGTTTAATAAACACCTATTGAAAGATCTTCAGATATTTCACTGCTTGAGTAGTCACAGTTTCTTCTCAAGCTGATTGTTATCCTCAGGTTTGAGCAGATTTTGGCTCGTGTTTTGTGGGCGCAGCTTGACGCTGGTGCTCAGCAGGAGAGGAATGCTATGGTGATTTGAGTATGTAAATGCCCGTCTTTGTCTGCTCTCTTCCTGACGCTCTGGAGCAGGGGCTGCTGGGATACGTCTGACATTCTGAGGGGAGTTTCTGGATTGTTTCTGGGATCTTATGAAATGAGTTTAAGATATCACTGCATTGAAGGGCAAACCCAATGATGTTTCTCTTATAACTGATATTTCACAAATACTGTGTGACAGGAAACTGGCTGTTAAAGAGACACTGTTCTCATTAAAGATTGTTATCTCAGGAATTGGATTGCTGTTATTTACAAACATTTTCTGTTTTCCAAACATGTTGTTTCGTACATTTGTAAACTTTAAAATAAGTTCCTTCAGACCAAATAAAGGTCTTTATTTGTCTTTGTCCAAAAGATTCTGACTGTGTTTCTCATCTTCATCTCAGAGTCCTTGTGTACAGCTGTCTGTAAGAAGACTCCTCCCCCTATTCCTCCACGCTCCGCCTCTAAACCCTTCATCGCCGTGACGCTCCAGAGCAGCACTGAATCCGCGCAGGACACTTACCTGGACAGCCAGGAACAGCGCAGCGAGGTCAACAGCCAATCAGGACGCAGCAATTCTTCTGACAGCCTTGCCAGCTCTCGGACAGGCAGTTTAGTCAAGGGTGCCAAGCGACCGTCCATTCTGCCCCCCATTCCTGCCCCGCGAGAGCCTGTACCTCTCCCCAGCGCAAGAGTGACCACCCCGCCTCCTGCTATTGCACCGCCCAACCCGGATGCCAAAATTGAGCCTGTGTGTCTCCCGGCGGCACCCGACAAACCGCGAGCTGAGCCCAAAAGAAAACTCTCCTCAATTGGTATTCAGGTGTGTATGTGAGCTGCGTTCCTCATAAAATCTGTTCATCATAATATTGACTTGATGTATGTCAGAGATTCTATGAACAGTAGATATGAATATATTGTTAGATATGAAGATACAGCAGTTCTGTTGCTATGAATGGAGGAAAGCGCAACACTCAATATAATAAAATAATGACAATTAACATATATTAAATGGTAAAACATATTGAATATTAAACTATATAATAAATACTTTATATGTTATTCTTTTTGTAATTATTATGCTGACGTCATTTCTTCAGATCTTTTTAACTCTTTATCAATAGACCACGAGACATTTTGAGGCATGTAGGTGCTGCTTTAAAATATGTTTGTGTTTTACACTCATCACATTTGCTCATATTCAAACTCAGTGAGTCACTTCTAGTTTAGCATCAGTGACAATAATCACCAGACAGCTCTTGTGTTCTGTGAAAGAAAGTCTGATGGATTTGAGTGTGGATAAATGACACAGTTTTAATTTTTGGGGAAATGTTATGCTTTTAAACTTTTGAAATGGTTTGTTGTGATAGAGAACGAAAACTTGGAATTGTAGTTTTCAGATAATATTGAGATAACGTTTCTCTCTCTGTCTCAGGTGGATTGTGTCCAGCCGATACTGAAAGAGGAACAAACTCCCACCACCAGATTTCAGTCTATTGGGGTTCAGGTGGAGGACGGCAGGCCGTAAGTGTCCTTCTGTCTTTACGTCCGCCAGAAAATAAGTGTGTCTGATGTCTGCCTCCACTGAACACTTTCAGTTGTCAAGGGCAGCGCTTTTTTCAAGAGCTTCCTCTGATCGCCAACTGTGTGTGTGAGAGAGTCTGCAGCAGATCATTTCAGCCATGTACGGTGTTGAGAACACACACAAATAATGATTCAGTTTAGATGGGCAGTGGATGAGGAGATTCTGTCCGGATCTCCCACTCAGTTTGTTCCTGGCGCTCTTCAGCGTTGTCTATTTTCATATTTTCTCTGGCTCATTTACATATCTCTCTGAAAGTATGCTGTCTCCCACACACCTGTCTGTCTGTCTGTCTCTGCTGGTCTGTCTTCTGTGCTGTTTGTGTCTCTAAGACACAGAATGTACTGTTCACTATGTTCAGATTTTGCTCTGAGACAAAATAGTGCAAAATATATATCATTGAACGTGTTGTCACAAGAGTATTATTAATGATGCATATTTGTTGATCTAATTGAATATATTTTTGAAAGTACTTATAAAAATGCAATTATAGTTTTGTTTATTAGTAAATAGGTTGTATTGGTTATGTTTACAATTTACTATTCAATGTATGTTAATGATGTCATATTAAAACAGTGTAGTTCAGTTAACAAGTTATTTCATTTTTCAATGTATAAAAGACATTATTGTATTATTCTGTGTATTTTGTAGCTCTGATTCTCAGAAGTGTAGCATCATCATAACCAGACTAATGTGGAAGGATTGTCCTGTTTATAATTAGATCGTGTGTGTGTGCATGTGTATAGACTCAGTCGCTTTACCAGCATGGCGTCCAGACAGGAGACTGCAGAGACTGAAGTTCAAGAACAATCTGATGGTAAACCTTCAGAGAACCAATCTCTGGACGGCGGCGTGCACCACAAACCCACAAGAGCAGACGTGGCGTGTTCTGGTTTTGCCTCGCAGCAGGAGAAACTGGACCCCGCACTGGACCCCTCCTCTCTGCCCCCTCCCGACCCCTCCCTGCAGGTCAGTACAGGTAGTGTGAATGGAGTTGTGGAGCAACCTGGGGGTGTGGCCTGCCTCAGGGACGGACGCTGGTTTCAGAAGCTTCTTCAGGCCGAGACGGACCGCATGGAGGCCTGGTGTCAACAGATGGACCAAGAGACCAAAGACAAACAGCTGTCAGAAGAGGGTAAATGAGTAAATCAGAACAAACCATAATTCACATCAAAAAAGGTTACGCTGATTACAAACACTTCTGTTGTTCAGTTTTAAAAACAAACAAAAGGTTCTTATGGTATCCAAGTATAATTATTTTTGGCTGAAAGGTTCTTTTAATATCCTTTATCTAAATAATCTAAATGGTTCTTTAGGGAACCAAAAATTGTTCTCTATGGCACCACTGTGAAGAATATTTTAATGTTTGTAAACACAGATGAACTTTTTCTGGGTCTGTTTTTAATTTCAGTAACAGATCAGACGTGTCCAGGATTTACAGCAGATTTATTTAGCTGTTCTGGAGCTTGTGTGTCTCCATACAGGAACTTTTCTTCACAGAGCTGTATTTACAGCTAGAGGACTCGTGAATTAAAGATGCCAACATTCCCTCTGTCTGTCTAAACGTGCAGACTTATTAACCTGCTTTAATCAGACGTGGCTAATTTTGGCTCCTCAGGTCTGTGATTAACGTCATTAGGTGTGAAACTGGCAGGAATGAAGCTGTGAGATGATGACAGAGAAATGATGTATTTCTTCTTTCCTCACAACAGACTGTGTTACAAATGTTGTGTTTGTGTTGAGTGAGAACTGATGTTTGTGTGAAATGACAGCAAACTGACTCTGAAATGTGAACACCAGCCCACCATCTCTCACTCACTCCCCCCCTCGTGTCTCTCTCTCTCTCTCTCTCTCTCTTCTCTTTCTCCCCTCTCTCTCTCTCTCTCTCTCTCTCTCTCTCTCTCTCTCTCTCTCTAGTGTTGGGGAAGGTACGCAGTGCAGTGGGCTGTGCTCAGCTCCTCATGTCTCAGAAGTTTCAGCAGTTTCAGGGTCTTTGTAAACAGAATCTGGTGAGTTTGAATCTACTGGGACATTTCCATCTCAGTTCTCCTGAAGAGTGTTTACAAACTGCCCCTAAAATAGCACTTCAGAGTCTAAAACTATCCCTTGCAGTTAAAATGCAGTGTTATGCAGTTCAAGATGAATTAATTGCATATTTAGAAGGAATCATCAGCAGAATGGTTGATTAATATTCATACAGTACAGCTGCCCTCTAGTGGCACTTTGTCTGCATGACAGTCTGATATACACTGTACAGTGATGTTTAAACAGACATTTAAATTCTGGTGTTCATTAAAGATCAGTCAAACAATGGTTCTGTTACATGTGGACCATCATACAACAGTTCTGTAGAGAGTCAGTGTGTGTTTTCTACTGTTCTGTTTGTTAAAATCACGTAGAAACGTTCCCACAGTTAAAGAGGAAAACTTTTGTGTTTTGTGCTGCTGGCTGTTTCCTGTAGGAAATAACATCCGATTCCGGATTTTAATCAGTGAATATGGAGCAGATTCAGTTCTCCTGAAGTGGACAGACGTGTGTGTTTTGTTTTTTGTCTAACTTTTAGTTTATGCATTTAATCAGTATATGTCTTTTAAGGGAATCAAACCCTTGACCTTGGTGTTGCTAGCTGTGCCCTTCCTGTTGAACTGGAGGAGTTATGTGGTTTAGTACAGGAGTCTCACATGTTTTTTGTTTATTTGTGTCTATAAGGATGAAAACGCTCAGCCGCGGCCCACGGCGCAGGATCTGGCTGGATTCTGGGATCTTCTGCAGCTGTCCATAGAAGACATTAGCATGAAGTTTGATGAGCTCCACCTCCTCAGGTCCAACAACTGGAAGATATCTGAGATCCAAGACAAAAAGGTCCAACCAACACCTTTCTAACATTGTTTTACTTTCCATTCAGAATGATATTCTACCATGGTGCCGTAATACTTGTACTGTCTCTGTAATATGTATATGAATATACCACACAGTATGAAAATCTCCTTTAAATTTGTCAAAATGTGCACAAACAGTTAATTACCAGAAACAGCTTACTGACATAAACACATATAATAAGGTCACTTGACAACTATCAAAGTGCCTTTAAGGAAAGTCTCTGCACTCAGCGGCCATTAGTTGTATAATCCATGTAGTTACACTGCTTAGTATGTAGTATACTAGTATTCAACCTGAACTGGTAAAAATGTAACTTGTTTGATTAAACATGAGTTACTGTTTAATTGTAATTTTTATGAATATTTTGAGGCACTCATCGTAATGTTGACTTGTTGAATGTTGATCCTAATGTCCTCAGGAAGAGAAGAAAGCAGCTCCTGCACATACACCAAAGAAGACGGTAAAGGTGAAGACCAGCGGAGGGAAGGAGAAGAGCGGCGACTCGTTGCTCGACAAGCAGCGACAGGAAGCCAGAAAGCGTCTGATGGCAGCGAAGCGAGCGGTATCTGAACGGCAGAACTCTGCTACAGAGAGCGCAGAGAGCATCGAGATTTACGTCCCGGAGGCCCAGACGCGACTATAAGAACCCCCGAATTAAAAACTCCCACCTGAACACCTGAACATGACTCCCGATGAAGAAACACTTTCTCCCACAGACACTCGCCCGGCCATACTGGCCTTACATCTAAAGGTGTGGTGTGCAAAAACAGGAAGTGCTGTAAATCACGGAAAACGACGAGCAAAAAAAAACAGCGGAAAACACTTCAATTAAATTTGAACGCTATGGCGCGATCGCTGCCACAGAAGAACCTCTCTTGATGTTTATTTCTATGGTTACCCTTGTTCAAATGATAAATGTTATAAAAGTTAATTATCTCATGGAATATATCAAGACTTTGTAAATTGTGCTAATATCTCTGATGAAAAGACGATCTTTACTCAGACCCTTTACACACGTCACATGACCTGCTTCACGTCACATGACCCATCATGACATGGTTTGAGCCCCTCATTCAGCGTGCTCTCAGGATCCTGCGCACATGCACATGTTTCATCGTCACAGTCTTCCTGCTCTCACAAACACTTGATTTCCTCTCGTTGAATTTGCTCCTGATTTCTGCCCGTGTCAAACACTTCTTCAGGACAATGAAGAGATGAATTTAGAACTCAAAGCATTTTAAAAAGTGTCACGTGAATGTTCGGTGATTTATAGGGTGAAGTCAGGCTGAGCTCCTGAAACTCTGCAGCAGATGTTATAATGGTACACCAGATTCTTGAAATCCACTAAAGAAAATTGGCTGAAGAAGTTAATCAGAGAACAGCACAGATCTCAGACCAGCTAGAAAGAATCACTTCACTTGTTCTCTTTTCACTTGTTCTTGAGTTTCTTTCACCTAGCTTTTCACCTAGTTGTCTGATCAGCACAGGAAAATGACACTCTTCACTCCAGTATAATCCGATGCAGAAAACGCACAGCTTGGCCTGTTTTGCATCGAACTGCACATAGAACATGCTGGTCACTTTTTCCATTTGTCAGTTTGTCTCTTTAATTTTGTAGGATAAAAATTTGATTTCTCAGCTACGTTTTTATGATTAATGTTTTAGAAATTCAGCAATGATAATTGTCCAAATTGGGCCATCAATCTCATGTTTGTAATATTACGATTAATATTATTATTATATTATTTTAAAGGTTTCTCTTGTTTTCTGTGGTTCAGTCATTCCATGTGTACTCTAGAAAACGGTTTTCTGATGTTTGTGTCCGCTGGGTGATTTCCAGTTGGTTCAGATGATGACAGTAAAACTGTGTCTGTGTGACCAATCAGAGCCCGTCACCTGTGATGGGCTTTTATTATTTTTCCCTGCAAATATTAAAAACTTCTGTTACTTAGAACTTGTTGGTTTGGAGAAATTTCAGATTCTTGTTCCTCACAAATTCATTTGTAAAATCAGTATTACAACTAATTTATGCAAATGTTTTTGCTAATGTTTTGTGAATTAGTCCAAACACACCCCAAACCCTTCCAGCAAAAGACATGTATTTACTTAAAGATAAAGTGTGTCATTTTGGAATTGCTAAAACGATTCCTAAATATTCCTTACTTCTCTCCTGCCCCATCTTTCATTGTTTATACAGAGAAGTTACTCCCAACTTGCACACTGTTGGTTGATGCAGAAGTTAACACAAACAGAGCACTGTTTATTTATATATATATATATATATTGTCTCTCTGCATTATTTAAACATTAAACTGGGCTGTTCTCGTGTTCTAGTTACAAATAATCTGAATTTGAGGGACTCTGTGGTGCACCCAAACAGTTTTCTGAAATCTAAACAGTAAAATGATCATTTGAGGATGTCTGAACTGTTTATAGTGATGTGAATTTTCTGAGTAACACAATGGAAGATGTTTTGAAGTATGATGGTAATCAAACAACAGTGGCCCCCATTGACTTTTCTCAAAATATCTTCTTTTGTGTTCCACAGAAGCAAAAAGAGTCATACAGATTTGGTGTGACGAGGTGGATAAATGAAAGAAGTTTTACATTTTTGGGTGGTCTGTCCCTTAATTAGACAGTGTTGAATATTGCCCCACATCTTATTTAATATGATGCAGGGTTGTTTCTCACTTTACTGTAGCTGTTGAGACATTTCTGTCACTGTCCAGATTTCAACATCTGTCTGGTGTAGATGCTGAATATCACCTGTGGCTTTTCCACAGCTGAGAACAGTGGAATGATTTCAGAAAACATGGACCAATCACAGCGCAGAATGTTTAGACTCAAACTTTTACACATTTGACTTAGCAATAAAGTTACTGTTTGATATAAAGTTAAAGCAGGTGATGTTTCAGTTCAGAGAAAGTATTTTCACAATCATCATGTGAAGACTCACTTTTCATCTTCCACGTTTGTTACTGTAAATCATGTTTGTACATTATCAGTCTCTGTGAGGTGTCTGTTTTTTTCTCTCTGCTGACACAACATGCTTTTAAATGAATCCTAAAACTCAGCACAAGTTTCTGAATTCTGCATGTCACAGCAATATTTCACCTATGAAATCCTACAGCCTTTATTCCTGTGGAAAAACGGATTCTTTGCTTCACTTTCCATTGAACTGGAGACCATCAGAAGTGAATAGGGCTACACTGGACTGACAGACATCTGATGTCTCTGCAGGACTTTAAACGGACTCCAACTGCCTTTACATCCATTTCATTTTCCTTCTGTTTACAGGGGACATCTCAGATTTGTAAAGGAATCTGTGTGGGCTTTGTGTCATATGCGGTTTACATCATCTGCTGTAACTAACCAATGACATTTCCCAGCTGGATGGAGGGGACGGATACAGGTGACATCATCCTCTGTGTTCAAACCATCATGGTCTCCACCATCACCAGTGATAAAGAATTAACGCAGAAATTAAAACTCATTCACTCACTCTCGGGTCATTTTTAAATCTGTATGTGTCTCCTTTATGAAACAAATAGTGACGTGAGTGTGAGTAAATGAAGGTTTAGTTTCGGGTGATTCTGTTAAACGTAACTGGAGTGAAGTTGATTTAATGCTGGTGTGGGAACTGAGTGTTTTCCAGGGTCCAAGTTTGTATCTGAGCTGTTGCGACTAAAAAAGTATAAACACATGGAATCTGATTCTCGAATTGACACGCATGTCATTGTTACATCATCAGAGTCCAGAGAAAGATTTGCTATAGATATTGTTCATGGTTCTTATTTTTAAAAACTCACCTTTTAAAGTAATATAGATACAGTGTTACACTCTGTAGACTGTAGGATTGTTGTGGGAAGATTTCTTTTACAAGAAAAATAAAGTTTTATTTAACAAGAACAGCAGATTGGTGGATGTCTTTGTTCTGATGTTGATGGTGGGCTTCACTAGAAAACATGAGCAGAACACATTTTTGTGGGATTGTAAAATTTGGGTAAAGATTGACAATTCTGCTCCTATTTCTCATGGACGTTGATTTTATGTTCTAGTTATGCAGAAACATTGAGGCGGTGTGTTGATAAAGGTCGGGTGTAACAGGAAACCACGAGTCTTATCTGACCAACATCACACTGATACAATGAGTCCACGTTACTGAGTCAAAAACTCACATTCATGCTCGTGTAAAGAGCTGGAAAATATCTGCAATGTGATTTAATCTCAGAGTGCAGAAATCACACACAGGCCCACTGGATTAAAACATTTATTGTAAATCATGCTTATTTAAGGGAGAGTTTATTTGATGGTTAAATAAGGCTAAACTGAACTGCAAATTCTGAGAAACTTATTTTAAAATGTACAAACCGTTCTCAACATTTAAAACCAGGAAATCAGACATCTTGAACTTCATATATTTATCTCATGTTTTCATTTTGTAAGAACTTCAGAAATGTGCAGATCTGATGAATCAGAAACGTTGGCTTCAGTCTTCAGTAACACGTGGCTGGTGTTAGCTAGAGACAGAGAAGGAAAATAAGTTGTACAGGTTTCGATCTCATGTTCAGGAGTTTCAGCTAATGCTGCCTGTGCTGAACTCACTATACGGTGTACATACTATAGGCCTATAGTGTATCTGTAGCTACAGTGGTATAGACTTCTGAACATAGTCAAGTCAAGAACAAGTCTGTGGGATTTCGTTCAGCGACAGTTTGCCAGACAGAAGTAAATCAGACGTGAACTTAGAAAAGTAACAGCACACCTCACATTACCATGTGAAGTGTTCACATGCAGGACAAGTTACACACTAAAGATTAACACTGAGGGATTTGGTGAAATACTGTCTCAACAAACAGTGAAACAGTGATGCTTCTTCTAGTAGCCCCCACAAATAATGTTTAATCTGAATCTAGTTTTGCTCTATTTAACTGATAAACTGAGCCTTAAGGTATAAATAAGCACTTTCACTACACACTGATCTTTTGAATCAGTCTGGCACCTGCTTCATGGATTTTATATGTCGTCTTTGTCTTTGGCTCCGTGTTTGAGGATTCGAGTGAACTCCACGTAGTTGAAGTTTCCTTTCTTGTCGATCGGCGCCTCACGGAACAATTCATCTACCTCTTCATCTGTGAAACGGTCACCCATGGTGGTCAGCAGCTCCCGCAGATGATCCTCATGGATGAAACCTGAGGACATGATGTCACAACAGATCTTCTTTTCATTACATACATGAAAGATTACAAGAATTTAGCAGCTAAAACTGTTAAAGTTTGACTTATGGGTGATTTTCACAGAACACGTGTCACTGTGTCCTTCATATACAGTGTGTTGTAAAAATGACAGTTTATAGCAGAAATGTACTGTAGCTCACACCAACATTTACTCTGTGTTAAAACTGAGAATTTCAATGAAAATCCAGTATTGTAGTGAAGATGTTCTCCTCCTGTAAAGAAAGGAGCGTGGGCCAGCTGAAGTCTTTATCACTACGTTACTGTTTATGAACAACTGTTTATGACTGCTGTACCAGAAGCTTCTTCATCAAAGCATGTGAAGGCATTCCGTATGACGTCCTCTGGATCTGTTCCGTTCAGACGTTCTCCAAACATGGTGAGGAACATGGTGAAGTTGATAGGTCCTGGAGCTTCACTCATCATGCCCTCCAGATATTCATCTGAAGGGTTCTTCCCTTAATAAACAAACAGAACCAAGAGTGTGTTAATAAACTGAATAACTCATGACATGCAGAGATGTCAAGCACGCAGTAAACTAGTCTTCAAGTTTATTGCCTTGCCGTTGTTAGTTTGGTTTAGTTAGTGCCAGTAAAACCATTTCAGTGAATTTGGTTTATATTTGCATTCCATCATTTGTCAAGGCCATGTCCAGGTTATAATCTAAAGAATTTTGCTTAAAGAAAATGAAGCATGTTTTAGGAGCATTAGGAGTTTGTGCATTGTGACATGATTTTCAATTAGGCAAATTTCCTTTCTTTTTGATTTTGGGGTGACATTGTCTGGACATTTGTGAGATTCATACAGTTATGACCAAAATACAACCAGTGTACCTGAAAAATCCGTTTTTAAATGCCACATACCAAGAGAGGCGAGCATGTCATGAAGATCCTCCTTATCGATGAAGCCGTCTCTGTTCTGATCGATCATGTTGAAGGCCTCTTTAAACTCCTGGATCTGTGATTGGTCAAACATGGCAAAGACATTTGAGGTGGCCCTCTGCGGGCGCTTCTTCGTGGTCTTCCCTTTGGCCCGTTTGGCTGCAGACATGTTGGCGACTGGGTTTGGTTCTGTCATGAAGAACAGATAAAAAGATCAGATCAGATAAAGAGTCAGTCTTATCGTATCTGTGGAGGAACATAAAGACTGTAAGTGCTTTTAAAGTGATGAAAAATGCAGTAATGATGTGTTATGATATTAACAGCAATCACACTCTGGAACTTAAATGTGATAAACTTAAATGTAATAACACCTGTTATGAAACTGTTTGGCTCAACATCTTGCTAACCAGACAAGTTTAATGGATACAGCCTGTTTTAGAATTCATAACACCATCGCAAAGTTTTTGTACCTTCATGCAGTCATATCCTACAAGAAACATTTACAAAACCAAACAAAATTTTAAATCCTATTGCATCAGTAACACATTTAATATTTATATGTCAATTTAGCTTGCACAGGCAAAAAAACCTTATGATTTGTTGCTTTTATACATATATCTCCTGAGATCATATATATTAAATAATGATGTAACTTTGACAAATACATACAAAATTAATCAAACTGTTCAGAAGTTGGAACAGAACCTGTCATATGTATATTAGCCAATAACAGTAAAATGTTGCTATAATTTTAGTAACTATACCTTGTTCTTCTGTTAAAACAGGTTAAAATTCGTGTCTGTGTTGGTTCCTCCGTCGGACTGAAGGGATGTTTGTTTAGTTCTCCAGTCTTCTCCACACCTCCCTGTTCCTGATCCAGCCAATAAGGTCAAACTCTGGCACTCATTAACGTCTGGAGCCTTTAGCCATACAAGGCAAAGGAATCTGAGAGCAGCAGACCTCTCCTGAGAAACAGTGCAGTGTTTCCCAATGGTCAGAGGCCTTATTTAGCAAATAAATGAGTAAGAATGCAGCACAAAAGACAAACTTCCTGTGCCAGTGTGTCAGTGCAGATGAAGGCCAGAGCCGGGCTGGGTTTCTACACACATTTCAAACCCTGCATTTGCATAGTAGGAAAAAAGATGTAAATTTATAATCTGCTGGCTTAGAAATATACAGAGATATATCTTATGCTGACTCTCTGTCTCAAATATTTATTTATGTAAATGGATGTATTTTATTATCCCCACAGGAGAATTCAGAGCCATAAAAATGTCCCATCATCATGCTTACAGAGTGAATGACTTGAGGAATAATTGTATAAAGAAAGTGCAATTGCATAAATTCAACAAGCTGTTGGAAACAGTGGTGTTGTGTAGTGGTTACAGATCTGAACAAGTACCTAAATGGTTGCAGGTTCAATTCCAGTGAGGGCTGATGCACTGACCAACATGTCCTATATCCAAACTCAAAACCTGAACTTGCAAATTACTCAGACTTTCTCACACACAGTACAAGTGCTGAGCGAATGAATGTGAGAAACCACCAAGTCACACAATCTGTCGTGTCTGTGTGCAAGTAAAACTGTTTTGGATTACACAACATTTCTTGTAAGTCTTGGGGGAAGAAAGTGTTTGCCAAGAACGTAAATATAATGTTTTTTAATCTCTTCAAATGACATGAGAATCAGAATGTCTAAATTCCACATATATTCCACATATTTAAAATGAATGTGTTTAAAATGATGAAGTTCAGAGATGAATATTTCATCATTAGACCTTTTAATAAATGACATAATACTGATTACACAATACAGGTTTACAGTATAATCAGATCAGTGTTTAGTTTATGTTCTAGAGATACCCAATAAAAGCACTGGCAACATTTTATAATAACCTCCATTAGTTACATTTAAACATAATTAAATGCTTAATATGTAAATAATTAAGCATGATTAATAATATTTTATTTACAGTCACATTTGATGGTTATATGAGTTATTGATCTGTATCATTATATATGTTGGTAATCACTTCTTATAATGTACCGCAGGAGACGCTGCGCACACCTTTTTGATTGACGTTAAGTGTATCCAATCAAATGAGCCTACCCAAACCGCCCCTTAGGACGTCATCGCTGCAGTGATTGGCTGGATCATGGAGCGGCACACGCCCTCCGCGCGTCATTGACATTCACGTGATCTCCTGCAGGGGGCGCGCGGTGGCTCAGAAAGCGGCAGCCGCCATCGCGCTCTGTTCAAATCTCACAACTTTTACTTTATACACTTTATACACTTTATACACTTTATACACTTTTACTTTATACACTTTATACACTTTTACTTTATACACTTTATACACTTTTACTTTATACACTTTTACTTTATACACTTTATACACTTTTACTTTATACACTTTATACACTTTTACTTTATACACTTTTACTTTATACACTTTATACACTTTTACTTTATACACTTTATACACTTTTACTTTATACACTTTATACACTTTTACTTTATACACTTTTACTTTATACACTTTATACACTTTTACTTTATACACTTTATACACTTTTACTTTATACACTTTTACTTTATACACTTTATACACTTTTACTTTATACACTTTATACACTTTTACTTTATACACTTTATACACTTTTACTTTATACACTTTATACACTTTTACTTTATACACTTTTACTTTATACACTTTATACACTTTTACTTTATACACTTTTACTTTATACACTTTATACACTTTTACTTTATACACTTTATACACTTTTACTTTATACACTTTATACACTTTTACTTTATACACTTTATACACTTTTATTTGACACTACACTTGCAGACTGAAAAGCATAATCGTTCAGATCTGTTGCTTCAGAAGACCGTGACCTGACACACACACAGAAATCTGCTATTATCTGCTCATATGATGTTATTAACATCATATGAGATCGGCGGTGAAAGTTAAACAGGTACTTTAGTCACAATATTTAACACTGAGAAACCTCAATACAATTCAATAAAACAACACAACACCAGCAGCTACAGTCCTCACACTTGACCAATCAGAAGCCACTCTTGGGCCGCCACGCCACGCCCATTAGTGCGCTCGTCATGGCTCCTGTCTCCTGTCTTCACTTTATTGACACACTCACGCTTGCACACTCACTCACACTCGCTCACACTCGCTTCCTGTAACGCAGCGGTCGCATCACAGCGTTTCCTCCTCAGCGATGTGAGGAAACGGCGTGTAAGCGCACGGTGAGCCGCGACTGTTCGTGGGTGAGTCCGTGTCACATTTCTCACTGAAGTGATTAACGCGGTGTGTGACATCACACCGGGCCGTCGTTATCTGAGGTCACGTGATGTCACCTGCGCAGGTGGACTGACCTCCGACGACCTCTGATGATCTCTGATGATCTCCGATGATCTCTGATGATCCCTGATGATCTCCGATGATCTCCGATGATCCCTGATGATCCCTGATGACCCCTGATGATCTCTGATGACCCCTGATGATCTCTGACGATCTCTGATGATCTCCGATGATCCCTGATGATCCCTGATGATCTCTGATGATCTCTGATGATCTCTGATGATCCCTGATGATCTCTGATGACCCCTGATGACCCCTGATGATCTCTGATGATCTCTGATGACCCCTGATGATCTCTGATGACCCCTGATGATCTCTGATGATCTCTGATGACCCCTGATGATCTCTGATGATCTCTGATGACCTCTGATGACCACCAGTCCACCTACTGAGAACATGCAGCATCCCAACGAGAGCAGGAAGACAGAGCCCAGAGTCAACGAGAAGAAATGCTGTATGTTACCAGAGTTACTTATACACAGTCTGAGTGTGCATTCAGTCACTTATGCTCCCTGTTGAGGGAACTCAGGTTAGGCGTCTTGGTTAAAGAATCACTGGTGACAGTTTATAAACCGTTTGCACGGTTAGACCTGCAGCCTTTTGGTTACCAGCCCACATTTTATACCACTAGGTCACACAGTTTGTAACTGATGTCTGTGATTTAGCAGGATGTTGTCTAGTGTTTAAAATCTGGACTGATGGCAAAGGTTAATAAACCATCAGGAAGTCAGATGTGTGAGATGTGTGGTGACGTTTGACATGTGAACGTGTAAAAGTGTGACAGAATGTGGAGTATGAAGCAGTGTGTTTGATTAAACTGCAGCCTGGTTTATACTGTTTATAGTGTTAATATGACAGCTGAATGTGGTACGAAGCCTTTTGCACTTAAAAGAAATAAGTGCGTCATTTGACTTCACTTGAGCTCAACATGTTCACTCAAGCTACAAGAGAAATCTTCATCTGATTGGAATTTGAGTTCTGGGTCTAAACGCTGCTTTTGTGTCATGTGAAGCCCAGTTCAGTGACTTGTTGAGTCCTGTTTCTCATCTTCACTGAGAGAGAGACGAGGAGTCTGGAGAAAGTGTGTGTGCGACTGCGTTACACTACAGTGTGTGCCATAATTCCCATATAGTCCTGTTAATTCCCAGGATTTTGCACCTCAGTTTTCTACAAACATGACTGTTATATGAAGTCATTCGGGAGAGGTTTGCTGTTCGTTTTCTAAGCGTCTGGACTGATGGTTTGTCTGTGTGTTTGTATGGAAATGATCAGACATGACAGAACAGGCTCACATCCACCCAGAACCCTCCAGAATTATGATGTCAATTTTACAGGCAATGATCAGAAAATGTTTAATTCTAGCTGATGATGTTTGTGTGAAGGTGTATGAGGAGTTAGTATAATAGTTTAATGATCTTCTGAATTCTTGGAATGAGATGCAGCAGAAAACTCCAAAATAAACATGTACAGATGTGTTTAGAGTATAAACATGTTCAGCTGTGAACAGAAGACTCATCAGGTACTGGTTAACAGGTCTTAACTGCTCTGAAAGAGAATTGTTAAAAATAAATTGTGTGTGTGTGTTTTTATTCAGCATGGGCTTCATACATGACCAACTCCCCCACAGTGATAGTTCTGATCGGACTTCCTGCCAGAGGAAAGACTTACATATCAAAGAAACTGACCCGCTACCTCAACTGGATCGGGGTTCCAACAAAAGGTCTTTCATCTGCACTGTTTGTGCTACATACATTAATAACACCTCAAGTAATGTGACCTCTTGAGAAGTGTGCTGTTACATTTCTGATGTGATGAATCCCAAAGACTTGCATTGAAAGAGATTTCTGGACACTGGAAATTTGACAGAGACTTAGGGTGGCACGTCTCTTACTGCAGCTTTCACTCAGAACACTTTAATAAAACTGCCAAACAATCAATCATATCCAGGTTATTTTTTGAAGCTAACTTGCTATTGCAAGCCTCTCTGAAATTGCCTACCCTCGCTTTAACACAAAACTGTTTCTGCAATCAAATGTCAACAATGTCTGAGTTTAATTGAATTCTGAATCTGTTACAGTGAGTTTCTACCATTCTGGATTTTTTGAGTTACTGTATGAGTTTCATGTGTGAATTACAGTAGGGTTAATATCAGGACTGTTACTGTGTGTTTGTAACAGTTGTGTTTGTCCTCAGTCTTTAATCTGGGCGTTTATAGACGTGAGGCCGTACAGTCGTACAAGTCCTACGATTTCTTCCGTCATGACAATGAAGAGGCCATGAAAATCAGGAGGTAAGTGTGAACACACACACACTTCTCTCTTACTGTACAGTATAAATACAGGACACTGTATGTGTTGTGTGAGGCTGAACCCTCACACAAACCTTATCTTTCTATAGCTAAATTAATTTTAAAATTTACATTCTAAACCATTGGAAATGATTTATCTAATTAAATATACCATGTTCTACACTTTTGTAGCATTTTTTTTTGTAGTCAATATACACCGATAACAATTGAAGCTGTTGTTTTTTTGTACTGCACCTTTAAAGTTCATTTGTAAATTGTGTCTTTTCTGACTGATGATTTCTGATGTTTGCAGTTTAATTTCAATAGATGTTGCTGGACTGTGGAGGGAGTTTTGAGTTACTGTAAACATCAGAGCTTGTATCAGTGCATCAGCATCTGTTATTTTCAAAGAGCCTAAATTCATGATATGACTGATTGATTTTATTAAACGATTTTATCTCTGATCAGATGATTGATGTGTGTGTGAGTGTGTGATCTGATTGTGATCTGATTTGTGTGTTTTCTCAGGCAGTGTGCGATTGTGGCTCTTCAGGATGTGAAGTGTTATCTCAGTGAGGAGGGGGGGCAGATCGCTGTACGGTTCATTCTTTTGACATTACACCTTTTATATAAAACAGAAGAACATCACTTTTAATTCATAGTTCAGTCTCATGTAGTTTTTCATGTGTGCTGTGATTGTGTTTGTTTCTGGCAGGTGTTTGATGCCACAAACACGACCAGAGAGAGAAGGAACCTCATTCTGAGATTTACGCAGGAGAACGCATATAAGGTCAGAAGATGTCAGTCATGAGCTGTGTTTCTCTGACGCAGTCGTCAGGTTACACTGGAGAAACACAGAGCTCATATCTGATGATCTAAACATCTGTCTGGACATCAATAATACACATCTGTCTGTTCTTATCTGTCTTTATAAACTGGAAAGTGTTTGGTTAAAGAGAGCTCACCTAAAAATGAAAGTTCTGTCATTATTTACAATAGGAGAATATTGAAGAATTGAACTGCTGGCTTTTCTTGGGTTTTATAGTCTGAACTCTTTGAAAAGGTTCTGGTGTTGTGTGCAGGTGTTTTTTGTTGAATCTCTTTGTGATGATCCAGATGTCATAGCTGCTAACATCCTGGTGAGTGTCAGAAAATCACAGAAACAATAACACACCCACCGCAGTCTGTTCATCAGGGCAGTGACAATTCAATTCCAGATCAGTACACATTTATCCTCATGATTCACCCTGTTTATCTTCTTCATAATGTTCCTGTAATGTCCTGGTCTTACCTGTCTGGAGGTTTATTAGAAAGTTAAAAGTAATACAGTGAGTTTGTCTTTTTCAAACTTTTTTCTAATTATCCTTCTGAACATTCACTGGTTAATGTGACATGTCAGCAGTGAAACAGATGTGCTACAGAGTCAGTGTTGTATTCTGTCTGATGCAGAGCTGATGTTTGTAGCTGTAATGTGACGTCTGTTCTCTGACATCATTAATGATGTCACAGGATGTGAAGGTTTCCAGTCCAGATTATCCTGAGCGGGACAGAGAGAGTGTGATGGAGGATTTCCTCAAAAGAATCGAGTGTTACAAAGTGATGTACCAGCCGTTAGACCCAGATCAACATGACAAGTGTGTTTCATTTCCTGTTTATATTTCTGTTTAAAAAATCTGTTAATCTCTGATGTATTACGCTGTTAAACCTTTCTGTGTGTAAAACAATTTGTGATCAAACAGTATTTTAATATTAAAAAAATGTCAAATTCATGTGAACACTGTCCTCATGTCTTCAGAATGTTTAACAGAGGGCATCTTTGCACCTCAAAAAAATCCCACACTTTATTTAATGTAATAGACTTGCTGAATGTGTTTATTTAATGGTGATTGTGAACAGCTCTCTTACAGCAGATTTAAATGTTGACACTAACATCACCTGCTCTGACTAGCAAATAGCAAACCATACTGCTGTCTGAAACAAAAGAATTTAATGAATGATTTCTGTCTGTCATCTGTTAATATCCCTCTCTCTGTCTGTCTGTCCGTCTGTATCTCCCTCTGTCTCTCTCTCTCTCTCTCTCTCTGTCTGTCTCACTCTCTCTCTCTCTGTCAGAGATCTGTCCTTCATTCAGGTGATTAACGTGGGTCAACGTTTCTTGGTGAACCGGGTTCAGGATTATATCCAGAGTAAGATTGTTTACTACCTCATGAACATTCATGTACAGAAACACTCTATATACCTCTGCCGCCACGGCGAGAGCCAACACAACCTGCAGGGCTGCATCGGGGGTGATTCAGAGCTCTCCTCCAGAGGAAAAGAGGTAAACAAACACTGTTATATACTTTGAGCTGTTTGACAAGAGATTTGTTCACAAAGCCTTCATATGTGCTGTGATGTTCGTCTTGGTTGCTAGGTTGTTGTTAGTTGGTGGCAAGGGTGTTGCTAGGGAGTTGCTGGAGAATTATTCTGGGTGGTTGCCAGGGCATCTATTCTAGATTTTAGAATATTACCACTTCCACAGGGTATGTGTTACTTATCAAAACTGTGAGTGGTTTGCATGTTGTGCAGCATAAATGAAGACTTTAATTCATTAACACACTGCTTTCATATGTGCTGTGTTCATTTACACACATCCCAGCATGCACTGGGGCAACACACACCCAGCATGTTTAGGGGCTTGTTAACATCCTTCCCACTCTGTGTTAGTTTTCTAAAGCCTTGCGCAGCTTCCTGGAACAGAAGAAGATCCCAGACCTGAAGGTGTGGACCAGTCAGCTCAGACGGACCATCCAGACGGCCGAGGAACTGGGTGTCCTGTACGAGCAGTGGAAAATACTCAACGAGATCGATGCTGTATGTTGAAAAATTCTCATTTTTCTCATTCATTTCTAGACAGGAACAAAAACGTCTGCATTGGTGAGGAAACGTGTTGTATTTCAGACTTATTTGCGTGTATTTGTGTGTGTTTGTGTTCTGAATCAGGGTATCTGTGAGGAAATGACATATGAAAAGATAAAAGAAACATATCCAGATGAATATTCACTGAGAGAGCAGGACAAATATCATTACCGGTACCCGGGTGGAGAGGTACAAAATAATACTGATAATCATTGAAGAAAAGGTGGCCTGCTTTATTTTTTCATTGCAGAATAAGAATTAGTGATATATAGAATTAATAGACAATTACAGATAAATGTGTTTAATTGTGAGTAAAAGTTTCTCTGTCAGTCTGCTGAGAGTTTTGTCCCTCTTCTCTTGCTGTAGTCGTATCAGGATCTGGTGCAGCGGCTGGAACCTGTAATTATGGAGCTGGAGAGACAAGGCAACGTTCTGGTAATCTGCCATCAGGCCGTCATGCGCTGTCTGCTTGCATACTTCCTGGACAAGAGCGCTGGTGCGTCTTACACACACACAGACACATATTTACTAAATCTAGACTTCTATTGTTACACACAGCTAGTTATAAACACTATAACCTAACCCTAACCCGCACTCTAATCCTAAATAAAAACTTTCTGCATTTTTGCAATTAAAAAAGGGTCATTTACTATATATTTATATAGCATTTATACAAATGAGGACATCCTCAAACTGAGGTTTTACTCAGATTTGTCAGGTTTTGCTGACTCTGGGTACAAATGTGTCCCCAATACATGGTTAAGTAAACACACACACATCACAGTATGTGCTGTGTTTTGTGTAGTATTCATCTCTTGTGTGTGTTTAAGCAGTGGTTTTGATGTTTGTGTGGTTGTTTTCTGCAGATGATTTACCGTATCTGAAGTGTCCTCTTCATGTGCTCTTCAGATTGACTCCAGTGGCTTACGGTATGTGTCTTCTAGAAAATCAGTAAGAAATCAAGTTAAAACAAACAGAGACTTTCCCCTACCAGATGAATAACATCTAAATAAATGAAGTCTTGTATCTGTTACAGGCTGTAAAGTTGAAATGTTTGATCTGAAAATTGAAGCCGTGAACACACATCGGGACAGACCGCTCGTAAGAAACATCTCATATTCAAGAACTTCAGCTGATAATATTAATACTGTTTGAATTTACTGCCTCAGATTAGAGTTGGAAACTTAAACTACTCACAACACCCTTTTGTTTGATTTAAATTCACATTTAAACTATATGTTTTCATCTGTATGTGTTTGTCTAGAGACACCTTCACTGTGAGATACGGACACACAGACGTCATCTCTTTCTGTCTGTGTTTTACTGTGTGTTATTCCACATACATACTTTCAGTCTCTTGTTTGTGTTATCAGGGGCGCAGCAGGAAAGCCGTGCCACCCGCTCTGCTCAGGAGAAACAGCTTCACTCCTCTGTCCAGTCAGGATCAGGTGAAGAGACCTCGTCTGTTCAGTGTTGGCAATCCACCTCGATTACCCGTCATCCCTGCTGTAACTTCCACACAATTCCCAGAGATGCGGGAGAGTGAGGAACTGAACCAAAGTCAGGTTAGGGTGTGTGTGTGCGCACGTGTTGCTGTTTATGCTGCTTGTTATGTTCCTCATTAATGTGATGTACATTATTAAGCTTTGGGGGCTTCTGTTAGTAACCAGTGTGCTCTGTCTCATAGCAAACACTGAACTCCTTCAGCCCAGGAGACTCAGAAGACGCCATCCAGGAGTGAACGTACAAACAAACACTGAATCGTGTTGCTTCTGTCAATGTAACTTCTACATTTCCTGTCGTAAACAGTCAAATACAGTTGTGTAGTTTACAGAATCCCCTCATACATCAGCTGCTGTGTGTATCACAGGGAATAAATCTGTATCTCACAGACCCACAGCAGTGATCTTTAAAACACTCTGTGGTACATGATCAGAGCTCAGAGCAGACAAACTGCTACTGAGACTCAAACATCCACTAGAACTAAACTGATTGACAGCCTGTAGAACCAATCACAGGATCTCGGCTCTTCAGGTGAAACCAATCACTTGAAAGTACATTGAAACATTACTTGTTTAATAGTTTTGAATGCTGAAGCGTCTGTTTTATGACAGCTGTATTTTGATTGTTCAGTTATTTGCCCGTCATTTGTTGCTACAAAAAGCTGCGACTCCAAATTTTAGTTCTTATTTTAGGTGTTAATTATTGTGATAGTACCGTTTTCTCACAGTTTTTCTCTTGATGTTGTCCAGCGCTTTGTGAATATTTTATTGATTGTAATGAATTGTCTTAATTGTGTGAGGTTCATGACAAAAAGATGTTCTTCTGCTTTTTTCATATCAGATCTTTAATTCAGAAACGGGGCATTAGTATGCAGCAGTTTCTTAAATAGAAAACTTATTGTTAAAAACTGATGCTCAAGGAAAATTTGATTCAGTCTTTGAATGAGATTAAAAACACGCACAGAATCAGCAGTTACATGATATAGTGATAATGGTTATCAATCTTATTTTTATCTCCAGCATCAAGATCAGCTGAAATAATGGCAAAATATTCTTAATCTTTTGAAAAGCTTTAAGCAAATATTTATTGAATATGTTTCTGTCTCTAAACTGGAGAGATTAAATGAAACGTTTCATTTAGACTCAGTTCAGGTGGTTTGAATTTTACATTTCTGATTTATGGGGAAGTGATGCACAGTGTGTTTTGAAATTCAAGTGAAATATACTTCATGTATGTTGAGTATTACAGTTATGAAGACACACTGTGTGTCACAGGCTTTGCAGCCCGCCTGCATTGCAGTTGCTACTTGCAGCTTTTAATAGAACTGAGCACAAATATAAGGTGATGACATTAGATTGTATTAGATCTGTAAGTGCCTTCGCATTACAACCAAAGTGTAACCAATCAAAGCCCTTGATGCAGCAGTGCTCTGCCAATCAGAGCGCAGATAACAGAAGGTCATTGTTATTGTAGGTTGTTTTATTGTAATGTGGTTCAGAGATTCAGAAAAAAGTTACTAACTGTATAATGTGATGTGCTAGTCTATTGCTAAGGTGATGTAATAAACCTGTGATGAAAATCATAACATGTTTTCTGTCTTTCAGCACTATTATCAAAAATATGCAGTATTCCAGTAACTATACGTTATATTTAACATTCATACTCTTTTCAGGGAAATGTATCAAAGAACAGAGCAAACAAAAACAAACTAGGACAAAGAAGACTTATAAAATTTTAAGAATGTATGACGTTATCTTTGGATACAGTGCTGACAAATAAATGGAAGCTTTATAATGGTTAGATGTGTTAGGTACACAGCTGATGTTTGTTTTAAACAAACTTTTCTCTTCTGGAGTGAATTCATGCTGTCCTGATCTGAGAGTTCCTTTCTAGAGACTGCAGGCCCACAGACAGTTCACACTGCTGTACTGTGTGGGGACGGCCGGTGTGTTTGTTATCACAACAGCGGTCAGTGTCGCTTACACAGCTCGACTTGTTTGTTTCTAACTTAAACGAAATTGGTCATTATTATTGTCAGAAATAATGATTAATTGTGTTAATATATCAGTGATAAGTGGTTGGACGAGTAAATGTTATTCTGATAGTATTTCTGCTGTACAGTGATAAATGAATATTGATCCTGTTATATCCTAAAATTTTGGTGGAATCGTGTTGTTTCCCATACACACCACAGTCCATAACTGCAGAAGCCTGTAGCTAACATCCAGATTCTGCTGTGATTAAGGTCGCCCAGACATGCTGTGTAGGTATCAAAATAATTTACTAATTCAAAATTAACTATTTAAGTACCACAAACATAATTAAGATACAGTGGGCTGCTGTTGTTCAATGCTGATTCCGTTTAAATACAAAATAAGCATTTACTTTCAGAAATGTTACTTTAGAATAACTTGAGGGTTAATCCACAGTTCATCTCATTCCTGGTCTTAGGTCATGTTTAAACTGCAGAAACCTGGAACGTGAAGATGGAAAACTCCAGTCAGACTAACAGCAGTAACTGTGGCAGTCAGTCCTCCACCCGGAGCAGTGAGCTGGTCCTCCACCCGCAGCAGTGAGCCGTCCTCCACCCGCAGCAGTGAGCTGGTCCTCCACCCGCAGCAGTGAGCTGGTCCTCCACCCGCAGCAGTGAGCACGTCCTCCACCCGCAGCAGTGAGCTGGTCCTCCACCCGCAGCAGTGAGCTGGTCCTCCACCCGCAGCAGTGAGCTGGTCCTCCACCCGCAGCATGTATGCAGAGAGTCTTTCTGAAGGTGAAGTGTCAGTGTTATGAAATGAAATGAAGTGTGACCTTTATGTTTATCCAGCCTCACCTCATCTGAGTTTTTGTCTGCTTCACTTCACTGCTTTTGTGGAGGCTGTTACAATAACCGTGAATGTTCTGTTGTCATGTCAGCACGTCAGGTGTCCAGATGGAGAGTATTTTATATCATGGATAATAGGGGCTACGTGGGAGTCCAGAGAAAGAGTTGTAAGGGGTAATAGAGTTCAAAAAAATGTATAAAAAAATTTACAGTACAGCATTTTCATCTTTTGTTCACTCAATAGCCTCCAAACTCTATGCAAATGTCGTACATGAATACAGTGTGATTCTGCATCAGTCATTTCCACTCATTTTCTGCGTTTTCATTGTGTATGTGCACCTCATGAGGAGGAGGAGGATGAAGTTTCAGCTCCTGCAGGAGGAGGATGAAGTTTCAGCTCCTGCAGGAGGAGGATGAAGTTTCAGCTCCTGCAGGAGGAGGATGAAGTTTCAGCTCCTGCAGGAGGAGGATGAAGTTTCAGCTCCTGCAGGAGGAGGATGAAGTTTCAGCTCCTGCAGGAGGAGGATGAAGTTTCAGCTCCTGCAGGAGGAGTCAGATGAAGTTTCAGCTCCTGCAGGAGGAGGAGTCGGCGGGTTACCGCCTCCTCTCTCCTGTTTCACGTCACAGTTAACACAAGTTTATAATGAAGGTCTGATGTGAGGACATTCATCTTCATGAAGTCTTTGTGCTCGTAAACATGGACCGTATCTGCGGAAAGTTACTCGCGCTTGTTCTGGCGCACTGTGTGGGTGAGTGTTTAATAAGATGGACGTAATGAATTAAATATTATTAATGTGAATTAATAACTTGTTGTATGTTTAAATAAGTTCAGGTTACTCAAAGGCAGCAGATGTCTTTCTGTCGCAGTTTTAAAAGACATGTTGAAATAAAGATTTCAGTAATGTGAGTTTAGATGTTAATGTGGCTGAAATGGACTCAAACTGAATGTTAGATCATCTGATAACATTTATATCATCTGTTTTAATGTGAATAATAAGATGAATATTTCTCTTTAATTTACACAACACTCTCTGTCATCTTGACTGAACTTATGTTAACTTATAAGAAATAGCTGGAAAACTGCTTCACTCGTTTAAGTTATACAGTCAGGATTTAAAATATTAGAGTTAAATGTAAGGCAGCAGAGTTTTTGACAGCGCAGTGAACTCTGTCTCTGCATTATGAACATCAGATGTTCAGTGTTTGATTTGGGGCACTTTAAACACTGACATCAGTTCAGTTTAATGTTGAGCTTTAAACCGTTTCAGTGTCTCAACACAGTCAGTGCAGAGAGCCAACAAAATATCCGGACCGGCAGCTGGATGACAAATATCTCCCCACATCAGCATTTCAGGACGGGGACAAAGTGGCATACAGATGCGCCGCGGGACACGCGCAGACGGGCGGCAGCCGCCTTTCCTTCTGCGAGGATGGACGCTGGACGCCCTTAAATCTGACATGTGGAAGTAAGAAGCGAAAGTCTGTTCATATATCTGCCTTATATTCACTGTCTCATCCCTGCAATGTTTCTACCAGAGAAGAAGTGCGGCCCTCTGAGAGACATAGAGAACGGCAGATACATCCAAGACGGGCGATCATTCGGGGCTTCAGCCGCTGTGGTGTGTAATAAAGGGTATGATGAACCTGACCGACACCCTGAAGCAAATCCATGAGAAGAGCTGTAACTTTCTTAGTTAATCTGAAGGTAAATAGAGCAGGTATGTAATCATTTGATTGATTGATTGAATTTCTGCTGCAGATATGTCTTGAGAGGAGACAGAATCCGGGTGTGTGGGGAAAATGGCTGGAATGGGACAGATCCAGTCTGTGAGAGTAAGTTGAACTCTCCCATCATCCTGAAATCATCACAAACCATCATCCACATGATTGTCTAATGCAGTTATTGTTACCAAAAATGAAGTTTAGACCACAGAGTCGGTTTCTGTGAATTAAATGTCAGAGGATTCGAGGGTCAGAGATCTCCAGAGCTGCAGAGCTGATCTCCAGCCCTCAGAAACCTCACCTGATGAAGGTCTTTGAGACTGATGGAAACATCCAGGCAGGCGTGCTGGAGTTCACTGGAGATCAATGCTGCAGCTCTGTGGACCTCCAAAAACATGGACTGGAGACCCCTGATGTAGAAACTGCCATACTTAAAATAAAAGAACTAGTGTTTGGTCTTCACTCTTAGACTCATATTTACAATATACAAATAGAGATGAATACGTTCTGTTGTGTATATGTTTATAAATTATAACTGGGTATGGAGTGACTGATTGGTTTGGTTTGTTAAATAACACTGTGTTGGGTTTTACTCTGTGACATAAACACATTCATAAGAAATGAACAGCTTCATAATTATTACAGGAAACACTCATAAATATCCACATCCACAGGTTTATACTGTCTGTTCTTCAGACACTTACAAGCAGATATCACTACAGTCTGGTGAAGCCCATCAGCTCTGTGGACCTCCAGAAACATGGCTTGAAGACCCTGATGCAGAAACTGCCATCTCTGACTCTTTATAATCCTCTGGTGGTGGATTTATGTAATTCATATTTAGATGCTGTTTGGCCTGTTGCCTTCTAGTCAATTTCATTTTAATTAGAGGTCATATGGACATGGCTTTGACACGGTGTCGGCTTGAAAAGAAACTGTTAGAACCCTTGCACTAATTCTCCTTTCTGCTAAATTACTAAATCTAACTAAACATCAAACAGCAGATTACGCTGCTTGTTTAATTCTGCTCAGCCAGGGTATTGTAGATATTGAATATATATATATATATATATAATGTATTTAATATATATAGTATTAAATATATTACAAATTATCATGGCTGTAGGGTTGAATTTAAACATTTTTATCTCCACGTTTCTGTCTGAATGTTAACATGGACTATCACTGGCAGGTCTCAAATAAATGGCATTTATTCTGGGCACAATCGGAGTAACTCAATGTAATGACACATTTTATATAGTAAATAACGTATTGTTACGGATAGTTTTGTCATTTTTTCATAATCTGTTTTCTCTTTATTTATTCTGTATAAATTAAGAAAACAAGCCATTTTAAGAACACTAATTTCATTTAAAAAGACAACAAAATCCAGACATTTGTACACGAGCATAAACACATTTCAAGTGCAAAAACCATTTTCTCATTCCATGAAACATTGTGGCAAAGTTCCTCCTTTAAAAAACGAACAAACCGAAACAAACAGAAACATGAATTTATAAAGTTCATTTAAAGTTGTTTGAAATGGGTTTGGCAGAGCAAAGACATGGAGAAGAAATACAAAATAAAGCTGCAGTCACAGACTGCCTGACATGCTAGTTAGAGTAGATAACTCAGCAAGCCTCACATCTCTTACAGTGAACGATCAGAAGAAAACTGACTGCTGTTCCACAGACTTTATTTCAGGAGTTGTGGCTGTTTCACACATTTGTACAGAGGTTTAATTCCTGTAGTGCTGCAGCGTTTAGTAACGTAACTGCAGAAGTCTGGCTTCTGTATGGGGTTATGCTGACAGTTCTGTACAGTTTCTTTCTATACTATCATATTTATACAGTTAAACATTTATATTAGTGACCCTTGTAATAGATGTCAAATGTACAAAATAAAATGTCAATAACTGCTTTATTCCTTTGAAATATAAGCCAACACATTCTATTCAACAGTTTGATGTGAATTTGTGTTTCTACATTAACTGTCATTGGGGTGGTGGAGGTCTGGCCACACATACAGATAAACTGATCACGTGGTGCTCTTCACTCAACCCCTCTCAATATCTGTTCACTTCTGGTCTTAAAAGTTCAACAATCAAACCCTCTTTCTGACAGTTAAACTGACATGGAAGGATGGAGAATATAAAGGACCGTTTCTCAATACAAGATTTGAGAAGAACATGTTTGTTTGAACTCAGACACCTATTCGTCTGTTTTATATTTACAATATACAAATAAAGAGAGATGAATACGTTCTGTTGTGTATATGTTCATAAATTATAACTTGGTATGGAGTGACTGATTTAACGTTTGGTTTGTTAAATAACACTGTGTGTTGGGTTTTACTCTGTGAAATAAACACATTCATAAGAAATGAACAGCTTCATAATTATTACAGGAAACACTCATAAATGTCCACATCCACAGGTTTATACTGTCTGTTCTTCAGACACTTAATAGGCAGATATCACTGCAGTCTGGTGAAGCCCATCAGCTGCTAATCAGACGGTACATCTTTTTGGGTCTGATTTGTTAACGTTATGTGCAAAACAAACTCAATACACTGTTCTTCTGTCCTGTTCTGAACCGAAATGTGATACTGATTTTTGACAAGCGCACCGATCATCAGCTGTGGTTTGTATTTATCAGTGATTCGTGTCTGCATTATGAAACAACACTTCTGTGAAAGGTTTTCATTGCTCTTCTCTGCAAGATCTCTCTAGAATCTCTTCAGCTGAAGCAGGAGGTTTAAAGTGACGCTTTTGAAGAAGCAGCAATAGCATGTCTTAAATGTTTCAATGAACTTCTCATCTAAAAACTTGCACATCTGTCATTAAATTACTTGAATATTAGCAAACAGACGAGAATATGCAGGTCTTAACAAAACTCACAACCGTACTGTCTTAACAGCATGACTTTTAGAGATTACGTGTACAAATGCCTGATATGAATAAGGTCTTAACAAGAGCACATTAAAGGTTCAGATATACAAACGATTGTATGTTTATTCTGAGAACTAGAGGTTTTGATCCATTTAACAAATATATCATTTCTTTGACAAGCTACAACGTTCTTTTGTCTGTACAACACACTCATATCATCTCTGTTTCTAAACAGGGTGTAGGGCCACTGAAACCATCAACAAACGTTCGGCTGAGCACGCAAACATTCATACAATCAAACAAAAACATCAACACTGCGCCGAGTGTGACTGACAGACAGAGAGAGAAACCAAAGCGGGAAACATCTCAGCTGCAGACAGCTGCATTACATTTCAGCCACTGACACGAGTCAGAAGTTACAAAGGTCAAATGAAGCATTTAAATCTGCATAGTGTGATGTCATTAGGTGTGGTGATGTGAGTGTTAGATCTTGTTGAGTTGCGGCCGGGTGATTGGAGGGAAGTGGAGGTGGGTGGGGCTTTTGGACTATTTGTATGGACGCAGGAAGGCGGAGACTTTGCTGTGAATGAGGCGGATGAAGGATCGAGGCAACATCTCTGTGGAGTCTCGAGTCGAGTACTTGTAGTAATTGTTTGGGTGAGCAAGCACATCGAAAAGAGTTTTAATGAGTTTTTTATCCTAAATGGAAACAAAAGAGGAAAAAAATTGAATGAGGCCTGTCATTAAACAACATATAAAGGAATTTTTCACCCAAAAGAAATTTCTGCCATCACACATGCACATATTCACATACTCAAATGTACATAAAATACTAAGCTCATAAAGAAATATTCTTTTGTTTGTTTATAGTTTAATAGACAGTAGTTTTGTTTAAACAAATAATGTTTTTAAGTTTTATAAACTTTTAAACCTTTAAAGGGTTTAAAAGTTATCCCCACTGTACATTACTGTACCGTAACAGAAGTGACATTTCCTGTTTATTGCTGTGAAGCAGTGAATCATTAAACTCTTATATACTCTTAAATAAAGATAAACTGACTGATTTGTCTTGACATTATTGCTGCACAAGCTGCTGTCAGAGCTTAACTTGTTCTGAACCTGGAATGTTTTTTCTCAACTATCTCAAACCGATTGACTTGAACAGCTGCAGTTTTTAAGAGTAAATTAAACTCCAAACTGACCTTGAGAATCTCCTGATGGTTTTCAGAGGCGTAAAGTCGCCCGTCTCTCACAATATCTTCAACCAGCTGCTCGTAGTCTTCTACAGGAGAGAAGAACACATTGATCGCAATACACCGATCAATAGCTGTGATTATGGACACAGTGTTAATATTACACATATGATGATATGGTGAATAATTCAGCAGAAATATCTGCTCCTCTAGGTGGTGCTGTTGAACATTTTGCCTTAAGAGCTTCACTGGTTACAAACAAATTAAAGATGAACTTATAGCATTATTTGTTTATATTGTTGGCTTTTTAGTTTTAAGGTTCAACAGATACAGTGAAAAGTTTGTTACTGTGAATTTATTTGGTCATGGCAGCACTAACTATATATAACTATCTCCTGCCATATTTTATCTTATATATAAATATTAGATCTGTATGTACTCTGCACTCAGATCTATATCTGACTGTGGTATACCATCATAAGTGACATATGGAATCTGGAAGCCTCGTGCACTGTTCACATCGTTGGATTTGAAGTTAATCCAGAGGCGTCGTGATCGAGCTGTGAAAGCGATCGGCCGCTCATATGTCTGACACGTCTCGTAGGTGGTGATGGAGGTGGCTGACCCTGTGAGAGAAGAACTCAACATTCAGACTAATGCTGAAGAGTTTCCTACACACAATCACAACTGAAGATGCTGCTATAGGCTGAAATAAAGTGTTATTGACACTTACAGTTCTTTCTCATCACCAGAACGTCTCCACACTCATCCTCAGAGGGGAGGAAGATCTCTGGAACCACAATCAGAATCTTACGCTTATGTGGCGGGTTAATCGTCCACACACACTCAACGTTGGCTGGATAGTTTCCCGGATAGTTTGGGGACTCGATGTATCCAATGAACTCTCCGATTTCTCCTCCACATTCCCGATCTAAACACAAACAAACAAACACATTTGTTTGGATGTCTGGAGGGCTTTTTAGAAAATAAATAACAAAAGGGATTTTGCTTGGCTGAAGAATCGAAGCATTCCATGTTGGTTATTTAACTTGGAACTAAATACAACTAAATATCCTCCGCTGATCTGATGTCTATGTCTGACTCTAATGAAGAACAGGTCTGCACAGTGATCTAACTGTATATTCATATATGATTGGTCTGATGTTGGAACAGACTCACTCTTGCACTGGGACACACTGATGGCCCCGTCAAAGTCTGTGGTGGTGTTTCCAGGACAGGTGATACAGTAGTTCTGTCTGAACTCGGCCTGATACGTTCCATGAGGACAACGGATACAGCGATGAACTGAAGTGTTATAATAATGACCTGGAGAACACAACACTGCACACACACAACACACACATTTACTTATCTATCTAAATGTGGACATTCCATAGACTATTGTTTTCATACACAGTTAGTTAAAAACAATATAACCTAACCCACACTATAACCCTAACAGAAATTTTGACCATTTAAAAAGAACTTTATTTACTATATTTTTATATCATTTCTTGTAAATGATGTCCTGTTTTGCTGACTTTTGGGTACAAATTTGTCCTCAACATATGATTAAGTAAACACAAACACAGACTGGTTGAAATGTGAATTCGCAATCCGCAATTCAAATACAAAATGTTTAAGGGCTTATAAAATTGTGCACCAAATAGTAAGACTTGCAGTATTTTTAAGGCATTTTGGAGGGTAAATAAAAGTCTGACCTTTGACCTCACAGTCATTGAAGGAGCTGGCACCCTCTCTTTTGGTACTGAGTCCACCTCCACATGGGAAGCAGAGAGTTCGTCCCGGGTCAGGCTGGTACATGCCCAGAGGACATACCTGACAGGGCTTAAACCCGTCACTGGAGAAGTACCCCGGCGGACACTGACCTATCAACAGGAAGTAACATTCAAATCAGCATTTTCACATCTTATGAGATTTCAACCTTTCCTGACTGAAAACATCTTAACATTTTGTGTTATCACTAATGCTGTAGAAGTATTGCTCATTCTTAGTTTACGTAGTTAATTATCTCCGTTTATTATTCCTTTATCCTTGAAAAACTTGACCAGTTTTCTGATCTTGTTTCTTATTTCTATCTTATTTCTTTACACCCCCCAAAAAACTGCTCTGTTTACCTGCACATGACGTGATGTTTCGAGCCCCTGAGGGGCCATGGCGGTCTCCTCCAGGGCAAAGGTCACAGGCCAGCTGACCTTCCCGCTCCTGGAATGTTCCAGGTGGGCACTGGACACAGCGCTCCTGCTCACCGTGATAGTACGAGCCAGGCAAACATCTGACTGAGAGAGAGCAGCCAGCAGGAGGCAGCAGTGAGAAACTCACTGGTTATTGAGCCACATTCAAGACACCAGCACACACATTTCTGAAGAGAAATCACAGGTAAACTATGCCACATAGAAGTCACAATATCTGATTTTCACAACAAAGTTATCATGGCCAAAAGAATTCACAATAACAATGTCTATTATATTTAAAAACAACTAAATAAATAATGATATCAGATTCATCATGAATTTTGTTTATTTTGTGTTTTCTTTTTTTGGCCAAAGAATGTAGAGTGAGAGTTTGTCACCATTCTGGCTCTTAAATGTTAAATGGGTGCAACAGCACCTACACCTACATTATGATATTTGTAATATTAACATGATCTTATTGTCAAAACCAGTAAACACTGCTACTGCGTAGAAACTGAAACACTCATTTACCGGAACACTTACCACAGCGGCCGCTGTCTTTCTCACGACCCGCGCCGCAGTTGTCCTGCTTCAGAGCAGCCTGAGGGAGCTTCTGTGCCACCTCATACTCTAATCCAGCCACCCGGATGAGGAAACGCTCTTGGTTGATGGATTTCTTCAGGGCTTTGATGTAGGACTTCATCTGCTGCTCCATCCTCTGTCTCTGACACATGATATTACAGCTCCCTGCAGAACAACCAGACAGATCTCAGGACGTTCAGCTGATAACAGCAGTTGAAAGACCTTCAGCACTCATCTGTGTGACTCACCTGTGGTGTCTCCTGGCCTGACCTCAGCTTCCAGCTCCAGCGTGATGCGTGTGATGTCTTTACTTGACGGGTTTCGTGCTCGGCGACCTTTGGCTTTCTTAGAGGAGTCACACTTCAGGTTAATGAAAGTGACCAAGCAGTTGTTGCACGGCTGGCCGCCTGCAAATCAAGACATTATTGTTTAGATCTCACTTTTCACATGGACGTGGCATCTTGTTAATGGATTACACCAAGTGTTAGCTAACACTTTCAACATACTGCGCTAATTTTAGAAATGTGTGATTTTCAATGTCCAATTATTATCTGTGAACCACCAGTTAAACGTGTCGCCCTCCACAACAGTTTTATATCTCTATAAGCACTTATTCCACAACAGGGCCCCACGAAATGACATGGTATTCTTTACTTCCTGTCCCCTATGACCTCTGACCTGGTCCGATCTGTCTGCCGCTGTCCTCCGCCCTCCCCTTGTGCTTCGGGTGAAGGTGGCATTTGGCGTTTTTAATCCGGAAGGACGCCGTCTGTTTCACAGGAGGAGCTTGAGTCTCTACAAGCAAAACAAAGAGGCACTAAAACACCAGCCGACACTTTCATATAAAAGCTTATCGCAGCTGTTCGCTCACAACATCACAGTCGGCTGATTAAAATAAATTTGTTTTCTCTGAAGCACATTCATCTAAGCTTTATGCTCCTCAGGGGCAGACATTTGAAATTATTGTGTACCGTGACAACAATTCTAATTTGTTAAATGAAACAAGTCTGACATCAGAAACAAACATCAGGGATTGTAATTAAGTTTCAGATTTGCCAAGCACATCAAGAGCTCATGTAATTACACAGCTGTGATGTTTGTGAGAATCATCAGCCACAGCTGCTCTGAGGAAACATCTCATCATCTTCAGGTCTGCTGGCCAGACCCTTCCACAAACCGAGTCTGAACATCTTCAGTTCTCCTTCAAACAAACGAGCGGTGACAGGAGGTGCGGACCATAAGGATGTCAAAGTAAACATGTGATGTATCTACATTTCCCAGCAATAAACAATAAATGAACACCAAAATTAAGTGGACAAAATAAAAAATAACAATTAAGTGTATGTGTATTCTGTTAAATGCTGTTAAAAGAGTTCAAATGATGTTACTTGTTTTATGTTTAATAATAGTTTATCTAAGATATCCAGTTCTTACAATAAAAGGCATGAGACTTGTGTCTCTAATGTTAAATAAATGGATCACTGACTCTTCAGCTGGGTCTGAATGGAGATCAGGTTCTGGCAGGTATTGTGTGATCTCTCACCTACACAGCTCTGAATACTGCTGGAGTTGAACCTGCTCTGAGATTTTCCTCTCAGAATGGGTATTCCACAACTCACAGAATAACTGCTGTCTGATTCTGGGGAACCAGAAAATAACAATTAATAATTCATAATGAAATGAAATAAAGAAGATTCATCTTTTTCTGTTTTTCTGTACCTGCCAGGTAATGTGCTTTGGATGCACAGGTGAGCGAGCAGCTCTCTTTCTTCCCTGTCTTGCTGCAGGTGAGAGTTGCTTTAGGGGCCACCAGGCTGGACGCACACTTCACCAGCTCTGTGTGAATCACCCACACACACACACACACACACACACACGTTATTCAGTGCTCAATCCCTGACATCCACGGGTCTCATTCACATGTATCAGTCTGTTTGCATCACATGATGTTAATAAAATGATTTTTGCAAAGACAGGACATTGATAAACATCTCTCCTCTGAAACATTTAATAGAGTGGTTCAGTTAGTTCACAGTGGCGCCTGAATGGCCTCTAGGTGGCACTCCTGTCCACATACCCACACAGTCCTTCTTATTCCAGTGGAGTTTGTGTCCCGGAGGGCAAGTACATTCGTAACTGCCCGGTGTGTTCACACAGCCGAACTTACAGCCCCCTCGATTGATGCTGCACTCGTCAATATCTATAAAACAAACAATAAACAACAACAGACAAATTTAGATTTAAAGGATATTTATCGAAAAAGGCCACACTGAGGAAAAATATGGAGACACATCCCATAATGCAATGCCCTTGTGCTTAACCTTTAATGTAGCTGTTTGAAATGTTACTCAGATATGTAGAGTCAGATATGTAGAGGCTCCAGGCAAAACCTTTGACTTGCACATTTCTGATCCTGAACATTAATCTGCAGAGTGAGTGAGAGAGATGAAGAAGTGAAAAACGCCTGTAAGACTGACAAATCTGTTAACCTCCTGTAGCTCTAGAGCCTGGTGCCTTCAGACTTCTTCAACCTTCACCATCAATAGTGAAGGTCTACAAGTCTCCACTGCAGAAGAAACCAGCTATGCACCACACAGCAAAACCTCCATCTCACCAGGAACCAAACCGACACTGAATCCAGTGACTTTGGAGTTTAGAAAAACATATACAAACAACTTTGATTGCTGTTGTTTTTCTCTTGTTTAAATGCTGGAGACAACATTAAAAGAAACACTACACTCTGTGCGTGCATGTGTGTTTCTGCTCGGAATAATCTAGAGGAGAAAGCAATCCTTGTCCTGATCCAGACCAGACACATTCCACAAAACAATCAGGAATATGAATGTGTAATATTACCCAAGTTAAACAATAAGTGGTAAATTGTTCAATTTTTAGGAAAGATTATAATGACAAAGCTTTGTTATATGTGTGTAGGATTAACACACACCAATCAATAATCAAATAGTTTTATAAAATCAATAGTTTACATTAAAACCAGGAACATGTATAAAAAATGTTGATTTTAAATGTCATGTTGTCTTTTATACATTTTCCATAAATAAAAAGTGAGTGTGATTGTGAACTCTGTAACAGTCCATTCTGACTGCTGACCCATCCCAGCCTAAACATTAATTTCCCTGAAGATAAGCCCTCCATGAGAAACTGGCTCCAGTCTCTGTCATACAGAGGGAGCTCTGTAAATCTGGTTATCTCACACCTCTGACAGATAAAGAAGCATTCATTACTTCTGCTTCTCTCAGCAATGGTGTGACGTTTATATATTCATAGCCAAAGTTTTTATCATCTGGTCGCGCACCTTAACCTACAGTAACCAACCATCACCAGCCATAATACTAACCTTAACTCCACTAATAAATCTAACCACAATCCTTGCAAAAGACCCCGAACCCTGTTTTAACCTGAACTGTCTCCACAGTCTAACTTTAACACCAGTGCTCACGTAAATCAGAGCTACATTTAAATGACAACAGACAGGAACTGGTGAATAAAAAAGAAACTTCACCCACAAAAGTTCCTAATAACAGACATTTTTTAAACAAAAATAACCCATAATGCATCTGTTACCTCCACAATGAGCCACCCCGTAGAGCACGTAACCTTTGTGACAGTAGCACTGGAAACTTCCAGGTGAGTTCACACAGGTGTGATCGCATGCCCGGTCGAACGAGCACTCGTCTATATCTACAAATACAGAGAGAGAGAAAAGCATTTTATTTACCTGTTCAATTCACACACAAAATTACAAACACAAACTGCTTATCTTCACATTGTTATATGAACTTTTCACTCTTAAACTGTGGTTCTCCTGTAGCTCAGTGGTAGAGCATTGAGTTAGCAGCGCAAAAGGTTGTGGGTTCGGATCCCAGGGAGCACATGTACTACGAAAATGTGTAACTTCAATGCACTGTAAGTCGCTTTGCATAAAAGTGTCTGCCAAAATGCATAAATGTAAAATAATTCAAAACAAAAGAAAATATATTTCCATTGAGGCCCGTCACTTAAATTAACAGTCCCATCTCTGTAATTAGGTCTTAATAAACCTTCTGCTGTTTATGAACACAACATGGATGAAGGGGAGGGATTTAAAGTCTGTTTCCTCATGTGGAAATGACTGACTCACTCCCCATCTGTCTGATTCTCAGACTCTGAGTCTCACTCATATGCTGAGATTCTGTTTGTCCTGCAGTAGGTGGACATCAGAAGACGCCTCCAGAAGTGAACACGTTCCCCAGAACACTGAAATGCTTACAGTACAGCAGGTATGCTTACAGATTACAAATATCTACAATTCAGCAAAGCCAATAGCATTCTCTCCTATTAAAGCTCCTCACAGCATGTAAACAACAGCTCTACAACTGTCTGTGTAGGGTTTTAATCAGCTTGTGCTGTTAAGACGCGTGCAGGTTTATTTCTGGATGTTTGGATGTCAGCATGCGGGTCTCTGACAGCAGGTGTGTGTACATGCAGCACTGCACAGGTGAGTATGTGTTTGATACTGGACATTTCAAACACACACACACACGCATGCACACGCATACATGCACACATTCCTGCATCAGTATTTCAGACATATATGTCACTAAGTGGCTCTCTGTCTGTCACAACTGGAAAACAATAACAGAAAGGGGAAAAACAGTGGAAACAGTTACAATGAGGGCTGTCTTAGCAAACACCACAAAGAAACAAGCCTGTCAGCATGAGATTTTAACTTTTCACCTCTAAGGGTCCGAGTATGCAGGTTTCTCCTAATCTCACGGTTTGAAACAATAGCATTGTGAGAGGAAAATGAAAGCGTGTCTGTTTATACAGAGCAGACAGAGGCTTTATCTGTGACTCCCACCTCAAGAATACCAGTGAACTGATAACAACTAAACACACACTTCAGAAAGTGTTGAGGAGAACAGAAGAACGTCTCCAGCTCTTTCTGAGGGCTGTTGAAGGACGAGGGTGTCTCTGTTGATGACAGCATGGAAACACAGAGCCTGTTAATGCTCAGATAAAGTAAATACTCTGTTTAGAAGTTTCCCTCTGAGCATTCACTTTGTGTCACATTGAACTCTGTTATCTGCTTTGTAGCTAAAGAGCTACAAGAAAAACAAAGCTAAAAAAACAGCTTTTCCCTACAATAATTGTACTGTATACAGATAGACCAGAATTGGTTTTTGCAATTATTCTGCTCTTTATCAAGAGATTTCAGATATCAAATCTGGAGTCTTAAAAATAAAAACATTCATATCAAATATAAATGCAAACAGTGCAGGAGTTACACGCCAAAGCTACATTCTTAGAATGTTGAAACTTCCCTTATTAAACTCCACTAATAAAACTATTAGTGATCAAACATATATTCAGAGATATCTCAACAGACAGGACGAGATGCCCTCTCTGCCCCTCTGATACCCGTTACGAGCAGCTAGAGAGCCGAGCACAGACCGCTGCTCCACATTCACCAGAACCCACAGGAAGAACAGAACAGATCTTAAGAGAGAGAACCAGCAGATGTCAGTTAAGGTTCTGAGTGAGGATCCTATATTATCTGTGTTATTATAGTAGAGGTCATTTAGTGCATCGTGACACTGTTTACTGTACGTCTGGTGTAAATGTGCCAAATTACATGAGTGCTTTAAAATCACACACAACCTACAGTACAGTCACATACACTACAGGCTGATTGTGTTTGTCAAGCAGTAACATAACTTGGCACATTAAGACATAAGTCACTTATTGTGCGGTTACACGTTCACATATTGGCTATGAGCATCCGATCACATTTATCATGGATTACTGCATTACTGAGTCTTTTTATAACTTAGTTTATTAATTCAAATCCCTTCAGAAGTAAGATGAAACCATCTTTCCAGAAATATTTTCATGTTTGGTGTGGACTGACAGGACTGTTTCAGACAGCTGGGACTCAGTATTGGGGGTGCTGTATGTTTATGAAGTCGGACAGGATAGCATTACCTTAAACATTCACTGTGGTAAACCTACCGTATTAACACCACACTCTCCAGACCAAACTAATTCCAGGCTCGTAAACCTAATATCCTCGCTGGACCTAAACCAATCGGAGCCCAGTAAACCAGCCGCCCAGAGGGAGAAATCAGTCCAATGTTAAGGGCACTCATAACAGACCATCATGAAGATGGGCTCTGTTTCATTTAATGAACAAAGACTAATGCCACAGAACAACAACAGTAAAATGAGTCCTCACTTCGCACAATTATATGGTCATTTAGCATCAGAAGGACCCACAGGTTAAGAAAACAAAGACAGGCTGTTATTTCTCTGTTTCTGCTCATTTATGTCTCTCTGCCTCTCTTCCAGCTCATTCCTCTGTGTTTATTTAGTAAACTCCTGAAGGTCCAGATGTTCCACTCAGGAGATATCAGTTCATTTTGATTGCTGGAAGCTCTTCTGCTTCTAATCCTCAGACCTGGGGCAGTGTGGAGGCTCTCCTGTGTCTGATCTGAAGACCAGATCTTCTGCCCCTGTTAAGTGGCTGCTGCCACACCGTTAAGCTGCCCTCAACACTGCTGCATTACAAATGTCCTCAGGTGTTCAATTTACACCCAAACTCACCCTGTAAATGAGGACCTGTGACCTAAGAGGACCTTTTATAATCACTACCATCACATTGGAAGAAAATACGTTTGAAAATATGTTTCTAAAATTATATACAAGAAACAAGTTATGAACAAGCAATATTCACAACCATATGATATTCTGATCTATTTTGGGTCACTTGGAAACTTTTTAGACTTAAATGAAATGGCTCCATTTTATTTTTTGTTTTTATTATCAATGCTAATAACTTACAACATATATAAGGACACAAATATACAGATATACAGTTTAATTTAAAACAGATGACCCATTCAGAGAAATACTCAGTGTACTATTGGTCAGCCTACCTTGGCATGTCCTTTCATTGGTCAGAAGTTTGTATCCTTTCCTGCAGCTGCACTCAAAGCTGCCCACTGTGTTTCTACACACATGGTCGCAACCCCCGTTGTTCATGCGGCATTCATCAATGTCTATGAAAGAGAGAGAGAAACTGTAATGAGCACTGGATAGTTTGAACAGAGACACATGTAATGAATTAGAACAGTTCCTGTCAGCTAACTGGGATGCAAACCATGAGTGAATAATAAATATACAACACGAAAAACAGGGTCATTGACAACAGATATGAGGAGAAGAGGAAAGAAGAGAGGAAGAAAGAAGAGGAGAGAGAAGAGACCAGAGAGTAGGAGACAAGGTGAGAGAACAGGAGGGGAGAGATACAAAGGCAGAGCCAACACACATGGAGTGAGTGTGTGTCTTCAGAGCGTTTATGTGGTCGGGGCCCCGGAACATCGAGACCCCCTGCGGCTCCTACAGGAGGAGGTCTTTCAGAACCGTGTCTCCTGTGCTCTGTTCTTTACAAATAACAGATCAATTTATCACCAGCCTCCCATCCTTCAGTCTCTCTGACTGAGCTGAAGTGAATGTTTCTGATTACAGCTGAATCATGGGCGTAAATGAGGCATTCACCTCAGAAAGAGCCTGTATCATCTGGACAGAACAACTGCATTACACACAGAGTAAAACAGCCTCTCTCTCTCTCTCTCTCTCTCTGGCCTGCTTGTGTTTTGCTGTGCCAGCACTGTACAGCGATGATTTCTTTTGTTTCTGCTAATAAAACTCTATATTCTTTTATCACGCTTGTTAGAGTAGCGTTACGAGCCCCCGGGGTGAGACACTGACGGCCACATGAATCCATAAGCCTGCAGTCCCTCTTCTAATTTTGATCCAGTTCAAATGAACACTGAATGTGCTGAAACTGAATTGAAAATTTAATTTTAAATCTAACCTTTAAATGAAACATATCCAGTGACATTTGTTTGAGTGTAAAGTGTATTTGCACTCAAATGTGGCATTCGGTCCTTCTCATCAATCACAGTCTCTGACCTCAGACAATCTGATTTAATTACAGAAATGACTGCAGACACAAAACTCAGTTCAAGTGTGAAGATCAGTGTATAAAAACTTTCAGAGTGTTACAACTGAACAACAGAGTCAGTGAAGTTACTCTTCACTTTAAATAACACAATTAACACTTAATATTACATACTTTTACCTCTATTACAGCAGATTTTCCCTGACGTTAGTATAATTTCCTCATTATTTTCAGAGAATGGTGCTGATAGTTTTGTTAAGTGTTATTTCTTGAGGAAGGAACATGGTCAATTGTGTTCGAATAGAAAGATCAAAGTCATGTCAATATATGAGAGATACAGTGTGTGTAACAACCTGAAATGACAGTAATCATAAGATGCAGCTCAGAGATTCTATTCTGGGTTGTTCTCACTCTTGGACTCGCAATGCACAAGATGCCAAAATGGACCCAACATAAGACGCTGGTTTATTTGAACTGTTCTGTGTTAATGAGGCAACATCAGTAATCACACTACAGGAAATATCAGACTGAAACATGTCAATGCTGCTAACTCTCTATGGACTAGCTATATGTGTGTAAATGTCAGTGGATGCGTGTGTAAGTGCTACTGTGTATTTGTGTATATGTGTATATGTGTATTTGTGTATATGTGTGTATGTGTGTATATGTGTGTGTGGATGTACCTTTGCAGGTTTTGCGGTCTGGCTGCAGAGTGAATCCTACTGGGCAGCTGCAGCGAACTCCAGTCACAGCGTCATGACACGTGCTGTCACAGCCTCCATTATTCACAGCACACGTCTCTGAAGACACACACAAACAGACACACAGTCAGACACAGACACACACAGCAGTCAGTTTCTCATGAATCCACATCAAACTTCCCTGAGGTTCATTTCCTGTATTGACCTCAGAGTGCATGTGACCCCAGATCTGAACAGCACGTCTGCCTCTGGTTGGTTAGTCATAAATGCAGCACATGCAAGCAAGCAACGATTATCTGCCAATCACCTTGTTATACGAGTGTCCTGAGGGTTAAAATTCAATCAAACCCCATGAAATAAAACCTGCAGTCCAATAACATGCTCTGTACAATCAGACTGACTCCTCCCCCTGAAAACCACACCAGCAACAGCACATCCCATTCATTGATGTAACTCATCTGAAGTTCATTATTACTTAATAACTACTGATTCCTGTAACAGGAAATGTCAACACAGCAGTAAAACAAGTGATTTCATTCAATCAATGTGTGAGCAGAACACAAACAAAAAACTATATCTACTGTAGATCTCTATTTAAATAGTTACTGCAGGTAAATGTGTGTCTTGGGTGGGGTGTTGTTGTTACAGCTGTTGTTCCACACCTGTAAGACCATTCATCTTCAGAACGCAAATGAACACAAAAATAACATTCACGAGAGCACCACAGTGCATGCTAGTGATTCTGACATACAACACTACGATTTGACATCATTAAAGTCATTATTTTTGTTTTTTCACGTCGCCTCATAAAATTAAGGTTGAATCACATGAACTATTTTAATAATGTCTTCATCACTTTGCTGTATATGAGGTGGACAAAAACCTCTGGCATTTAATCAAAAATATTGTAATTTGTATTCTGAACAACAGTCTGACTGGTATGGTACGACATGAGGGTGAGTTATTAATCACTTAATGAGTTTTCATTATTTCATCTCTTTAACAGCAATGGATTTCTCAGCCCTACTAATGAAACCAATTTGTTTCCTGAAAATGTGCCAGAACCTTCCTTTGTGAATGTACTCACGGGTAAAAGTGATTCATAAATGTGCATTTAAAAACTATAGAGTAAGATGTAGTTTAATATAATAAAGTCTCTGGTACAGTATTCCCTCGTTTAGATGGTAAATGTGTGGGTGGAAATGTTAATATGTAATATGTTAATATCCTAAATATGAGTTTACCACAAAAACACTTCTGCCATTCCCAAGAACCGCATTATATAAAACAGAGAGAGAGAGAGAGAGAGAGAGAGAGAGAGAGAGAGAGATAGAGAGAGAGAGAGAGAGAGATACAGAGAGAGAGACAGAGAGAGAAAAACAGAGAGAGAGATAGAAAAACAGAGAGAGAGATAGACAGAGAGAGAGAGAGAGAGAGAGAGAGAGAGAGAGAGATACAGAGAGAGAAAGAGAGATAGAGATACAGAGAGAGAGAGAGAGAGAGATAGAGAGAAAGAGATAGATACAGAGAGAGAGAAACACACACACACAGAGAGAGAGAGAGAGATACAGAGAGATAGATACAGAGAGAGAGAAACAGAGAGAGAGAGAGATACAGAGAGAGAGATACAGAGAGATAGATACAGAGAGAGAGAAACACACACACACAGAGAGAGAGAAACAGAGAGAGAGAGAGAGAGAGATACAGAGAGATAGATACAGAGAGAGAGAAACAGAGAGAGAGAGAGATACAGAGAGAGAGATACAGAGAGAGAGATACAGAGAGAGAGATACAGAGAGAGAGAAACAGAGAGAGAGAGAGAGAGAGAAAGAGATCTCTACACCATGTGTTGTCACAGCATGCCTTTCAAACACTTAGATTAATTAATTAAACTACATCAGTCTCTCATAATCAAAAATATTCATGACGTTGATGGCTTTGAAAACTAAAAATGCTCACAAACACACAAACGCCCCTCTGTGTGAGGAAATTCTCAAATTTTAAAGATTAGACTCAGCTTTAGCATAAAATTATTTATTAAAAGCTCACGATTAATGTTCACACAGCATGGCATTGCTCTTCAAAGACAAAATAATAAAATAACTAATTTGATAAAAATTGTAAATAATTTTACTGGCCAAAACATGAAAGACTTTAGCTCTTCTCTCATCTTCTGCAGAAAAAACAAACTCTTGAAAATTGTCACCTTGAATGAAAGTATCTGCTGTAATGTGTTTTAATATCACTCAGATGCTGACTTCTCAATACCACAGAATCACTAGTGTAAACCCAAGAACCCAGAATCAACCAGACGTCACGCAGATAGAGCAGCTTTCTGAAGACCTGCAGCCCTCAGAGTCCCACATGAACTTCACATTTCAACATCAAGTTCAAACTACTTTTGCTGAGCAGACAAAACAGCGGCTGGTTCCTGAGGCACATCTGCACGCCGAGACCTGCTCTTCCAGAAGACCAGACCAAATTCTCTTCACTTCTGTCAGAATACTTTACTGACTCAATGACTTCAGATCTGGTCGCGTCCCAACACTTAGGAATCCCAATACAGCCATTATCTCCATAGACAGCAATTACATTTTTCACACACGTTAGCTCTCGTTCTGGAAATGCTGAGGTCTCTCCATGCACCACTGTTTTACATGAGTTAAAATGGTACTGAAAGACAAGGTCTCGTGTAGAAAAACACACTAATTATCTCGTGCCCAGCAGGCTGTCTGCTAACACACAGTCATCTCTGAGGAAACTTCAGGCTTTCTGCTGAAGCTCAACACCGCACTCAATTAATTGTAATTAGGGTCAGCTAATCATTTCCCTTGAGAACCGCACTGCTGACATTTTCACTTCCATACAGACTCAGAATGTTAATAAAAAATACACACTAATTCTCCCAGAACTTCTAGTGCGCAAAAAGAAAAAATCTAAATGTTTTTGTGCAAGTAACACAGAATGCATGTGTTCATACCACCATCAGGGTATTTGGGAGTTTTAACTATTCTGTGAATATGACAGCTGCTGGCACAGGCCTTTCATAACGTTGACCAAACACATCGGTCCCCATAAAAACCACTCTGGTGTTAAAAGGTTGTCGTGCAAACAAACGTGTTTTTCTAAAACAGCAAAGCTTTCCAGGGCAAGAAAATACCGTGAGCTGACAGTAAGAGAAACAAAGAGAGAGAGAAGTTTTGGTCCCAGGACAAAGGGCGTCCTTGAGAACGCGTGTATTTACTGTGTGCTTAATTCAGGTCGAATAAACAGAAGAAACATCTCGACACAAGCACATTTCACCATTAGCCAGCATGCAGATTTAGTGCCAGAACCAATCAGCCTCCTTTATAACCTCTGAGCCCTGCGCAATCAAAGTGTGAACCCAAACAAAACGCTTCCCCAAACACGCAAGTGAAGCCATGCATGTCGTGTTTTTAAAGTGAGGTGTGGTGACGTGCCATAGCAGGTCCTGCTGAATCCTACTGAAAACTTTATTCCAGGTACAGTTTGTTGAAAGAACATGGGCTGCATCATCGTCTCTCTGACCGATAGGAGACTGCAGTGATTGGACTGCAGTCAGTGTGAAGGCCTCAGTCGTACATGCTTTCTGATCAGAGGGTGTGAGATGTGAATCAGGAGTTCACAAGAGAGGTTGGGCTCAGGTTCTGATTCAGACAATTCAGGAGAAGAAGTGATTCCTGACCTGGTCTTTCTGAAGCTGTTAAACAAGTGGCTAAACTCCACTGCAATGAATCGGCTGAATAAACCCACAACCCAAGAAAACAGTGTCAATGTGAGTTAGTAAGAGTTACACCACGCCCACCGGGGAAAAGAGGCAGCCAATAGGAATCAAGCTAGAGAAATTGAGATATTTACCATTGGGTAACAGCTGTGGCTGCTGGGACTGCGGTTGAGCACTCCTTTCCTCTGCACACACACACACACACACACACACACATTACAGAAATACTGCTTTAGTCTTCCAAGAGTGACTCATATACTTCATACATCACACTGGCCAATCATACCCAAACATTTGGGTTTTTAGTTACCCTAGTACTCTAACTGACCCTTGCATTGGGCAACAAAAGCAGTTTAGCTCACAAACCCCTCGAGTCCCTGCTGGATAAATCAGCTGATTGTAGGTGGTTAAAGCTGGTTTAGCAGTTCTCTCAGCTTGGATAGGCTAAGGTTCAGCTGGTCAACTACTAGCTTCCCATAACCCCTCTAAAACCACTGAGCAACCACATTCAGCTGGTTTAAACTATGGGAAAATATATTAACAATAAAACAAGGTTTTTAATATATATATATCAATCTGAAAGTGACACCAGCACACTCCACGGTAATGATGGAAGAAAGAGGTTTGCACTATATGTATCAACCCAGCTCCAATGCCACAATCTGAAACCTAAAAATGTTCCTTTCTTTCATAGAAGTAGAATGTGGTGCTTCTTATAGTTTTATAGTTAGTGAGGTTTACGTTAAAACAATCTAGAAATAACTGTTTATATTTATAATGGTTTAGATTTCAGTTTAAATACATGCAGTATTGACATAAAATGATATAATTACATTGGTCATTTTCAGTTATTATAAAATGCATAATAAATATATATAGATTTTGGTAATATAGACAATGTTCCAATACCAAACTGCTCCTGAAAAATGTTTTTTACAACATGATGCTTGTAGCTTGTGAAGATTTGAGCATCTGTTTTAGATTAGCATCACTCACAGGTTAAGAATGGCTGAACTCCATTCAAAAGTCAACATCACTATGGTCTGCTCACTCAGAAGGGACGAGCAGTTGAAATGAACCCTCTGAGGGGTCAGAGTCCAGCGGGCAACTACAGAGATGTGGGACAATACTAACAGACAGTTGTCCTCAGGTAATACAGACAGCCTGTTCTAAACATGTGCAGGCGCGTTCGCTTTACTCTCTATCTGCTCACACCCGGATTCAGCTCACCTCCTTCCAAATCACTTGCTGAACTCACCAAAGCAGATTGAGACAGATGAAAGATGAATAAAGAGCAAAAACAAACCAAGCATCTGATATCCATCAGTACTGAAGCAGTCAGTGAAGATGAAGAGAGCGAGGAAGAGAGCAGGTCAAGTAGTTTGAGAAACACACAAAAGCCACCCAGTGAGATCTGAGTGATGATTTCACTCTACCAATGTGGCAAGACTGTCAAATCTCACTGTGCAGGGCAGTGACTGACCAGAGATCAGTCTACTCTGAATGACCACCTGTTCAGTTGGATTCATACTGTGTTAATGAAGTCTGATGAAGAAACTCAGCTGATCTGATTCACTAACACTAAAACCAAAACTATTTCCTCACAGCTGTCTGGGTAAATCCAGCTACAGTTAAAGTTAAAGCCTCGCTCATGTTTCACTGCAGCCTGTAAATGTCTTTAGCATGTGTTGAAGTTCTTTCTAAATCTGAACCTGGAAATGTGGCTGTTTCTTCAACTATAGACACTTTTGGCCCTGTGATTTAATTGCATATTTTGCCCAAATTACAGCTCTTGAGTGACACGGTTGTCTCTGGGGTAACCGCGAACATTAACTGTTGATAAAATTAGTGGCAGAACTGTTGGCTGTGGTGGCACCACAGCAATCATACAAAATGACAAAAATAATTTCAGAAAAAAAATGGATGTTAATCATTTTCACCCAACACACAACTGAGTTTGTATTGTAATTTAAATTCATAAGTTTGAATTAGTACAACACTTAGAATTTTTTTAATTTGTTTAATATTTTGAACTATTTTAAATAGGAATTTTAGGATATTACAATACACTAAATGGCCTCAGATCTTAAAGATATTAAAAACTGGAAAAAGTTGTCTGCAATGTTCAGTAGGAATTAACCCAGAGACATAAAGTTGAAGAAACATCCATTTCTCACCTTCTCTTATCACACAAAAAGTTTCCATCACCCCAGGGGATTGTGGGTAAGCCACATCAATTACTCTGTGACTCCAGGCCATCGCTCAACAGGGGCTCATTAATAAGTTCAGCTTGTTTTATTGTGGCTTTCTGGTCTATTAGAGCCTGTGAGAGAGAGACTCAGCCAGTGGCGTTTCCGACCGCAACCCAGCCTTTGGCCAATGGCTGCCGAGCCCTGTCTGGATTCCTGTGTGTGGGGCAGATTGGCCGCAGCCCTCAGGTCTCTGTGGCCTGCTCTTTCCACAGCAGTGGATCAGTGATGTCTTTGGGCCTGTCAGAGCAGCCAGACGTCTCATTTGCGGATCAGCTCTGAGGTTTGAGGGGGAATAGAGGGATAATAACAGGCCTTACGTCTCACAGAGACCTTGACATAATAGTTGAGAAAGTGAGAGCAGAGAGACAAAGAGAGAGAGAGAGAGAGAGAGAGAGAGAAAGAGAGAGACAGACAGAGAGAGAGAGAGAGAGAGAGAGAGAGAGACAGAGAGAGAGAGAGAGAGAGAGAGAGACAGAAAGAGACAGACATAGAGAGAAAGAGAGGAGGGGGGGTGCAGGAAGTGCGCCAGTGGCCAGACAAACCATGGTTTTGGTCGAGTCGAACAACAAGGTCTCAGCAGACTCCCTGATCTTCTGGCTGCTGAAACGGGGCTGTTAAAGGTCTCAGAATGTGTGTGTGTGTTTCTATTTAAATGTGGGCGTTATGAGGTGCAGGGTGAGTTTTAGCTGCCTGCAGTTTCCAGCTTTTACAGCACAACAGACAACAGAATAACATCCACTTAATCCTTCAACAAATGCAGATAAAAACAGCTTGCTTTCTTCTAAGTATTCAATTCAGTTCACAGTCATTTGTACAGGGTCTTTCACAGTACATATTTCAAAGCAGCTTTGCAGAAAATGCGTGTGTGTACAGTACAATGGTCACACTGCAGAAGTGTACAGTTCAAATGCAGGAACAATGATAACATTAAATCAATGATTACAAGCTGTGATCATAACCATAACAAAACATGGTAAATCTGTCAGTTTAAATGATGATTCAGATAGTCACTGTGCAACATTTATTACTGTACAATCTGTCTAATACGACACCCAAATGTAAAATATTTGCAAACGATTCCTCACACAAAAAGCATACATATTTTACTACAAAGAGTTATCAAAATAAATATTTCTCTACAAGTTAATTTAAAGCTCATAAAGCAACGTTTGAGTAACGTCACCGAAACTCAGAACTAAATCCTTTTCACATAATAATTAAGCACATCTTCCCCCAAAGTTTTTTTATATGATTACAAAAATCACTCCTTTTGTAAATGTGTTGGCTTTTTTACATAACATAAGAATCATCACAGCTGACTAATAACAAAGGGGGAAGGTAGATGTTTAATCACATTTAACAAACTGTGACACGTCACACTGCAAAAGCAATCTGATTGGTTCTGATAACAGTTTCCTGTTCCTTTAGACAAAACAAAGTCAGAGCCAGAACTTTTAAACTGTCACAGGGCAGAAAAGTTAAAAAGGCGTGAAGCAGGAAATGTGGCAAGTGAATTAGACGGGCAAAGAGAATCAGAATAAAGAAAGATAAACATGAAGGATCAGCTCAGAACACAACACAAACTCCTCACACACAGCCAGTGTGACACTGTCAAATACATCAACTCTATACCTCACGCTCAACTGACTGTCTGTGCTCAACCTTCAGCTCACGCTTCCCAGGATGCTGGTAAATCCTCATCCATGACAGGACTGATGGAAACTCGAACATATGCATGTCAATGAAGCGCAACTCAAAGACAATGAGCTCACTGTAAAACACTTCACATGCACTGACACGTTCACTGCTCACTGTGGGATAAATCTCCACTCTGAAGGGTCCTGGGCTTTTTGTGTACTATTTCTTCAGGGTACATTATTCCAACAGATAAAAAAACGTTCAGGAAATGTTCAGTGTTACAGTACAGCATGCTGAAACTCACCTACACAGGTCTTCCCGTCTGAGTGAAGGGCAAACTTCATGTGACAGGAACATCTTGGCCCGTTATCCATCTCCTCACAGATGTGCTGACAGCCACCGTTTCCATAGTTACACGTCACTGGACAGAAAGAACCACACAAGCTAATTTAAGTTTCTCTCTCTGTAAGATGAACTACTGACACACTACATGACATCACAGATGTTTATTTTTCTTTCCTTCCCTCTCTCTGTCTTTCCCATTTTCCATCTCATTATAAACATGGCAGAATAACATCACTGTTTTTATCCAAATACCAGCAAATGCCTCCACAGTGAGGTGTGTGTGTGTGAAGCTCTGCTCCTGGTGAATTCAGATTTTACTCACATTTACAGTCTTTGTTGTTTTTGGTGAGCTGAAATCCCGGCCGACATTCACAGGCAATGGTTCCTTTGGGTGTTTCTCGGCAGATGTGAGCGCAGCCGTGATTTTTATCCATGCAGGTCACATCTTTAGTTCCATTGAAGCGCACTGCAGACCATACAGAAAGAGAAACAGGAGTTATGATTTATTTATCTACAGGTACTAATCACATTAGGATTGAACTTGTGTTGTGTCTGGTCAAGATTTGTGATGCATGACAAACTTTACTCTGGAAACCAGAGCACAAACATGGTAACCCATTAGAATTGAGACCAATTAACACTTTTAATAACCTGTCTATTAGCTTACATACTGGCTGTTTATTAGTACTTATATTAATGCATTGTTCTGCATGACCACATTGTACATGCCTTAATTCTCTCTCACTCCTACATTTCAACAAACCAACAACTACTTTACTAGATATTATTAAGCAGTAAATTAGGAGTTTCAGGCTACATTTATAGTTAATGGTGAATATGTTACAGCACACACCTGTGAACACACACTAACCATTTCTTAACCATTTTTCCTCGTTAAGTTATTTTTGTTTGTTTTTCTTCAATTTGTTTATAAATATGATATATTTTATAATATACTATGTTTCCAACAGAAACAGATCCAACAGATCCAGTCTGAGGCATGTTCAACATTCCCAGTTCAGCGTAAAAACATTTCACCAAAATGACACTTCATCATATACCCCTTATGTTGTTCTCTTCTTCATTTATACATAGAACACTGAAGATGTTTGTGTATGTATGCTGTACACTCTTTGACTGACCCCAGATCAGAACGATGCTCAGCAGTGTTTGAACAGTAAGAGGAGAACAGAAGAACCCCACTGACATCAGATCCCATCTGTGTCAACAGACCCTCCACACCACAGGAAACAGCCTAGAGAACTTCTGCAGCTCAGATTATAGAAACACCTGCATCCCACTTTCATGACACCGTCACTCTGAGATTAAACATTCTCAAACGCTTCTCATTTATAGCTCTGGAGAGCTCTGGAGATTTTCATTTAAATGTAAATCTTTTAAACAGGAGAAATAAAAAGACACAGATGAGATTGTTTATATACAGTTTTTAACTTTAATACATAATGTGCAGATTATTTCAAATAATCCCATAACACAGAAACTGAAAGTCAACTGAATGCACTCAGTTGTGGGATACTGTATTGCGCACAGTGTCCTCTTTCTCGTTTTCATTATTTCATCAATGCAAAGTTAAAACACTACACAAAACTGAATCAAAACACTAAATGACTCAAATATAACAACAAGATGAGGTCAGGTGACAATGTGAAACTTCTGCAAACTCTTGAAATGTTTATCAGGAAACAATGGCATTCTGTTTCATGCATTATTATTAAATATAGCAGATAGTACACAGCCTACAGGGCAGCATTACACAACTTCCATTCTGAACAAACAATTCAAAGTTTTAGTTAAAAGTTCTTATTAAAGAACTCAGGGACAATCAGCCGATTAAACTGCTTAAACACACACACACCCTGAGGGCAGTGTTTTAGCAGGCCCTCTCTGCACTTTACAGGAAACCTTTCCCCTCCGCAGCTAAAAACTGCTGACAAATGTGGACAGAGGGGCAACAGGGCTGAATGTTTTGTTTCAATTAGTAATTCACAACCTTTCACATCTGCCTGCATCACTTTGATTAATTACAACCTTTTGTTTTCCATTTCTACTGCCAAAAAACTAAATTGTACCATTTTATTCTCCTGCTCCTGGGAACCGATATCTGTGGAAACTTCCAATTTCTCTTCTTATTTCTCTCATTTTCTTGCTCTCGCTGTCTCTGGATCTTGCCACAGCTCTGAGTGATAATGTTTCACAAACTGTTTGAAAGTCATCAGACGTTTCGACAGACTTTGAGCTCTGAGAATAAACGTTCAGGTGTTGTGCTGCATATTTCCAAGTTGCTCTGAACAATGAACAAATGGAGAAACTTTTTCATGAATCTAGTGATCCTGTCAGACTTTACTGAGGAAGTCAGAGAAAACTGTGGTGAAGGACTGACACGAAGCCAATAAAATTCAAGTCTCACCTCATGTTGGCCTCACAAATGAGATGCAGGTCACGCAAGTTCTTAAAAAGTCCAGAGAGCATCATATCACTTACAGAAGGTCTCAGGAGACCACATCTCAGCCCTGCAGATCTATTCATCACAGTCGGGTCAGGATTTGGCGAGAACCTGGTCCACAGACTCTCAAAAGAGCTATAAAATCTTCAAGCTGATACAATGAGCCTTCTTCCACCCTAACGTGTAGCCCACTCTCTGGAGGTCCCCCCAACTCCAATTCCTGCCGTTTTTATCATTACCAGCATTATTTTAATCACTCCTGAGAGCCCTGATGGAGTTGACTGGTTGGAAATAGGATGAAATGCACACTAGCACTTGGAAAAACGATGGGAAAGGCATCTGAATGGAATACATAGTGGCCAATTAGGGTCTGTGCTGCAACCCCCAGTGTGTTAAAACAAACACAGGCCTGTGAAACAAGTGTATACGTGCAGGGCAGCAAAATATGACTGAGACCATTTATTGAGGGATGAATATGAGCAGAAAGAGCTCACAGCAGACAGATTTAACTGTACACAAGTAAATTACATTTTCTCTACACTCTTACAAAGAAAGGTGCTAAAACTGTGTTCTTCACAGCCATGCCAAAGAAAAAAACATTTCTGGAAGAACCAAAATAAACTTCAGAAAAGGTTCTCAAAATTATTTCCTTTCTTACCTTTTCATAGCCGGTAGAACCGGTAGGACAGAACATTCTATCTTCTGTTAAAGTCAAGTCAGAAATACCACTGTGATGAAAACCTAAATGCCAGTGTCTTCAACAACCAAAGGCAGTTCTGATGCTAACAATACATATTTCTGTTTAATATGTAATTTTAAGAGGTAAAAAGTACTAGTCGTAGAAGAGTACTAACCAAGTTTGATGAAACTATTGAAAAGTCAGAATATTCTCCTACAACGTCCCACCATTAGCCCAGGGCAGATGATCTTAATGTTGAGAAATACCCAAGTAATACCACAGCAATTTCTGCAGGAATTCTCAGATCTTCTTGCCAACAAAAACAGTGATCTGACACGGAGAACGCCATTATGTTCATGTATTCTGGAATGAGCTTTAAGTTGTAGCACCTCTCTGGAAGAGTTGGCACACTCTGCTGATTGGTTGCTGGGTGATATGTAAACAATCCTTCTCAGATGCTCTGAACCATGAAGAACCTTCATCTACAGACGCCACATTTCCCATAAGTCCAACAGCAAACCTGCAAATCTGTCTTGTGTGTGTTGTGTAATACAAACTTGTTTCCAAACAAACATAACGGACCATATCGAAGTGCAGTACGCTCGACGGTCCGGAAACAGCTTAATATACTGTCTGACCCATGACGACCCAGAATGCAAAGGAAAGTACAAATAAATACAGTTGTGGTGATCAGCTGTAGTCTACATTCAACTCATGTTTACTATGGGGGTAATCAGTCTGACCTGAGAGCAATTAAATCCAATCCAACAGCTCTTCTGCTCTCGAAGCATATGAAACAGAATTTATAATAACTCATAACACTGAAAGCAGTTATTAAGCTCTCTTACTGCAGACAGAAATGTGAGCTCAGAACACACCTCACTTTCTAAAACATCATTTTGACACTTGTTAAATGACTCTGTAAAGAAGAGATAAAGTTGAATGTAGTTATAAAGATTACACATTTAAAACATCCACATTAACACAGTGCTGAAGAGTCAGTAATCACCCTAAACACAGTATTCAATTCTGAGACCTCACTGAAATGTAATAAGCTGATGTAAATGTCATGAAGAAGAACGGACTCTTTACAGGTTTTTAAGTTTAATACCTCAAACTGTAAACATGACTAGAAGGACTCATTACTGATCAGTAGTATTCTGGGAGTCTGGGAGCTCTTGGCAGAGCTGTATCTTCTCGTCTTTCTAGCGCACAGTGATGAGATTTCTGAGTTTAATGAGGTTATAAATTTGAGAAAATTACAGTAAGAAGTGAAGCTTGCTGTTTGACAGTCAGGGATCAAGGAGACGTTTCGAAACAAACTTAAATATGACAGAAACAGTCAGATGACCAGCAGATCACAAACACAATGCTTGGAGACTAATGCTGAGTTCATTGGGAGTCTGTTGTCTGGACATGAACTCCTTAGACATTGTGTAGCACCCAATCCTACGGATTCTGTAATTACATCTGACAAGCATGTTTGATGACTAGCAATTATGCATTTATTTATGTGCAGCACATGCTCCAGAAACATCCTCACATGGTTTCCTAATGGCTGGAATATTTCGTACTGGAATGGCCAGACTGGAAGTGTGCTCCTCTGAACTCTCTCTGGGGTTTTGCTCAAATTAGCAATGTGAAGACATGAGACCTTATGAAGTCACACGGCCAGATGTCATGAAGCAGAATTATTCCAAACTTTCTACTTTTTATATTCATATATCTGGACACTGAGTTTCAATCAGACTGATAAAAATCACATACAGAATCACCACATTTAATACTATCAGATAAATCTCACAAACAGCAAATCTCTCACTCAGTTTCCTCTTTAAAGCAGAAAAGATGCCATATTCAGTTTGTCATTGAATTCCTGCCTTGATTAAATATAAAACCACTAAACAATACACACTGTGTGTGCGTGAATGTGTGTGTGTCTTTATGATGTGTTTGTCTGTGCACTTCACGCATGTATGTCGTACCTGCAGCCAGTAAACACGCAGAGCGCTGCACTGACTGCCACACAAAATATCTGTGATGTCACAGCAGTTCAACCAATCAGCTCTGAGCAGGACTGCACACTTCAGAATGTCCTATAATAAAGATAAAGGTCAAGTTCCCAAGAGATCATCTCTGACTGTCGTACTGATAACACGATCAGTATCCGCTATTATAACTGTAAGCTATAGGAAATATTAGGACAGCAATTTTATAGGTTCAGGTTGTGAAGATAAACATTTCTTTGTAATAAATTGTCCTAATGAATCATGGGCAATAACAGTTGGGACTGATCTGTTCTCCACAGTCTCAACTGTCTTACACATTCTGCTCCAGCGTCAGAAAACATGTCATTTATCGCTGGGAAAACATTCAACACAATTACGCAGTGGAAATGAGTTAGTGTGATTATCAAGTGTTCTCAGTGTCTTCTCATCTCAGTTTTCTGTGAGCCTCAGGCCGTGATCTCAGTTTTCTGTGAGCCTCAGGCCGTGATCTCAGTTTTCTGTGAGCCTCAGGCCGTGATCTCAGTTTTCTGTGAGCTCAGGTGATCTCGCTGTGATTCTTTTCTGTGAGCCTCAGGCCGTGATCTCAGTTTTCTGTGAGCCTCAGGCCGTGATCTCAGTTTTCTGTGAGCCTCAGGCCGTGATCAGTTTTCTGTGGGCCTTCGGCCCCTTTTTTTTTGTGATCTCAGTTTTCTGTGAGCCTCAGGCCTGATCTCAGTTTTCTGAAGCCTCAGGCCGTGATCTCATTTCTGCAGTCTCACTGAGCTCGGCTGATCTGTTAGCCTCAGGCCGATCTCAGTTTTAACAGCTGAGCCTCAGGTACCGTGATCTCAGTTTTCAGTGAGCCTCTGACGTCATCTCAGTTTTCTGTGAGCCTCAGTGAATTTGCTCCTAACAGCTACAGGTATCTGTCCAGAAACAATGACTCTGAAATCAAGTGAACTACTAACAGACGCCATCAGTGAACATCTGACTGCTCCACTGGCAGGAGAGACATCACATCTGCAGTCATACACATGAGGATGAAGTCGCAAGAGAAATGTATATGCCTGTGTTTCGTCTGTGTAGCACAGCACACAGATCACTCACATACTGAGAGAGAGAGGCAACTAGACACATGATGAGGTTTATATTAACCACTAAATCTCCTGGCCTTCTTCCACACGTCAAATCTGAGGTGAAATGTTTGGATCATAGAAACATGAGAGCTTTAACATGACTCAAAGAAATATTTCACCTAAAAATAAATGTTTCGTCATTTTCTTGATGTTTGATAATCGTATGCTGTTTTTTCTATGGAATGCAAAAGTAGTTTTTTTAAGAGTTGTTTTCTATACAACAACACAGCTAACAACCAAAGCAACTCTATAAACAATGTGCACAAACTGTCACTCTGTAGCCTAAAAATATGCTGGTGTTGATCTCTGCTTACCAGTGTATAACACAAATGCAAAACTCAAGAGCAAGAACAATCCTGTTTCATCGAATTCCCATTTGTCATATTGATTGTTCTTTGTCTGACTATCTGTTACACATCAGTCAATCCATCAGTCAATCCATCAGTCAATCCATCAGCAGCCTGCAATGACCAGTGATGCCTCTCTCTCTGTTCAGTTATTCTCTCTTTCTATCTTGTGACTATCTAAAGCGTGTTGTATTGTAACAATAACTGTAATGACAAACAGATGCCTGTTCATTCTGCCGTTTGCGCACTGATGGCCGCCGGTCACAACAGAAGTGCGGCCCTTCAGAATCGAAGCGTTTGTGGATTTATGGTGACTTGAGCACTGCGTCCAAAAAGTTTTAATCTGTGAGCAATAAAACCAATATTAACATGAAATATGAGACATTAACAACAGCATTTATCAAATCCCTTTCAAAGGAAAAACAGGGTTAATGGAGAAAAGCCAATAAAGGACATGAATCAGAAGAGCAGCATTTGAAACATGCGATCCAGAGCTCAAATAACAGTGAGCTTATGAAACACAAACACTGACAAACTCGACAGGCAACATTCATCTCCTGAGATTTGACTCTGAAGAGAAAGAGCGTTTCCCACTAACATCCTTAAACCACAACCAATCGCACAGGAATTACTGTTTACAGTCAATTACACTTTTTCTTACTGAATACTATGCAGTATACTACTTACCTTTAACAGTAGACAGCAGTATACTAGACTGTTGTCACATGACCTCATTGCATGAACATTGCATGTGACTGCCTTTTTTCCATTTCTAATTCTGTTACTCTATGCATACTGAAAACTGGCATACTGTAGACCAGTGTTTCTTGCCCAGGGGCCCATATTTACAATCATTTATGTAATTGTTTAAATACAATTATTTATATGACAATTATTATCTGACAATTATTTAAAATAAGACAAAACAAGCATTAAAACAACTAAGATTCTAGTTCAAGACTATTTCTAGTGTTTGATTATTTCTGTAATGAATAAACATCCTTTCTAGTTAAGCTAAGTTAAATAGTCATGCTAAGTAATATTTTATTAGGCAGAAATTGTAAAGGGGCAGGGCCTTCAAGTATGGTTGAGATCCACTGCTGTAGACAGAATACATACTATACTGCATGTAGTATGTAGTGCTGAACATGATCAGTGACATCAGTGCGTGTTGCTCACCCTTTGGCCTCTGGATGCAGGTGTGCTGGTTGTCTGACAGGAGGAATCCGTCTCTGCACCGACATTCGTAACTTCCCATCATGTTCACACAGATCTGCTGACAGCCGCCGTTTCCCTCTGCACACTCGTCAACATCTGTCACACCACAAACATGACAAACAGCGTCATATACTTTATGTACTAAAGGTGCAGTTGAAAACAATCAACACTTAAACAAACAACAATCTTTGCTAAATGTGTTGAATAAAAAAGATGGTGTTCACACGCAGTCCTGTTGCAACAGCTGCTGTGTTGAGCAGTAACACTGACTCCTCATTAACATACAGCACTATAAACAAGTGATGCCTTATCCAGAAACACTGAAACTGTCTGTGTGTCACTGTGAGGTTCAGCTGTTTCCATGTCTGAGTGTGTGTTCTCATTCTAGATCTGATCTGATGTCCCATCACTGTCTGTCTGTATACACAAGCTTGTGTCTAATAAACCCTCATGCGAAACTCATTTTCTGTCTATTTGTCCAATGTGTCGAGTCCTTGAGATAGAATTTCTAATCTAGGCCATTTAAGGGTTTAAGCTCTCCATTTCCCAGCATGCTCATTTTATGCTTCTACATTCTGTCCATTTCACACACACACACACACACACAGACTCAGATACCACAGACCTTAATACATTCCCATCAACAGGCAAGCAAAAAGCAGACACTATCTATTGGACAAAAGTATATAAAGTTTCCACAAATGTGTCACACAAATTCTAACAGACACCTGAACACTGTGTGATTGATACACTGCTGCATGAAGCCAGATTTTGGCTCAAGTTTGACCATCTTATGTTGTTATAAGAAGCTGATGGTCAGGATGGTCACCGGTTATAAACACCCATGCTCCAAACACATCCACCACCCTAAGCTGCATTTTCCAGTATGATATGCCAAGCAAATTCAAAACTTGTGTGTGACGTATCTTTGTCTATGGCTTGTGAAGATCGAGGGTATGAGACCCTCACACTTCAAACAGTATGTACCCGCAGCATAAACAGACAAATGATTTCCGGCATCTTTCACTCTCGTCTTCTCACACATCTGTCGCATTCAGTGAATTTCTGCAGGTCAGGGCGCTGCATTAGGGACATGCGCTATGTGCAGGTCGTGGCTGGAGTCCAAAACAAATATTTGGAAAAGGAACAGAGTTCTGGCACAGCCTGCAGCTCAGCTCATGTTCTTTACACTTAAAACGTTTTGGAGAAATTCTCCTGAGAGGACACCTCAGTGCTGAAAAAAATCTCTCTCTCTCTCTCTCTCTTTTTCCCTGACACTCATACTCATGAAACACTGTGCTGCCAGCATCTCAGAGTCTGACTCTGCTGAACTTGTGCACGCTACTTCTGGAAAAAACGTCCTCTTTTTTGGGTTAACTTGTACTGGCGCCAGCAATGGCAAGGTCATGGGTTCAATTTCCAGCATGCACACATACTTTCAGGTATAAACCTTAGGGGAACAAGGATATTATTTTCTAAAACTTACATTTCACAGAATAAAAAGCTTAAAAAATTAAATATACATCACAGATTTATCAGGCAGAAATTATCACCAAAACAATAACTGAATGGAAAGCATGTCAGGCAAAGTTAAAAGGATGGTTCACCAAAAACAAAAGTCATTTACTCACCCTCATGTAATCAAACAACAGCGCCCATTGACTTCCATTGTATGGGCACAAAACCACTGAGACATTTCTCAAAATACTTTCTTTTGGGTTCCACAGAAGAAACAGGTCATGACATGGGAGTGAGTAAATGATGGATACATTTTTATTTTTGGGTGAATAGTCTCTTTACTGAGGAATTTGGTTTCTAAATACAGTCCCACATTCAACACAAACCCAATAACTCTGAAAACTAACTGGACTCAATAAAGGGTGACAACAAACACCACATAAGTGCAGGGAGAAACCATTCTAAAAATCAGGCAAAAGTTATCCTGTATCACAAAGAAAACATGCAGGAGAAGAACAAGCAGCCAACAGAACAAAGATACTGGAGGAGTGGATTGTTTATTTCACCCCCAGGCCAACGGTTGAGATTTACAGAGCGTTCATTTGTGAAGAACAGAACACAGCATTACAAAAGAGCAAGTGAAGTGTGTATGAACGATAACACACGCACAGATATCAAAGGAGGCTTCATTGGACCTCAGGACAGCAGATAGAGATCATTACATACCTGCATACAGCAGCACAGATCATCCATATACTGTAACAGCTCAAATGATCCACGCTAGAACATGAGACTGATGCTACATGAGACGGAACAAAGTGTGTGTGTGTGAGATTCCTGAAAAACGGCATGGAGAAATCAGACAAAAAGAATATGACTTAACTATAAATATATAGTGTTTCCAAAAACATTACATTATATTCATAATCAAATAATCCTTGGGCTGCAATTTATTACAATACATCTAAAAATAACCGGTAGCACTTTACAATAAGATGCAAATGGTTAACACCATTAGTTATTTCATTAGCTAACATATATTAATAATGAGTAATATATTTTTACAGCATTTATTAATCTTTGTTAATGTAAAATTAATACAAACAGAACTGTTTATTGTTCATCCATGTTAGCTCATTGTACATTAACTAATGTTGACACAACTTTTGATTGAAAAAATAATCAGTTATAATGATTAACATTAAAATTAATAAATGATGTTTAAGTATTGTTAATTAGTAGTCTGTTAACCAATATTGTTAACTAGTCTTAAAGTGGCCCTATCACGCCCTTTTAATTTTTTCAACGTTAGTTAGTGTAACAAAGTTAGTGTGTAATGTTGCTGTTTGCGCATAAAAAAGATCCAAAATTACAAACTTGACGGTAAAGGAAAATGATCTCTTTAAAAGAATTTACTTTTTAAAAACTACAACTAACAGCTTAGTTAAATAAGATAACTTCTAAGTTAGGTAAACCCCACCCCTATAAATGAGCCAAAAAGGGATGAAGAACAGACACGATTGAAGTGTGCTGGTGTCATGAAACACTAACCAATCAGAGCACATTCTGTATTTCAGAAGGTGGGGCTTCATACACCAAGAAACTCAAGAGCTGTTTTGCAGAGATGCAGCAATAAGGTAGAATGTGTGAAAAATTCTGTATGCAGACCTGTTAAAGCTCACCCCAAAAACAAAATGAAGACTTTAACAAATGGAACTTTTTGTAAAGTGTTACCAAAGAACCTGTCTGAGGCTCAAGTAAGGGACTGAGATGGTTCTCCAGGAGAGAGAGAAACCTGAAAGACAAAATCTCATTTCTCCAAACTGTGTTTCTAAAACTGCAGGCAGGACCTCTGTGTGTCTGAAGGGCATGGTTAAGTTACTCAGAGTTCACATAACCTGCGCTGAAAATCCACAAACACACAAGCAGAGTTTCACATCTTCATTGGTCTGATCGTTAAACTCAACCAGACATCTGTTTTGAGTTAAAGACCCAGGGTCAATATAGAAGTGTAACCTGATGTAAATCACACACACAACACAACCACATACACACACACACGCGCGCACACAAACACACACGCACACAGACATGCACACAGACACAATCCCCTTCGATTGATTTAACTGAGCTGGAACACTTGGGCATACCAGCCACCAAATATTACAAACGTGAGATCACAGAGTCTGAAAATACAGTTAATGCCCCAGAAGCGTCTGCTCAGCAGTCTGTGAAGAACTGACAGATTTATCTGCCTCTTCTACTGGTTAACCGCACACACCGCTTCATTTTGACACAGAGTGGCAGCACTTTAAGCTCAGCAGTGTTCAGTTGCAGCCGGTCAGGAGTTTGATTAGACATGCCTGAATATCAGACATTATAAATTCTGTTTGTTTGTCTTGTGTGGGATGAGGTCCTGATAGAATGAATATTTGTGGTGACAAAATAAAGACTGAGGAATTTCTACACACACACGCGCACACACGCGCACACACGCGCACACACACTTATCCTAGCTATCTGTCACCTTTTACTCAAACAAGTGTAACAAAAACAAAAAGACAAGCGGGTGAGAATGGAGACGGAATACTTTCATTTATGGGTGAAAAACATTTAACTCAAACCTACCCCTAAACGAAAGTCTTTATGATCTTCCTTTAAAAGACATTCCCAAAAGGATTTGTATGATTTAGATAAACTCTGAGGATATTTGTCAGCAGTTTTGTCCCAGAAAGTAACAGAATGGAGAACAGCTGTACCCAGGCAGTTGTGTCCATCGTGGGCCAGTCGGAAGCCATCGTAGCAGGTACATCTGTAGTTTCCAGGGATGTTGATACACTCATGAACGCAGCCTCCATTATATTCACTGGCACACTCATCGATATCTGCAGGACAGATGAAAACAGTGTCATTTCTGCACCATTACTGTCCTCAAACAGTACTGCAAAAACTATTTTCAAACAGGTTTCCAGAAACTCACAGTCTAAAATAACACCCTAACAAGCAAGCGGGGAAAAATCATTGTTATTGGAAAAATAATTGGTTGGGTTTTTTTGTGTAGCATTCCCTCCATAATCAAGCCTGTGTACTGTAGCTGCAAAAATGTACAATCAGTTACTTTTATAAACTGATTTAGGGGGGAAACCCTCTATGAAAGTGTAGAAGATGGTTGTATTAATAAAACAATATAAACACCCCGTTCACCCACAATTTGTCATTTGCATCTGCTCAGACTTCCTTCATTTCTTTCTAATGAATTTATTTTGGTCAATATGAGCTTCTGTGTGGTGGTAACAGTGATTATGGTGAATTATGCCATAAGTTTGTACAGAAAGCCCAGCTGAATAAACACATCTCAGAGCCAGAGAGAAAAGTGGATCACTGTGTAGTTTGGGGTGGGGGGGCATCCCCTCTCATTTGATGCCCAATTGAGCACTAATTATCCAGAATCCCCAGCTCTGCTTTGTAGTCGTCTGGGCTCAGTGAGTGACTCCAGTCTGCTGGGACATACAGCTCTTAATTTCTTCTTATTCCTGAATGTTTTTTTCACTTCACAGTACAAAGTCTTTTCATTTTGTGTTTTTTTATTTATATTGCAGCTTTGCACAGAAGCAATACCAGCTTCACAATCACAAGCAATTTTACACCTGCTGTTGCTGAATGATCTACAAGGTAAAGAACTGCATGATTCTGAGCTACAGGTGAAACCAGGAACCAAACAAATAATTTAGAGGAATTCACAACCTTCGTTTTGATTAAAGGTCATTAGCATCACGCTGAGATCATTTCAGACATTCAAGTGGAGTGTTTACTTTTCCTTTCAAGACAAAAAGTCAATGCTAAAAGACTTGGAAGACAGAGCACAGAACTGAACAGAACTGAAAAACAGAGAACAGACCTAAACAACAGAGAACAGAACTGAACAACAAAAAACAGAGAACAGAACTGAACAACAAAAAACAGAGAACAGAACTGAACAACAGAGAACAGAGAACAGAACAGACAACAGAGAACAGAGAACAGAACTGAACAACAGAGAACAGAGAACAGAACTGAACAACAGAGAACAGAGAACAAGAACAGAACAACAGAAGAACAGAGAACAGAACGAACAACAGACAACAGAGAACAGAACTGAACAACAGAGAACAGAACTGAACAACAGAGAACAGAGAACAGAACAACAACAGAGAACAGAACTGAACAACAGAGAACAGAGAACAGAGAACAGAACTGAACAACAGAGAACAGAGAACAGAACTGAACAACACAGAACAGAGAACAGAACTGAACAACAGAGAACAGAGAACAGAACTGAACAACAGAGAACAGAGAACAGAACTGAACAACAGAGAACAGAACTGAACAACAGAGAACAGAGAACAGAACAACAACAGAGAACAGAACTGAACAACAGAGAACAGAGAACAGAACTGAAAACACAGAGAACAGAGAACAGAACTGAACAACAGAGAACAGAACTGAACAACAGAGAACAGAAATGAAAAAACAGAGAACAGAACTGAACAACAGAGAACAGAGAACAGAACTGAACAACAGAAAACAGAGAACAGAACTGAACAACAGAGAACAGAAATGAAAAAACAGAGAACAGAGAACAGAACTGAACAACAGAGAACAGAACTGAACAACAGAGAACAGAGAACAGAACTGAACAACAGAGAACAGAACTGAACAACAGAGAACAGAACTGAACAACAGAGAACAGAGAACAGAACTGAACAACAGAGAACAGAACTGAACAACAGAGAACAGAACTGAACAACAGAGAACAGAGAACAGAACTGAACAACAGAGAACAGAACTGAACAACAGAGAACAGAACTGAACAACAGAGAACAGAGAACAGAACTGAACAACAGAGAACAGAACTGAACAACAGAAAACAGAGAACAGAACTGAACAACAGAGAACAGAAATGAAAAAACAGAGAACAGAGAACAGAACTGAAAAAACAGAGAACAGAGAACAGAACTGAACAACAGAGAACAGAACTGAACAACAGAGAACAGAACTGAACAACAGAGAACAGAGAACAGAACTGAACAACAGAGAACAGAACTGAACAACAGAAAACAGAACTGAACAACAGAAAACAGAGAACAGAGCTGAACAACAGAGAACAGAGAACAGAACTGAACAACAGAGAACAGAGAACAGAGCTGAACAACAGAGAACAGAGCTGAACAACAGAGAACAGAGAACAGAACTGAACAACAGAGAACAGAACTGAACAACAGAAAACAGAGAACAGAACTGAACAACAGAGAACAGAACTGAACAACAGAGAACAGAACTGAACAACAGAAAACAGAGAACAGAACTGAACAACAGAGAACAGAGAACAGAGCTGAACAACAGAGAACAGAGAACAGAACTGAACAACAGAGAACAGAACTGAACAACAGAGAACAGAACTGAACAACAGAGAACAGAACTGAACAACAGAGAACAGAGAACAGAGAACAGAGCTGAACAACAGAGAACAGAACTGAACAACAGAGAACAGAGAACAGAGAACAGAGCTGAACAACAGAGAATCTGGAACAGGTTCTGCAGTGACAGACAGACTCAGATGAAAAAACAGTTTAGAAAGAATATTTCCACTCTGGTCAAGGTTGGTTTATGGAAAGTTGACGTGTACAACAGTGTCCTGCAGTGTGACATACTTTAAAACTGATTTAAATTCAGTTTGTATTATTCTTGTATAATTATTATGAGCTCATATTAATGGAGTGACTACATGGAATATTTGAACTTTTAAAAATGTGCTTGTCACACACACACACTATTTAAAGCAATAATTTAACCATTCTGCTTTCATTAAATCCAAACCTGTGTGGGGCATAAAATATTGTAATTAAATATAAAAAATAAATTTGAATAGTTATGTTGAATTCATTTTTATGCTGTTTGTCTGTTAAGCTAGTTAAGAAGTCAGGACACCAGCATGTGTTGAGCCAATCTGTTGTCTCAGATGGGGAGTGCTGCTTTCTCGAGGATAAAGACTGTTATTTACTCATTATTCGTAGCAAACAGCTCAGCAGGGTTTAGCACTAGCTGTCAGAGGATAACAGCCTGCTCATCTAAAGAGATCCTCAGTTTGTGTATGCAGAAATCCAGCACGTGGAGAAGTATATTTTCACAGCCATTCTCATATCTCCCCAGCACACATTTCTGTTTCCACCCCATATCAAAGGCTTTAGAGACTGATCCTGGTTCAGTCTATAGTGCTGGTTTAACAAAGCGCAAACATTCCTGAACTCTCCAGCTCAGACTGTTTGTATCCACAAAGGATCATGTTGATTGAGTCTGTCCAAGAGAAACCTACAGCTCTCCAAACACAACTGAGCTTCAACAACTTCCCTACAGGAAAACAAAATCAAGTCAATGAAGAAATATTAGATATATCATCCTGAAAAACCGTCTGCTAATAACAGCTGGGGAAGCTACTTTGAAACTGCAGCCTGCCAAACTACAAGCGGGTCAAAGCAGTTCTCTACTAAATTTAAGTTAGTAGCTTTAATATATTTTAGTTTGTGAGTCCTAAACACTAACAACACACACTGACAACACACACAATATAGAACTGACAACACACACAATATAGACTTTCTCCTAGAGGTGCCCCTTATCATGTCATACAGGACCGTGTAAGATATTCCATGCTCGATTTCACATTTAAAGGAAGAGAAATTGAGTCTGTCGTCTTTTTTGATCTTGTATTTGAACCTGTATTTCCTTTACCCTCAGGTGAGTCTGACACTGAAACCAAAGAACTGAAGAGATGAGGGGCACACACACACATGCTGGTCTAGTATGAGGACTCTCCATAGACATAATGATTTTTATACTGTACGAACTGTATATTCTATTCCCCTACACTAACTCTACCCAAAAACCATGTTTACGTTGTTATACACGTCATGATACACATTTGTGTCCTCGTAAACCATGTACTGAAACCCACAGACATGAACACACACAAACGGACACATGCAGACACGTATACACACTTCTGACAGACAGACAGACAAACAGATAGACACACACACAAACACACAGCCAGAATAATTATTATTCCGGCTTGGGGGGAAGAAACTAAATTTCTGTAATATTGTCTTGTTTTCTATTTGCTATATCTCAACATCATTTAAACAATATAAAAGTGACTTAAGATTTATTTTCAGCAAATGTATCAAATCAAGTTTATCTTCTTATTTAAGTTTCTTCATTTAAGCATGAACTAAAATTGAATAAGATTTATGAAGAGTTAGTAGGTTCTTAGTTCTTTTTAACAAGAACAAAATACTTGCCAGGGGAGAAAGATTGAGTTCAATATTTCCTGCCAATATTTCTTACCTTCACAGTGTTTCCCGTCACCCTTGTATCCTGATTTGCAGATGCATTTGTAGGACCTGAGAGTGTTCTGACAGATGGCATCAATACTGCAGCTGTCCAGGGCCTCAGCACACTCGTCCACATCTGCAGAAACACCAGGAAATCAAGAGACTTAAGAGGAGATTGCGCCTCAGGTGAATAAACACAATGAGGAGGAAACCTGAGGATCCAGCACGGCACAGCAGCTACAAGAACAAATTCTTCTCACAATTCCACTCAGAAAACTTTTGTCAGCACAAGGTGCTGGAGAGAACCTCAGGTGAGGAGAAAACCTGCACAACAGCATCTGCATCTAAATCCTGACACAAAACAAAGTGCTAAGACCTCAGGTTATGTTTCCATGACCACCCGGCCTGAGGCCAGACTAAACATCTGAACAGCATGGCGACACCTTCCCAACACTCAGACATTTCCTGCAGGTAGCTGGTCCTACTTATGTTTGACTAAACAATAACAACTAACATATGCTCTCTGCATGACAATGTAAGGGCGCTGTGGATTGTTTCCAAGACATTGCTATACAGTTGTTAGGATGGCCTGGCTGGTTGCTAGGTTGTTCCTTACTGTACATCTGATCAAGTAACGGCACGTCTCCTCCACAAACTGCACAATCTGAAGTATTACAATGTTCATAGTACAAACACTGCAGTACAAGTTATGCTCTGGAGTTGAATAGTTGAGTGTTAGGAGTTTGTTCAAATGTCTAACCTCAGCTATGAGCGAGAGTAATATTAGCAGTGTTTGCTAAACCCTAATAAAACTAGTGTCAATAAATAAAGGACAGATGCAGTACATTTTCTGGCGAGGATGCATTTACTAAGAGGATGTTTTGCCCGGAATCAAACCAAACTTCAGAGCTGTTGGGACTTTAGTTTCCAAAAGTGATTTCACATGGTTTCAACAATCAATCAATGTCTTTGTGTCTGGATTCATTCACAATGGAGTTCTGTCTCATTGCCCCTGTCTTCTGTACATGTTGTCAAAAACAGATCCGACCCGTAGACTACTTATTACCGGTTTAAAGGTCCATTGACCTGGAGCCAGTTTCCACAACATCTCCCGTTGAAGCTGATGCTAAGAAAAGACAAGCGTTGAATTCGAATGCTTGCCGGCCTAATGCTCACCATTCATCAAACCGACCTCTAACTCGTTCAGTGTTCACTCTAGAGTCCCACAGATCATGTACAGAAATAATGACAGAGACGAGGATCTCTTCACTGATTCTGCATGAAAGTGCTGGAGGTCTTTATGAGCATCAGTCATTATATTACTCACTTTTAGAGCTGCAGGCTTTAACATCTGTTTACAGTACAAAGCTTTTAGGGGTTTTGTACAGCACCCAGAGTGCTCGCTCACTGCAGGAGCGTCTCCATGCTGTGGAGGACACAAGATGCATTACTCCTTTATCTTAAGAGCTCTAATACTATAAAACACACAATTCATCCAAACTTGCATTGAGAGAGAGTGATGCATTCACAGCATTAAAGCCAGAAACCCATCTGTCTGTATGAGCAGTTCTTAAAGAAACACTTCCATTATTTCCTGACCCTGAATGCTCCTCCTGTCTTCTCTGAATGAGGTGAGTAATGACTGAAGCATTTGTGAAGCAAACCGATGCTTTAAACTGGAAGAGGGAGGGGATAACATTTAGCCACCATCAGCCAAAGTACAGGACTGATCTGAGATCAGATCTTCAGTTTAGTATTATGGCCTGTAGTGCTGTTCACTGTAGAGGTTTTTCATTGGTAATTTAGTCCTCTTATACATCCAAACGACAGTCTATATAAAATATATGAAAGCAATTTGCTCACCATTTGGTTAGAGAGAAAAACAAGTAATTTTCTCAAACAATTTCAAAGTGAAAATAACTGATCAGATGCACAATCATGACCACATAAACGAACCAATCAGATTCATTAGCCACAATCAGGCTTATACAAAAGAACCAATCATATTCATATTCAAACTACAAAACCAATCAGGTTAATTTACCTCAATCGCACTTATATAACAGAACCAATTACATTCTTTAACCAGAACCATGTTTATCTAACAGAACCAATTAGATTTGTGGCCCCAAATCATTTATAGAGCAAAACCAATCAGAATCAATCAGACATCACAGCGGAACCAATCAGACCAATTAGCTGTAATCACGCTCACACAGCAACATTAATCAGCGTCTCTCCTGAGTCCAGAAATAAGAAATACTGCTTGTATAATAAAACAGATGAAACTCGCCGTCAGCTGCTGCATACATCACAACCAGCCAAACAAGAGCCCGAGTGACTGGAACACAAATTGTGTTTTACAGAGAAAATAAACACGTCCGCATTAATCAGAGTATGTGAAGAGTTTCAGGAGAAGTTTCCACAGCGCTCAGGAGAGGCAGGAGGATCTTATAAGCTACATCATATCAAGCTGTTCTTCTGAGGGTTTTGTTCCTCTGTCAGTTTTAAACTGGAAACATCACTGAGCTGAACAGAGAAATGCAGATTACAATCACGGCTATAAAATGTGCTGAGAAGATTTTCTTAAAGAACTTAAAGTAGAAAGTGTCTGAACTGAGAAACTGTGTTTCTGATGTCAAAATACTCCTAATCCAGCTTCATATTCAGAGACAGGAAATAAAACTGTGTGTAGGCTGATATCCTCAAAAAACACTTTTAACACAGCAACACTGACTAAACTAATGACAGTGTTCAAGTCTGTATGTGGGACCAATGGAAGACCAAAGTGTTTGGAAAACCTGTTAAAAACAAATCGTTATTTTTGTAACCGTGTTTGGTTCCACTAGCGCTGCAGAAATTACACACTTCATCCTGAAATATTTTGCTCTGCTTTTAACTTCAACTACTCCATCACAAGAAAACCAAACTCACAGTCAGAGCCTCGTCCACGTGTATGAAATGCTGTGAAGATCCACAATACCTCTCCACATCTTAAAGAAATAGAATCACTCCACCAGAATATAAAACATCTGCATTACTTTCAAAGTACTTCATGAAAACTTTCCTCCCCATTGACCTAAAAACATAAAGGTTTAGGAACTCAGAATAAATTTTCACAGTCCCTGTGTAATATTTCTGTGTAACTCAAGCCGTTTATGAGTTTGTGTGTTTACCAACATTTAAGGACTTGATTCAAGTGGTTGTGATGTGTATTACTTTTCTTTTAAACTGCTTTTCAGATAAACTGTTGTCCAATTGCCAGTAATCATCAGGTTAGAAACGGGTAGTTTATTTAGTGGAGGGGGCAGATGGTCGGGAGGATTGAGCTGAGTCCAGTAAAGGTGTGCAGTTCAACCACACAGTGATGTTTGCTCTGAGAGACCCTCACTGTTTGTCCAGGCCCCTCTTCAACCACTCTCTCCCTCTAAAAAACAGAAATAGTGAAGCAACAGTACTGCAGAACACCCTGCCTGACTGCCCAGCAGCCATTGAAGAATGAACAATAAAGATCCACTGTGGCACAGAATTCAGCTAAACCTTCTTTTGGTTTTCTTAAAGGTAGGGGAGGCATTTTTGGTAAGCCCAGCACCTTCAAACTAGCTTTAAAAGCAGAAGATCTCGTCCTCCCTTCAGAGAGTCTCCAAAGCCACGCCTCCTCCAACACATGAACACATACATCGTTTGACAGGCTAGTGGGACATCCTATCATTAAATTCTGATTGGATGCAATGATTGGACAAACACTTTATGCTCTGCGCTCTCCACAAAAGACAAACATTATATAAAAGACATTTAAACCACGGTGAGACAACTAGCAAAACAAAACATATTTCTGGACAAAATCACCTGCCCTGCCCTTGAGTAGTTTCCTCCTGAGGGTGACGTTGATGTGTCAGGTCAACAGGAAACGCCCCCAAATGTGTGACGTCACAAACCATGAGAAACATAACACACAAAACATACAGTTTGAACTAAATCCTAAATATACTTTCAAATAATTGTTGACAGGTTGCAGATCATTTTAATATACAACATAATCGCTTAGATTATTTACAGAAGTTGTTACCCACATGACTACTGATAAAATCAATCAAGTCAATATACAGTACAAGTCAATATACAGTACAAGTCAATATACAGTACAAGTCAATATACAGTACAAGTCAATATACAGTACAAGTCAATATACAGTACAGTCGCGTTTTGTAAAGCAACATTTTAAAGCGGACCGAAAGGTCACGTGTGAGTGATGCGTTCTCTCATTGGTCATTGGTTTCATACGTATAATCACACATTTACAGTCACATTAAACAGGCCTTCATTAACAATCCTGTTAGTTAAAATGTTCATTAACTGAGAAAGTTTAATGGTATACATGTTCTAATGGTGTACATCCATTAATGGTGTACATCTATTCTTATCTGTTCTTATCTACACGTTTTTATGTTTGTTGTTATTTGGTGCTGTTGTTTTTCAGGTTAATGTGTTTAGTCATTTATCAGGTGATGCTTCTAAATTCTGCAGGCAGGATTAAATCCCTGCGTGTGTTTATGTTGTATGACACACGTGTGATGGCACAAGAACATGCAGTCTCAGTGCCCTCAGTAGTGCACATCCAGAGTTAGGACTGTAACTGTTTCATGCTTTTAAAATGCCACTGCTGAAACATCCACTGGAATATATTACTTGCAAATACTTTTATTTTGTCTAAATATGTAGCTACTTTTAAATGGCTATTAAAAAAGAAAGATGCTTTCTGCTTACAGCCTCCACAGAATAAATAGACCCTGTTAACACGCCAGATCTCGATCCCTCAATGAAAGCTGTTTGACAGCGTCTGATAAAGCACCAGTAAAAATAAGCAGTACTGTGTTTTCAAGAAGTGATCCAGATTTTGCTGAAGAAAATCTAAAAGTAGCTCCACCACTTCACTCTCAGGTAGTTTCACCATCTAAGTAAATATTGTGTTAGCAAGTGGATCTAACTTTCCCTTCACAAGTCTGGCAGCCAATTAGATGAGCTGGTGTGGAGCCAAAAACGGTAGCGCAGAGACAACCATCCGTTAGCATGAGGCAAAGAGATGTTTAATTGCTCTAGGAGAGAGAGAGAGAGAGAGAGAGAGAGAGGTGTAGGGCGTGTGACCTGGCAGGCCATCGCAGGCTAAGCCAGCACAAAGTCTTCATCTCATGGTCTATTAGGCGACGAAGAGACGAGACGGAAGAAAAAGGGTGTTGATGAAATGCAGACGTCAGTGTAAGAGCAGAATTTAGAATCCCCCCGCCATCTCTTCCCAGAGCCTCCACATCTAATGAAGGAGCTCACTGTGTGTCCTCTGAGCAGTGCGTAAGAGAAATATCGCCCGCTTCTATTTGTGCCACATTCAGACACCCTTAACATGCTGGAAAAGCTGCTGTAACTGCTGAGTGACGGTGGATGACTTTTAATGACACAATGATTAAAGGTGATTTAAAGCTTTTCTGAACTGGTCAAAACTACAGTGCAACTGTGCCTCAGTAATAGTCCTGACCAACCTTACTGTAACAACTGTTTGATAAACATGGTATTTATTTATTTTCTGAATTTTAATGAATAAATCAAAGAGTTGCTTGTTGTTTATATGTCAAATAAGCATATATATATAATTGTATATTATAAATATATACAATTATATATTATATTATAAATCAACATCAGTGTGAACGCCTTTTAACATTAAATTAACATTAAAATCATAGCACACATTCTGCAACAACGTGAGAGTATGTTCTTCTAAACACAGCGAATGATCACACAGAAACCAAAATCCCGACATGAAAAGCGTCTGTGCCTGGAAAAGCCAGAGGATGTTTCCATGAAGGATATGACTGGAAATAAACTGCAAAACATCTCAAATATGGCATGCAGATAAACAGGGTCAGTCACAGGACAGATCCACTGGCGCCTAAGGACGATTGTTGGGTCAAAAAAGTAATGACTGGATCTTTTAACAGAAGAATCACAATTCTGCTGTGTCATTCAGGATTCTCTCTGGGTCACATGACCAGCTGAGCATTACCCTATTCAAGCTCCCTAATACTGAACAGTTTCAGTTCACTGGTGATTAATCGCCCTCCAAACGCATCTGCAAGTCTGTTTGTGTTGAGTGTAACTCTACATCTGACAGACACTTCCCTCCAACTTACAGTGCATTCAAGGGATACATTTAATCAGTATGTGTTCCCTGGGAATCGAACCCATAACCGTTCTGTTGCACTGCTAACACAACGATGCACCAGTTGAGCCACAGGAAAATTCTATGATGAAACAAACAACTATTTAGCATATTAAGCTTTGTAGACGAGGCTTGTTCGTTCTTAAGGCATAATGTCTTTTGTAAGCCACTTTGGATAAAAGCGTCTGCTAAATGAATAAATGTAAAGAACAGTGTATCGCTGTATAATTATGATGACTATATTTTGGAGCAGATTTTGTTTCAGCATGACTAGAATTCTTTAAAATGCTGCGTAAGATAAAGTTTTCCAGGTTTCCCAGAGTCTCCTCATGGTGTCGGGAATATTGTCCCATCCTGGTGTGAGCTGGCAAACTGCAACTTTGAGACACTAAACACAAACTTTGTTTTCATGCAGTGTTTTTCCATTACTGAGCAGAATAAAGCATTTCCTTCCATTCAATAAGTGCAGCCTCTGAAGCTTGGGCCATCTCCCCGGAATGTAAACACATGCAGTCTGTAAACACACACAAACACACACATCCATCTTGCTGTCGTACAACAACACTGTCTTTGACAGATCTGCACTGTGATGTTGTGTGCTTGTCGTCTGCATTACCCCGACAACAAAGAGTTCATTACAGAAGACTGATGCTTGTGTTAGTCAGACTTGTGGTTAGTGCACATGCTCTTATATGTTGAACTGTGGCACTCGTATGAAGACTAAATGAGACTCATTTCACTCATTTCATTTCTCTGTCATTTCCAGAGCTCCAGCTCAGAGCTTTGAACATCTCTGCATCACTGTGGTATTCCCTGCCCTCCGAGAACAATATGGACTCTCTGATACTCTTGGCAGAAGCTCCATGTGGCTTAAAAAATGGTGACACTCCAAGAAATTTCTGGATCCCAGAGGAGCAACACTGTGGATGTAATCTGAGGCATGTTGTTTATATCACGACCCAATAAATAAATGTTCTTTTGGAGAGGACGGGGTCACAGAGGAGGTGCAGAGAGAATTCAGGCAAGATGCTCGTGTATACTCACTGCCGCTTCTAAGAATGAGATAAGAAAGAGACTAACATGAGAAAACAAGAGATTGGAGGAGTAATGTCACTTCAGAAATGTCCCATTGAAAAAAGTCTAGATCACTTGCAGGTCACTGTTTTAAATGAAATGTATTTGAATGTATATTGTAGTTTTGCTGCAAAATCACAAGAAAAAGTAAATATATTAATATATAATTATATATAACTTCAGTTATATGTCTCTGTATACCCTTTTTCTTCATACATCTAATATTTCATCTCACAAATTTTTCAAAAACAAAAGAAGCTGTGGGAGTTCGGCATTTAAATGTCTTTATATGACAAATAATCTGTTGCTTTAATTTCTCATCCTCTGGGAAGTGCCTGTATCTGAGAATATAGCCAATGAATATAACAACAACAAAAAATACAAACATCAGATTTATGCTGCCTGCCGTATGCTGTGTACATTATATAACACAGATGACAGTTTGTTCCTATCAGTTAAGATATTTCAGCTGCATTTTTATAACTGTAGCCTGAAAAATAACTGAAAAAAAACCCAATGTACTACATTCTGTAGAAAGACACCATTGATTACAAACAGCAAAGAGAAAATAAAAGGTCTTATATTGGATCTCAGAACTGAATGTGGGCCTTGTATTGATAAGTGTGCGTCTGTGTGCTTGTGTTGTTATGTGTGTGTGTGCTTGTATATTATGTGTGTACTTGGTTTGTATGTTCTTGGGAATTGCGACGGCATTAATTTGATGTCATGAAGGAAAATGTGAGTCAGAGTGTTTTTACTGACATTGTGGCTGTTAAGCTCCGGGCGTCTGAGTCCTGATATCGATAAATACACCACAACAAATGGAAGAACGTCTCTTGAAAAGAATTAATTCCCTTCAGCAGGAACAATGTGTTGCAGAAGAAAAGAATTAAACTGAATAAAGCAAGCCATTGTGCTGTCGCTTTTAGAAATGTTCAATATCAAACAAACGCTCCTGCTTTTCCACCACAGAATGAAATATAGTTCTTGTTTTATATAGATTCTCCTTATGCTGAAATTCCTGCTGTTTAATCCTGCTCTGTGTGTGACATCAGCGTTCATAAGCCGTCGGTGTCTCTCTGACAGCCCGGCCTCTGCTTTCTTACCAGCAGTGAGATTATCACACACACCAGTGTCATGTTTTTCTTCAGGTGACGGATCCAGACATCACCTGCAGGGATACGGCCGGAAGATCCACACGATTTAAATTACTGTGCAGCTCGTTGAAGAAAACGATTATCTGTGAATCATGAGACATGTCTAATTAAAGAGAACGGGCAGAGGTTCATTAGGATTCTCAGTGCAGGAGATTTACTTCAATCTAATCAGGTCATGAATTGTCTCTATGTTGTCATCTTCCTGCAGTGTTTCTTTATAGTCTAAAAGGAACAGTATGTGAAAGATGCTTACCAGTTGAACAACACAACACAAACAATGTAATCTAGCTACCAAACACAACAATACTAATCAAGTTGCTTTGAATGAGTTATCACTACACTAATTACAACTTTCCACTGCAGGACCTGGGCTTAGCAGATCTTCTCAAAAAGTGAGTGATGTTCTGAATTCTCATCAACTCTATGATGAGAACAGCTCAGCCACTCCAATGACACAGCTGAACTCAGATGTTTCAAAAAAGAAACACTTTTCCTCTGTGAATCTCATGGTATCAAAGGGAGAGAGAGATCTGTAAAGTTCAAAGCTCTTTTTCATATTTAAAAAATCTCCCAAGTAGGATGAGAGGAGCTGTATGTTCTCTGCTGCTGGTTTCTCTCAATCACAGAAACCATCTAGATGTTTCTCACTGAAGCTCCTCTGAGCAGCTCGTGTCTCGGTTTGCTGTTGACAGTCTCTTCTGGTCGAGGTGAGCAGGCAGGATTGTACAGCAGAAATCATGAGGAGAATCTATATAATGAATGTACATAAGCATCTTTAAAAAATGTTTTTATTACTTTCATAGCTCAGGACACTGTATTGAGTTATCTGTTATGTTCCAAAAGTATTATCTTATAAATAATGTGATCATAGCCCAGATAAGCTGATGTTGGAGGAATCAGATCACTTTTGAATATTCGCGTCTCTTGACAATTGAATGGAAATTTGGGTGTCTGAGTTTCTTACTTTGGTCTTTTACTCTAAAGTAATTTAAGAAGTGATCCAAGAAAATGTCTCCATCTAATATTTAATATTGTAAGATAAACAATTGATATATTCAAGAGATCTCATTGGTGGTTATTATTTTTTACTATGATTCATATTCAATCAGTCTGTATCACTCTGTACTGTAATCACAACATGTTCACGTTACACAGATTTATTAATGTCATTAATGTTAACATCTACATCACAGATGCAAATATAAACAAACCAAAGCTGGAAATCCAAACCTGCAGTGATTCACACAATGGTGTCATTCCCAAAGATCTGCTCCAGAAATAGAAATGCTCTGTAAGATCCCACAATCTGCAGCTCAACACCACAAGAGCTGTTTTCATTCTCATGTTCTTACATCAGTCAGTTAAAATGAGCCATTTACTTCTATTTCCAGATTTGAAATGCTTGTTGGAGATGCCACAGAGGATCACATGCACTCTGATAAAAGCAACAACATGAGGGTTAATAAACAGTGACACTGTGCTCCTTTCACAGTACGGGTGACAGTTTCAGTAGGTGTGTGTTGTGATGTTATCGTGAGACTCTTGACTTCTTGGGGCCCTGTGTGGTTTCTTGCCTTTGGCTGGTGTTACTCCACCCCGCTAACACTGAACCACTCTGATGCTTAAAATAAACTCCTGCCTAACACGCTCTGGATTTTAACATGTACACGCAAAGACTCAGGAAAGCACGACACAACACTGATGGACTTTTTTTGATTGAATCTTTTAGAGGGCACTTCGCTCAATATCGCCTCTTCACCTGAACTGCTGCAATAAAGATCACGCGGTGTTACACGTCACAAAAAGCGGTCACTTAATGGATTAATTCAACCAGCATTTCACCATAAAAAGTGTCAATTAAATGTTCTTCCTGCCCTCCTCATGGCACGTTCACACGTTTAACTAGGAAAGCATTCACGAGCTCTGGCTAACACGTACAGATGTGGTGTGCACACTTCCCCTGGAGCTCACCACACCATCAGTGTAAACTCTTAATCTCCACAGCCTGCAGTGTCACTTTACACTCACTGATTGTATGTTAGACTGTATACAGCTGCAGCTCTACCCGTTAATTAGACCAGACATGTTTGCTTTCTTTCTGTCTCCTGACAATGAGACAAAACTCTGAAAGCAGTCACAAACAATTCCATTAACCAGACAAACTGCTTCACACCAACTGCCTTTCATTTGAAAAAGTGTGAAGTCTCGGCACGCTGGACGGATCTTCCCAAAATAAATGACTACCAGAATTAGTGTCAGTCTGACTGATGGTGGTAGCTGCTCATTTGCACTTTCTTTGCACAAAATGAAATCTATCCACAGGAGCGAGAGCTCTCAGGAGTGCATCACTCTGAATAACACTTAAAACACTGAAGAACATGTGAGGTGAGTTTCACTTGATTCATCTAATCGTGCATTTGTCTGATGATGATGAGAGATTCTTCCATGTGTGAGCTCAGATTATGATATAATATCTTACCGACAGCAACACTGAGACAGATGGTGTGTGACACTGTAAAACTCTCCTCAACACTTACAGCAGCAGAACAGCAGGAGTTGAAAGTTTCGTTCACTTACAGTCTAAATGAGATGAGCAGCAGACATTCTTCAACATACAGCCGACTGTAAACACTGTAACTGCTGCCTGAAAAATCCACATTCAGCTCTGAGACAGAAATTAGATCATTGTTGTCATACAGTTTAAGCACAGAGCTAAAATTATTTTAGCTCACACAGCACAGCTCAGATCATTTGATCTTAAAAGAATCTGACAAGAATTGTTTTGTTTTATTTCATACTGATATCACTGACTGATTTAATTACAGACTTTTGTATCTTAATAAACAGCAGACTCTGAGACATTGTTGAGATCTCTGAGATAATGAATAAACACATGGAGCCTTTTCTGAAGAAATAAAAAACTGAAGCAGGAGACGTCAGCACAAGACCCCAAAAGACAGAGCAAAGTTTGAGACATTGCTGCGATCTCCTCTAAAACTCCAAAGAAGATGCAAATGGCATTTTTCTCAGGAGAAACATCTTAGAAGCAGCAGATGTCTGTGAAAGTCTTTATTTATTATTATTACTGCAGTCTAGCAACAATCAAGCTGTGAGAAAGAGCTCATGAGCAATTCTTCTCTCCAAACTTCAGTAACAGATATTCTCTAAATTCATCTCTGAACTAACAAACGGTGCAAAATCATCTACTCCCACCTCTGACGAGGCCGTTTCTCCACACTCACAAAAGAAAACTCCAGCTTCATTGAGTGAAAGGCAACACAAAGCAAACAATCGCCCAAACCGCTGTCCCTGCACCCCTCCCTGCAAGCCTCGGCGCTCAGCTCTTCACTATTGAAGGGAAATGTGTATTTCCCACACTGGAGTCGTCCAGCAGGGCTGCCCAGCAGGGGTTGTGCCTGAGGGCAGACGGGGAGCTGAGCGGAGGTTACATCAACACACACACTGCTGTGGCATGTCACATCCACACCGCTGGTTGCCTTGGAAATGTGTTAGCGATCGGGAAGCTTGGAAGACATGTTCTGCAAAAGTAAAACGGAC